>CM056056.1:78204079-78581579 GCA_029574335.1 Rana kukunoris
CATGCTCTCAAATTTTCTGACAACAAATGTCCCCTGCCTGGGTCCCCCAGGCAAACTAATAAGCACACTTTTGTGCAAAAAGCATAATTTATAAATATAACCAAGTATAGCAAAGAAATATATCTACAAAAAATTCCAGCGCATTGTCACCTGATACTAGAGCCATGTCAGACTGTGAAAATGAAAAACAGAATGCATTAGGACTCTTACTAGGTCTCGAGTGTAAGTGTACAATTGCTTTATGGCACATGTAATCCAAATATGTGGACGAGGCATAACACGCCCAATCAGGGACACTGGAAACGGCACTTGCTAATGTCTAGATGAGGCAATCATGGTCATGAGAAAGCTGCATTAAGGCGGTATTTCAAACCTAGAAGCCAGCAAAACTCTCGTTACAATTAACTCTTTGTGCAGAATTCACTTCACAGGGACTTCACACTTGCTTAAACTGTATTAGACTTGCATGGTTGACCAATTTTCCACAATTAGATGGTGATAATTGGGATGATCTGTGATCCTCCTTTTTTTGGATTGGCGTCAGCACAAGATCATCTCTTACAATATAAATTTCTGCATATAATACATTTTTCCCTTGCTAAAATTGGCGAGAATTTTCCCACACAATCCTCTAACTGTTGGAGGTTTGCTTCTCCCCAGGCTAACTTTATGCATATATTTTGGCATTGTGCGGCTATTCAACAATTTTGGGTGGAGGTTTTATAATGTGTATGGTTGTCCATGATCATTAGTATTTGTCATTCTGTTTGATGGGCCGGATTGGCCCATACGAAGATGATCCGTACACTACTCATTAAACTTTTTTATTATGCCAGGAAAATGATTTTTTCAAGTAAAAAAATTGTGGCCCCCTTTGCAATGGCATGGAAGACGTTAATAAACGAACAAACAGAATGTTACCTCTGTATAGGGCTACATATGCCAATAGCGGAGCGTCAGACAAATTTGACAAAGTGTGGCTGGATAAATGATAAATCCAATATATCTGATTGAGTGCCTTTATACAGCGATTGTTCTAGGGGTGGGTATGTATTATCTTTATGTGAACATATAGTAATACTGTATATATCTTTTCTCTGCCATTTATGGCGGATTGTGTATTGGAGTTTACAAATGCCCATATTATACCTGCTGTTATTCATTTGAGTGGTTACGTTCCTGTATTTAAATAGGCGGTGCATTGTTACTCGTGCTGAGGTATTGTAGTGCTGATTGTTGTTGACTGTCTTTTCGGTTTTGTATTTGTGCACTAAAAATAATAATAATAAAAAAAAAATATAGACCTCCACATGGTGCAGCACTTTTAAGGGGATATCACAGAGCCTATATCCAGCTCCTCCAGCCTAGCTTTCATGTCGCCTCACTCCCAGTGAGGGACTCAAAGACTTCTTACTGTATTAAAAACCAAACGCTCTACATGTTTCTGAGCTTCTGTACTTCGGAGGATCCTCATCCTTTCTCTTTCCTGCAAGCTAGATCCATAGGGGCTTCAGCCCATGTGTGGGGCACCAATCGCTAGGGAGGGGGTTCCACTCTGAAACCCCCTCATTGATAGAACAGACTGTCATCATTGCCAAGTCACACTATTCAACCACTGGCTAGCACCTCTCCTGAACTGCACTTTGTCCCCTGTCACAAGCCATGTTCTTTTACTGGCCTTACATGCAGCCCTTTTCTTAAAAACTTCAGACTAGGCACTTTTGGAACTCTTTAGAACTTTTACTGTAAACGTCTTGCAGATACAGAATTTATGTAAAACAGTCTTTCACAGATTCCTCCATACACAGCTCTAGTTCATCCTAGCTCAGGTTGCCTAGTTCATACCTCAGGATAGAGTAGTTCTTTCAGCATAGTCCATAACTTACTTCCAACACCCTACCCTACCAAAAAAATGGAGACCATATGCTCAGCATGGCTTTACATGCAACATTCCTTCCTGAACTTTCCCATGCAGAAGGCCCAAAGACAAGGTGCCAGAAAGGCTGCCTCCGTTGGAATTTATAGCCCACCACAAGGGGGCAGAGCTATGAACACTCAGGAATTATCTTAATTGTCTTAATATTTTCCTAACTCCCTGGGCAGCCTTCAATACAAGAACTCACTAGACAAACTTTAGCATTAACACAGTGTAAACCAATAACATAAGGTAGAGTATACCCCAACAGTTGGCACCTGCCTACAACCATGCAAAAAGAAATATAAAAAAAACTGTAACCAACAGAAATAGTAAAATATATACAACAAAGTAACCTTAAACGGGATAAAAAAAAAAAAAGGACAAGTATAGACAAAAATGGAGTTCCTAGCATCACACATTTCCAGGATTTTCTCACAATTCTTAGAACTCTTGACAGCTATAAATCACAACTTTTGACAGACCTGCTAAGTAGAAGATGTAGCAATGTTTATTTTTTTAAAGTCTAATAAAGTACCCCAATTACACAAGAAAAAAACGGACATAAAAGACAATTTATAATGCTTTATATGCTTGCGTTGGAGAACTCTATGTCTCTACGCAGAGTATTGAGGAGCTGCACACAGCCTGGATTATTCTCTGCTTTCACTTGTCTAGTCTTGTGCAATCAGCAAAGACAAAATAATCAAGATTTGTCAATAGAAAAGAAAACAGCTAATTTAAATACTGCTGGAAGTTTCTGACAACAGATGGCCAATTGAATTCTGCCAGGAATGTGTGTTAGTGAAAAAGTGGATCTGCTTCACTACACATTTTTAAAGAAGTTCAGAGTCTATGCACAATAATAAAATAGCATTTTGTGTAAAAATGCTTGACTAATCAAAACAAACTGTATTACACAAAAAAGGTTAGGCTGGCTTTATGGACAGACACAAGGATGAGCGCATAGTTTAAAACTGCTCCCCTCATTGATGAAATCAGACCAGAGTTAAAGCTATTGGGATCTGTTCATTAACCACTTGCTTACTGGGCACTTATACCCCCCTCCTGCCCAGGTGATATTTCAGCTTCCGGCACTGCGTCGCTTTAACTGACAATCGCGCGGTCGTGCGACGTGGCTCCCAAACAAAATTGACGTCCTTTTTTCCCCACAAGTAGAGCTTTCTTTTGGTGGTATTTGATCACCTGCGGTTTTTATTTTTTGCGCTATAAATAAAAAAGAGCGACAATTTTGAAAAAAATACAATATTTTTTACTTGTTGCTATAATAAATATACTTTTTTTTTCTCAGTTTAGGGCGATGCGTATTCTTCTACATATTTTTGGTAAAAAAAAAAAAAAAAACATTTACATTTATACTGCGATTGGTGCTATAAATATGCACTAATTACAGTATAAATGTGACTGGCATTGAAGGGGTTAACACTAGGGGGTGAGGAAGGGGTTAAATGTATTCCCTGCATAGTGTTCTAACTGTGGGGGGAGGGGGGGTGACTGGGGAGGTGACCGATCTGTGTCTCTATGTACAAGAGACACAGATCCGTCTCCTGCTCTCCAGAGACAGGACGCTGTCTCTATGTAAAACGGCAATGAGAGATGATCTTTGAGATCATCTCTCATTGGCCGCACAGATCGCATCGCAAACGGCCACTCTGATTGGCCGTTCGCGGCGATCTGTGATTGGCTGTTCCAAGGGACACGGGCAACACAGTGTTTCCCCGCAGCGCGCTCTGGAGCGCGCGCCGGGAAACAGCTAGTGACAAGCCGTCAATTGACGGCTTGTTGACAATTTAGATCTGCGCTAGAGCCGTCATTCGGCTGTAGCGCGGATCTCAAGTAGTTAATATTGAAGTCTAATCAAAAGAGATGATGAGTAAATTGGGATCTGTTCACTCATATTGAAGTTAAATCAAAAGAGAAAAAAGTGGATTGATTTGCTTACCTTAGGAGATGGCCAACACCAAAAAGAAGTTTAATAATGGCAAGGAATTTTGTAAATGTAGCAGGTATGGGTTGGATGTCTATTGGTCGATCAGTTCCCTGCCCACTATAAAAGAGCTTTGATTTGCCAAATCATTTTCTGATACAGTATTTGCATCACATTTCTCCCATAATAAAATCCGATCCGATGTAAGAACTATTCCTACAATTAGGTAAGGTGAGATTTCTCTTAGGTAGCACCTACTGGGTAGGGCATCAAATAAAGTGAGATAACGTATTCACCACATATCATAGTATGGAAGTTGCTTGCCACAATTTTTTCTTCAATTGGCTGAAGCAGTTACAGCAAAATTTCTATGCAACCTTGGTTAGTTAAATAAAGCAGAATTTCCATGCCTATAAGCTCCGGTATTGGCCTTTAACTACTTCCATACCAGGCACTTACGCACCTTCCCGCCCAAGCCAATTTTCAGCTTTCAGTGCCGTCGCACTTTGAATGACAATTGCGCGGTCATGCTACACTGTACCCAAACAAAATTGGCGTCCTTTTTTCCCCCACAAATAGAGCTTTCTTTTGGTGGTATTTGATGACCTCTGCAGTTTTTATTTTTTGCGCAACAACTAATAAAAGACTGAAAATTTAGAAAAAAAAATGTATTTTTATTTTTTTCTGTTAATTTTTTTTGTAAATAAATAAATTTTCTCTTTCAATTACGATCACTTATATGGTGGCACTGATGGGCACTGATTAGGTGGCACTGATGGACACCAATGCGGTAGTACTGATGGGCACCGATGACGTGGCACTGATGGACACCAATGCGGTAGTACTGATGGGCACCGATGACGTGGCACTGATGGGCACTGATAGGCGATGCTGGTATGCGGCACTGATGGGCACTCAAAGGCGGCACTGACGGGCACTAATAGGCGGCACTGATGGGCACTCATAGGCGGCACTGATGGGCACTCATAGGCGGCACTGATGGGCACTCATAGGCGGCACTGATGGGTACTTATGGGTGGCACAGATGGGCACTGAGGGGTGGCACTGGACACTGTGGGGTGGCACTGATGGACACTGATGAATCTATGTTGCCAGTCAGTGCCAATGTGTGGGCACTGACTGGCATCTTTTTTTTACTGGCATGTTTTTTTTTTTTTAATTGCCGATTTATTTATTTTTGCCATTCCAGTGTGGGCTTCCCTGGTGGTCCAGTGTGGGCATCAGAGGGGGGGCTGCGCTGATAAACAATCAGCCTGAACCCCCCCTGTCAAGAGAGCCGCTGATCGGCTCTCCTGTACTCGCGTCTGTCAGACGCGAGTGAGGAAGAGCCATCGACGGCTCTTCCTGTTTGCATCGTGATCAGCCGTGATTGGACATGGCTGATCACGTGGTAGCGAGCCTCCGCCGGAGACTCGTTACCGAGATCGGGGATGCAGGGTGTCAGACTGACACCCCGCATCACCGATCGCCGCACTGCACGCCCCCACAGGCGCACGGCATGAAATCCTGCAGGACGTCAATTGACGTCCAGTCAAGATTTCAGAACCACTTCCCAGACGTCAATCTTCTATTGACTGGGCGGGAAGTGGTTAACAAGCACAGACACAAGAAATTTCGACTTTTAGATTCCATTAGGTATGTTTACCCACATGGGTGTTTTTTTCTTTTAATAATGTATCAGCTCAAATGAGCAACAGAAGGATCCTGGATTTTATGAATTTATGTAAGACAAAGCAAAGTCCATTGTGACGAAAACTCCACAGCTCAATCATAAAACATCTTGAGGAGCATTGCATGGTTTTCCAACTTTTTACTGATGTATACCATAAAGTTCCAGAGTTCTTGTATTTATATAAACATGTGCACTTTCATGCAAATATTTTTTTCTACCTCGAGAAAGTACGAAAAACAGCAATGCAGCACTCAAGTTAGGAAAGACTTAGTTAGACTTACCGGTGACGGTATTTCTAAGAGCCTTTCAGGACAACCTTGGAGAGAGTGCAGCTCCGCCTCTTCATTAGGAAACACATGTAGATCCTTTAAAACCCCTCCTCTTCCACCATGGCCTCAGTTATTGTGGTCCGACTCTCTGGAAGACAAAGCACAGAAAACCACAACACCATGATAGATTTATAACCAATTACTTTAACATACATTTAGGGTGGGAAATAGCGGTTGTCCTGAAAGGCTCTTAGAAATACCGTCACCGGTAAGTCTAACTAAGTCTTTCTCAACTCGCCTTTCAGGACAACCTTGGAGAGGATAAACAAGTAACTTACCCTAGGGTGGGACTACTGCCTGCAACACCTTTCTGCCAAAGGCCTGATCGGCAGCAGACAATAGGTCCAACCTGTAGTGTCTTAAGAAAGTTGAGTAGTTGGACCAGGTGGCGGCCTTGCAAATCTGCTTGGGTGCCGCACCTGCTCTTTCAGCCCAGGATACAGCAGTTGATCTTGTTGAGTGTGCCAGAATGCCTGAGGGAGGCGTAATTCATTTGGCTTTGTAAGCTTCCATAATTGAGAGTTTAAGCCACCTTCCGAGCGTACTTTTGGACGCTTTTTCCCCCTTACGAGGGCCTGAGAAAAGTATAAACAGGGCATTTGTTTTCCTGAAATCTTTGGTGACTAAAAGATATTGTACGAGACACCTTCTCACGTCTAAGGTATGAAATGCTTCTTCGCCAGCGTTGGAAGGATTAAAAAAAAAAGTGGGTAAAATGATTTCCTGCGAACGGTGAAAACTTGATGCCACTTTTGGAAGGAAAGCAGGATCCGTCTGAAGAATTACACGATCTGGAAAAATTCTTAAGAAGGGTTCGGTAATGGCCAGAGCTTGAAGCTCACTAACTCGTCTTGCTGAGGTTATTGCCACAAAAAAAACAGTTTTAAAAATTAAATTTCTTAATGAACTATCCTCTAATGGCTCAAACGGTGCTCCCATTAAGCCTTGCAAGACAACTGATAAGTCCCAACTTAGAACAATTTTAAGGGTCACTGGTCTGTTTCTTGAGAATGCCCTGAAAAACCTGGAAATCAAAGGTTCTCTGGATAGAGTCTTTTCAAAATAAACAGAAAGAGCCGCTACTTGTGTTTTTAATGTACTGGATGCGAGACCCTTCTCCATTCCCTCATGAAGAAATTCTAGCACCGAGACTACATCTTTGGTCTGGAAATTTTTAGAAGAACACCAGGAATTAAATTTCTTCCAAACTTTCCTGTAAATAGACCTGGTTATTTCTTTCCTGCTTGACAATAAGGTTCTCACTACTTTGTCGGATAAACCTTTGTTTTTTAAGATGTCCTCTTCAGTAACCAGGCGCACAGGTGCAACCTGTCTGTTTCTGGGTGACACACTTAGTCCTGAACTAGAAGGTCTTTCCTGGCTGGAAGCTCCCATGGGGGTTCTACGGCCAGATTTAGCACTGATGCAAACCAAGGCCTTTTCGGCCAGAAGGGAGCGATTAGAATCA
Organism: Rana kukunoris; assembly: GCA_029574335.1. Taxonomy (NCBI): domain Eukaryota; kingdom Metazoa; phylum Chordata; class Amphibia; order Anura; family Ranidae; genus Rana; species Rana kukunoris. Next base: position 78,211,433 of record CM056056.1, read on the forward strand.
GGTTGGTCCTTTCTTCCCTGAATTTCCATAAAACTAGAGGAATTAGGGGAAGGGGGGGAAAGGCATAGCACAAACGGTAATCCCAAGGATGGGCTAGAGCATCTATGCCTATCGCTCTGTCTCCCCTGTGTAGGGAAAAGAATTCTTGGACCTTGGCATTTTGTTGGTTGGCAAAAAGATCCACTTGAGGATGGCCCCATTTCGTTGTGATCATGTTGAATATTTCCTGATTTAGGCTCTACTATGACTCCAATACCTTGCTTCTGCTTAGCAGGTCTGGTAGTAAGTTCTGGGACCCCTTTAGGTGAATTGCTGACAACGAGGTTAGATTCCTTTCTGCCCATGCTAACAGTTGGTTGGCCAGTTCCATCAGCCCTTGGCTTCTGGTCACGCCTTGTTTGGTCACATAGGCCACTGCTGTTGTGTTGTCTGACAACACTTGAACATGATGACCTTTTAACAGCTGTTGGAAAGCCAGGAGACCCATGAAAATGGCCTTTAGTTCTCGCCAGTTTGATGACCTCCTTGCTTCCACCTTGGACCAAGACCCTTGTGCTGTCTGTCCAGGTGAGCTCCCCATCCCCCAAGAACTTGCGTCCGTAGTCAGACGCTTGTCCGAAGGAAGGACCCACGAGAGACCTTTTGATAGATTGGCCTGGTCTCTCCATCTGCGAAAAACAGGAGATCATCCAGGTATGGAACAACCGAGATCCCCCTCAGCTTTAGAGGCTCTAAGGCTTCCGACATCATTTTTGTAAAGATCCTGGGGGAGGATGACCGGCCGAACGGCAGAGCCCTGAATTGTAGATGCCAAATTGACGTCCCTAGGTTGACTGCCAATCGCAGAAATCTCTGGGAAGCCTGCGCTATTGGTATGTGGAGGTATGCATCTCTTAAGTCTAGAGATGCCATGAAGCACTTTGGTGTTAGTAACTTTGTTATCGTATGGATAGTGTCCATGCAGAAGTGCTTGTATCTTATTGCCTTGTTCAGGATGTTCAGATTTAAAATTAAAACTAAATTTGCCCGAGGGTTTTTTCACTAGGAATATGTGGGAGTAGAAACCCTTCCCCTCCTGGTGTTTTGGAACCTAGATAATAACTTCCCTGCTGTATCAAATCCTTCAGAAGGATCATCGCGGAAGCTCTTTCCCGATCCCTTGGTAGGGCTGTGACATAAAACCTGGATGGCGGACAGTCTGCCCATTCCAGATTGTACCCCTGTGCAATGATGTTTTTTACAAACGGACTTTTGACCCACAGATTCCACTGAGGAAAGAAAGCGGACAATCTTCCTCCCACTGGAGTCAGATTGTCATTTGTCTTTAGAGGTCTGTTCTTGGGGGGATCTGAAAAGAATTCTTCCTCTTCCTCTACCCCTTTGAGGAACCCAGCGTTTATTTTCTTCCTTTCTGTAGGTTTGTTGAAAAGGACGAAAATTTTTCTTTATGGTAGGTTTCTTTTTTGGTGGAAAGGCTTTTTTGTCCGCTGTTCTGTCCAGAACTTTTTCTAAATCTGGTCCGAACAATAAATCACCTGAAAAGGGTAGTCCACAAAGCTTAACTTTTGAGGCTGTGTCCCCTGTCCATGTTTTGAGCCAAACTGCGCGTCTGGCCGAGTTAATCAAAATGGCAGCCAGATCTTATGCCTTGGTAGACTCCGCTGATGCGTCTGCCATATACCTGATTGATCTTAGAATCAGGGGAAAAGACTCCAATAAATCGTTCCTTGGTGTGCCTGCTTTAACATAGCCCATAAGTTTTTCCACCCAGAACTCTAAAATTTCTTGCTACCACTGTAGAAGCCATAGCTGGTTTGAGGCTAAGTGAGGTAGAGTCCCAGGCCTTTTTTAGTAAAGAATCCGCCCTTTTATCCATGGCGTCCTTCAGAACCCCCATATCTTCGAACGCCAGGTCTGTGCGTCGAGATACTTGGGAAAAGGCTGCATCTACTCGAGGTTTTTTATTCCACACCTCAGTATCCTCATCATTAAAGGGGAATCTTTTCCTCAGGCTTTTAGGAAAGAAAGGACCCCTTTCCGGATCTTTCCACTCTTTTTTAAATCATATCCGACACCACCTTGTGGACTGGAAACACCTTATACCTGGATTCATCCAAACCTTGATACATTTTGTCGTGAAGCGACAACTGATTTTTTTCCTCCTGAATTTCAAGAGTAGTATAAATTGCAGTAAGCAGATCGTCCACTTCGTCTAGAGGGAGCTTATATCTAGAACTTCTGCTATCTTCTTCCTCTTCCTCTTCATCTGAATCCATTACTGAGCGAAGAGTACTTGTCCCTTCATCCCCTGAACCCCCCGTCTCTGACTTAGAGATGGAGGCTCTAGGGCTAGGTGGTGGTTGTTGAGATTCAGTTTGAGCCACTGGATTCTGTACCAGCATAGTCTTCACCGAACTCAGGGAACTTTTAAGTTCCTGCACAGAAGAAAACAACTCTTAGTATTGCTGTGGATGTCTCTTCTTCCACTAAGTCCTTGATACAGGCTTTGCACATTGCTTTTTGCCAGGTATCTCTAAGAGGGTTCTTGCAAGAGGGACACTTCCTTTTAGGTGGTGGTTTCTTTGATTTTGCGTTTTCCTAAAACAAAAAAGGAGACACAAAAAGAATGCCTCACTAAAAGTTTTTTTTTTTTTTTTATAAACCGCCACCAATAAGGAAACCAAGCACCAGAATTTCAAACAGTGCAAACCAATCACCACCCAGAGTGAAACGCTGAACAGGGACCGAGAAAACTTAACTCTGACCCTGCAGCACAAGCTCCCAAAGGAGGAACAACCAAACAAACAATAGTCCATATGGTACAGAATAAAAGGCCCCACTTTGCCTCTCTTACCTGGACATGAGCGGTGTCTAAAGCGACTGTCTCCGCCATTGCTGTGGATCCCTCTTCCATCCTGTACAGGGAAGCAGCTGGGACTGTGAGCTTTTTAAATTTTCCCGGTTCCTGACGTCATCAACGATGGCTGAAAACCGGAAGACGCCGCTCTGTAGGCCCGCCCCCCTAGCTTCTGCGTTCCAGGCAGCGTGGACCACGCACCGCCCTGCCCCTACAGGACGCCGCGCTGCTGAACATGACGTCACCCGCCCGACAGGACCCGGGACCGACATGCGGGAAATACGAAAAAAACGCAACCGCCAATAACCTACGGATCCCGGGCACCCAGCGCAGCCTTCCTGCAGGTCCTTAACTCCACTGAGCAGGGAGAAGCTGGAGAACTCCGGAGCATCTTTTCCTCACTAGGAAGAGCTGGGATGGCCACTGCACACCAAGCAGCAGGAACAAAGACAGCAAGCAGGTAAGCCTACCCCTCCCCTTGGAGAGAGTGCAGCTCCTCTGGTCCACACATGCACTTCCACCATGGCGGAGGAAACACAATAACTGAGGCCATGGTGGAAGAGGAGGGGTTTTAAAGGATCTACACGTGTTTCCTAATGAAGAGGCAGAGCTGCGCTCTCTCCAAGGTTGTCCTGAAAGGAGAGTTGAGAAAATTAGCATTCTACTGTATTATAAATTGATTATTATTATAATCTCACTAGACTGATGTCAATGGGCTATATTTTATAGCAGGGAATATAGAGTCTTATTCCAAGAATACTAATATCATCCCTTCTCCTGAACTTTCACAATCTGGAAGCTGCAATTCAAGATTTTTCTTTGATTTCTTTTATTATTGGATTCCAATGGAAGCACTGATACAAAACAATGAATACCAACTTGCAACATTGTTTTTAAACAAACTGTCAAACTGTTTACTAAAGGTGTAGGTGTGTGATGCACTTTACTCTTCAGAGAAAGTTATAATCCTTTTGGTGCCAGTCAATGAAGCTAAATCCTAAACATCCAACTGTTATTTTATTTCAGTAATCCGGAAATCATTGCCATTCCGATTACGGAGACCCAGATTATGAAGGTTATTTACATTTTAGGGCTCATAAATGTCTTAAACCACCACCTATAAAATTGAACTGTAAAAAAATACAGTGAAACTAATTTGCTACAAATATAAAATATTAATTTCAAAATGTCTTCGTGTACATATAGTCAGATAAAACTCACTCTAATCTGGTAGTTGGTATAGCACAGCAGATTAGAGGTTATCACTTTTGCTTTGCATCACAAGGGTCCTCACTTTCAGTCCCAACCAGGATAACTTCATGGCATTTACCTGTTTTCCTTTGCGTAGGGTTCCCCTGAAGGTATATTGGTAGGTTTACTGGTTGCCGTCTAAATAGGTTAAAGTATGTGTATGTATGCATGTGAGGTAGTGACCTTAGACTATAAGCTCCTTGAAGGCAGGGACTGAGGTGAATGTACAAATATGTAAAGTGCCGTGTACCTTGTCAGCACTATATAAATACGATTTGTAAAGAGTGCACCAAAGGTGGCAACAAGGAGGAAATCAACTAAGTGCACTTTCCGGCGCCAAAGGAATAAAGCTACTACTTAATGAGATGCTGTCATATGAGGAAAAAAGATAAAAGTAACACTCAATAAATTGATATCATATACATAACAATAAATTGACATCATATACACACCCTGCGGTGCGATATAATATAATCTATAGGAAACAGCAGCTATTTAAAAAACAGATGCAAATGCATCTATTTAAAACATATAAAACAAGATATCATAAACATATAACCTAAAAAACTATATAAATACGTCTAATAAATATATTTCAACCTGAATCCAATGAGCAGGTCTACAAATGTCGTCTCAAAAAAGAACTCGGGGTAGGGAGTTTATAGTGTTGATCAGACTTTGCCCAGCATATAAATTTTGTTCCTCTAAAAAGAGTCAGACACTAGTCCACTGAACATGAAGACATTCCTGCTTGTAGGATGTGCAGGCCTGTGCATGTCAAAACTTGAAATACTATTCATCACTGCATGGTGTCTTTGGCTAGCTTTAAAGCGGATGTAAACCCGATTCATGATATTTGACCTGGGCGCATATATCTGTAGTGTTCACTTATCTCTCTCCAAAGCTCTAAGTCCCATGTGTTTCTGCTGTTTCGTTCCTCTGTTATCAGAATGAGAACTTCTGACAAGTTCTTCGACATGGGAGATAAAAGCAGCTGAAACTCTGAAAGTTTATTTCTTCCTCTGCCTATGTGGAGGGGTGTGCCTTTTCTCCAATCAGCTGTCACACAGTGTATATGCCAAGACTTCCCTCCCACTGCTCAAAGAGGAAATACAAATTATAACACAATGTGCACGTTCTAAACAAAATAGGAAGATGAAGACAGCAGATATACAAGTAAAACTTACGTAGGTAGATTTATTTAATCTCTGTGTATCCTCTAAGGATGTTCACTTCATTGGGTATAGGAGAGGGTTTACATTCACTTGAACCACTTGCCAACCGCCCGTCGTCATTATACGGAGGCTTGAAAGGGAATACCAATGTTAGGGTGGTCTGCTTTCAGATAAATGTGGTCTCAGCAGACCGATTTTCCGCAAGATCACTTTTTTCGGGGGCGGGAGAGGGCCCCCCTCATGCCGTGCACCGGTCATCTCCGCCGCTTACTGGAGCCATCGGTAGCGGTGGACATGATCGTGTTCTCTTCCCTCACAGGCTGGATGCCGAAGTGAGGGAAAGATGGCCCCTGTTCGGCTCAACACTATTGGATGGCGGAAGCAACGTCAAACATCATTTACACCTAATGGTCTTAAAGGGGATTATTTTGTAAAAAATTAATAAAAATTACATTTATTTTAAACATTTTTACTGCATTTTAGTGTCTATTTGCCCTGTGCACAGCCTGGTCCAGGAAACTATTTGCAGGCTATTCGGAGTTTAAAGGGGTTGTAAAGGTTAATTTTGTATTTTCTAAATAGGTTTCTTTAAGCTAGTGCATTCATGGTTCACTTACCTTTTCATTCAATTTCCCTTCTAAATTTTTTCTTTGTCTGAATTTTTCACTTCCTGTTTCTCCTCAGTAAACTTGCCACCATCATCCAAGCGGTGGTTAGTCAGCCAGAACAGCTTACTGAACAGCTTATTGAGGTGGAACAGGAAGTGAGAAATTCAGACAAACAATGAAAAAAAAACATTTAGAAGGAAAATCGAAGGAAAAGTAAGTGAATAATGTACTAGCTTAAAGGAACCTATTTATAAAATAAAAACAAACCTTTACAACCCCTTTAAAAAGGCACAACAAGGTGCCTCTAGTTCAGCAGTCTTGCTACTTTCTGCATTTGAGCACTTTTAGGCCACCTGAGTTTCAATTTAAACAATATTTCTGATAAGTGTGGCTTGGGTATTAGATATTGGGAAAAAAAAACACTTATAAAAATAAAATCATGTACAACACAATGAAGTTACAAAATTTTGAATTCAAACACTTTAGGGAAGTAATGGAACAGTCTACACCAGACAGAAAGCCATAATTAGCACAGAAGGGATTGGACCTGTAAGCTGTAAGCAGCAGGGTCCGGATCACCAGGGAATATGAAAGCGTTGTTTTAGAACTATAAGAAGACTTTTATAACAGATAGAAACATGTGCAAGACATAATCATTTATAAAGCATTGACAGAGAAAACCCCCTGTTACAATTATCCCACACATCTTGAAAATACAGCAATTTTCTATACAAGCAGCCTTTATTGTCTAATGAATGGCAATAAAAAATAGATTCAAAAGTTAGTCATGCATGTTGTCAAATTCAGACAGCACAGTTTGATCCAAATAAAACGGGGTAATTGCAGTTATTTTTTGCCTCTTTACAAAATGTGTGTGGGAGATGTTGGCTTGCCACATAATGTTACTCAATAACAGCAGACAGTATCTGTCTGTAAGATTCACTAGTGGGGAAGGTTAATTGAATTAGTTTTGTTTTTTCACACCAAGGAGGTGCAAGACAACTATTCAGTATACACTGCATTAAACCCAGGGGTGTAGCAAGCCTATTACAGTGAAAGGTACTGTGGAAATATGCTATTAGAGGCAGCATGCCATATGCCCGGAGTGGCGTTTGCACTTATTGGATTATACAGTCCAACACAACACAGTTCACCAATTATGCAATTGCAGGCACCAGATAAAAAAATAAAAAAAAACACAGATTGTTACCCAAGTACCTTGCATGTATAGTTTACCTCCCCTGCATATTGTACGTTCTCCCTTTCTGTCCTGTTAAGTGGTTGGATTTAACCAAAAGATGTCTAGTTGTTTCAGGGACTAGGGAGTATGAAGATCAAAAACACAAAATAACAGGTTGTATGTTTTCTAAACCTATAATATGGATGAACATTATAATTAATAAAAGTGGTCAAATGGAATTATTGGTCTCCCTATGTTCAAGGCTAGATGCATGCTTGTTAGCCTAATGTTAAAAAAAAAACTATTTGTAGTATGGCATGTCTAAAATATTTTGGTTATCAAATTTTTGTCATGGGAAAAATTCATCTATTTCACTGTGGTTTGCCAAACCTTGTGTAAATTGATCATTTAAAAGGGCTGTATGTCTGATTATCCTGGTTCCCAGTGTGTACATAAACAAGATACAGACACCGCCTGCAGTTCCAGATAAGACACCAGTACAGTTTGTTTGTAGCATATACCAAGTCATAGAAAGCTTATTATGATCATTACTATATAAAGCCCTCGAAAGAACTCTTGCACACTGTGCCAGCTAGTATTTTATATATATAGCATATACCATTCTCTACCCTCTTTATTCTTGTTACAACATACGTTATATTTAGACATCACAACACAGGTACCAAATCTCTTATCAATGATAAATTCACAGAGCAAAGAAAATACAATTTTGCTTCATGTGAAGTGATGCAATTTCACATAGTCAGCAAATGCTTCATCCTGCATTTAAAAGCCAAATCATTAGGAAGAAAGTGAAGGTACATGGAAATTACAAGTCGTTATAAAAGGCAGAATACTTGAGTTTTGCAGGTAGTTCTATAACTATGCCATTTACAGACTGCAGTGCTTGGGAGAATCTAAAGTAGCTCCAAACCTCCTTGCCTAATTTAGAGGTTAAGATTTATGGCAGCTTAGGCTGTGTCCATGTTCCATTTGTGTTTTTGTGGAGATGGTTCCTACACTTATGGACAGATCTCTTGTCAAGTATGATGCCAGATATTACTTGCATTATTAATCCGATGGGGCCTAGTTGTCTCCACAATTTAGGAGAAGATTGCCCAGTAGCCCAAAACAACTTGATAATGTTATGGATTGCCAACTCCAACACAGCCTGAAAACATTCCATCACATGATAATTTTGTTAGCACCCATTTAGCATTCAGTCTGGCAGGTTATAAGACTATAGTACTTTCCATGCATTTAGAGTTCAGAAAATCTTACTAAATAGGGCGGGTTTGTACCATTTACACAGTGACGAGCAATGCTTGCCTGGAGAAAAAAAATTCACGCACACAAATCCCATGTACTAGTGGTTTTATTCTTTCAATAGATTTTTATTTTTTCAAATAAAGAATACAGATAAATTATGACAAAAGGCTGAAATTACATCATCAAAAACATTCAACAAACCGGGCATAATGACAGTAACAATGACTCAATTGATTTCAAATTTCCCAACTATGGGTTGATTAAAGGAATCCAGCGAGCTTAATAACAGAGGAAGGGGCGGAAAAAGAGGTGTATATGGTGATCTTGCGCTCAGGGGAAACCTGCCTGTCCCGGACACCCCTAATGGGATCAATCTGTGTCCCAGCCAGGCGCCTCCCAATCCGCCTCCTCCTATAAATTTATTTGATGGGAAATTAGTGGGTTCGAATTTGGCTTCATTGAACCTCTAGCTCATACTAACAAAATAAGATAGGCCTATAGTGTTACCAAATTGCCCATATGAATAACCGGACGAAGAACAAAGAACATTACCTTCTGGTCATACAACTGTCTTAAAAGAGTAGAAGTAAAAAAAAAGGAGAGAGAAAAGTGGGGGTAAGAAAGAGGGAAAGGAAGGGAAACATGAGCTTAACTAGTACTGAAGGATGCAGGTTGCGTGGGGTGTACCCCAGTCGCCAAAGGTATACCACAGTGGGATGCCCATGATCCCCACACGGCTTCAAATTTCTGATTCGTGTTTGAAAGAATGCTGGCCAGTTTTTCCTGCACCATGATCCACGAAATCTTGCGTTTTATTTCTGCAATGGAAACCCTGGGCTGTCTCCAAGCCCTGGCGATGGTAATTTTAGCCCCGAGGAGCATAAATCGGATCAGCTTCTGATTGGGCTTGGATATACCCGGAATCCGAGCATTTAGGAGAGCTACAGGAGCCGTTCTGGGGACCGAGCAACCAGTGACTGTACAAATGAGGTTAAAAATCCTCTTCCAGATTGGTCTGATTCTGGGACATTCCCACCAGACATGCACCATCGAGCCCAGGAGCTGACAACCTCTAAAGCAGCTGGGATCTGATGATGGGTAGATGGCCGCAAGCCTGGCGGGAGTCATATACCACCTCATAAGGACCTTTAAGTTTGCTTCCATCAGGGAAGTATTCAAGATGCCCTGATAAGAATCAGAACAAGCTGCCTGCCAGGTCTCCAACTCCCACCCTATTTGGAGGTCTGCCTCCCAAGCCGTCATATAGGAAGACTTCTCAGTCGGGCGGGTGAGTGAAGAGTAGATGACAGATATTCCTCCCCTTTGTCCCATGGTCTGCCCGCACCAGAGCTCATAATCTGTAAATTTGGGAGGTAGAGGCCTATCCGTCCATAAAGTGTGTAGGAATTGTGATATTTGTTTGAATCTGAATTTTTCAGTGTCAGGGATGTCCAATTTAGTCACACAGTGGTCTAGTGTAAGAGGGCCTTTGGATGTGAAGAATTGTCCTATGCGGTACAGACCCTTATCCAACCACCAACTGAATGCTTTCCTGTCCATTCCCGGTGGGAAATCCGGGTTTTGGAATACACTGGCTAGAGGTTGACCTTTCGAAACCAGGGCAGGAAGGTTACGAAATCTATCCCAAAGGGCGTAGGATTGAGAAAGGGAGGGGGACAAAATGGGTGGTCTTCTCTTTTGGGGGCACCAGAGTAAGTGTTCTATGGAGAACCGGGGGACAGCTTGACCCTCTATGTGGACCCAGTCTGGTTTGTCCAGTTTAGAGTAAACTACGGATAGTTGAGCTAGTCTGGCAGCTACGAAGTACTTATATAGGTGCGGTAGTCCTAGTCCTCCTCTTTTCCTATGGTTATATAGCGTGTTTTGGGGGATTCTGTAACCTGACCTGCCCCAAATGAATTTGAGTATTTTGCTTTGTAAAGTCTGCACGTGATCTTTTCTGATGGGAATGGGAAGGGAGCGGAATAGATATAAAATTCTAGGAAGTAAAGTCATCTTTATAGAGTTAATTCTGCCCAGCCAGGAAAGATCATACTTAGCCCAGTTATTCATGTCGGCCGTAAGTTTTTGGTATAGGGGAGGATAGTTATTTGTGTAAAGGGATTCTGTCCGAGCTGTTAAGGAAATCCCTAGATATTTGATAGATGAGGGACACCATTCAAATTTGAATGACTGTTGGAGGAGAGATACTGTAGGAGGTGGAAGGGATACGTTCAAGGCTTGTGATTTGGCATAATTGACTTGGAGACCTGAGAATTTAGAGAATTCCGAAATTACCTTACAAAGGTTTGGTAGGCAAGTAATAGGAGAAGTTAGAAATAGTAGTAAGTCATCGGCAAAGAGCCCACATTTATGAGTTTGATCTCCACATGAAACGCCTCGAATGTCGGGGTTCTGTCGAATGGCTATCGCTAGGGTTTCAATTGCCATCGCGAAAATGATTGGGGAGAGGGGGCATCCCTGTCTGGTACCCCTTGCTATGTCTATTGGAGAAGAGTAGTACCCTTGGATTCGAATTTGGGCCTTTGGTTTAGAGTAGAGAGCTTGTATTACACCCATAAATCTTGGGCCAAAGCCCCATCGTTCTAGTAGGGGGAGAAGATATTGCCAGGACACAGAATCAAAGGCCTTCTGCAGATCAAGAGATAGGAGAAAGCCTTTTTGTTTCGGACCTCCGTCCCAGTTGGATTGCAAAATTGAGACAATGTCCACTGCCCTTCTCACTTGATCTGGGCCTTGTCGACCTGGAATAAATCCGACTTGGTCCTTGTGAATATATTTATTAATGAAAGAGGAGATACGGAGAGCTAGAATTTTTGTAAGAATTTTTAGGTCGTTATTTATCAGAGAGATGGGGCGATAGTTACAGACTTCTTCTGGGTTTTTATCCGGCTTTGGGATAACCGTAATGTATGCTGTATTAAGTTGCGTACCCAGAGGGGTGCCTTGAGTTTTGGAATTAAAAAAGTTTGTCATATGTGGGACTAGGGTATCTGCAAATGACCTGTAATAGAGGGCCGACAGTCCATCTGGGCCTGGGGCCGAGCCCTTTCGGAGGCCCTTGATTACTGTCGCCACCTCTTCAATCGAAAAGGGTGCTTCCAGCCTGTCTCTGTGTTCTACATCTAAGGATGGGATGGGTAGGCTGTCCAAAAAGTTGTCAATCGAAACCCTGGGAATCTGTGGAGGGGCACTATACAGGTCAGAATAGAATGTTTCGAATGCCTCCAGGATCTTTTTAGGGTTGGATGTAGGTTCTTGACCTGCCAAGCGTATTTTGGGTAAGGAGTGAAACCTTGTTTTAGGGGACAATTTGGTCGCTAACAACTGGCCTATTTTTCCTTTTTGGGTGTAAAATTTATTGCCACTCCAGCGGAGAGATCTCTCCGCCTTCGTTGTGAGGGCTAAGTTAAGTTCTAATCTCAGCTTGTCAATATTCTCTAGTAAGGCTAAAGATGGTTTCTTTTTGTGTTGTGCCCTTAGGGTCCTATAAGACTTCTCCAGACGTACAATTTCTGCTTCGTGTTCTCTTTTGATTCGCGTGGAGATCTGAATGATCTTCCCTCTAATAGAGGCTTTATGGGCTGCCCACAGGGTCTCCGCAGAGATATCCTCAACATTGTTAATTGTGAAATATTCTTGAAGGGCTTTATTAATTTCGGTTGTAGTGGTTGGATTGGAAAGAATGGACTCATTTAGCCGCCAATGTCCGTTCCTTGCCATACCTGCTAAAGAGCGGATGGACATGATGACCATAGAATGGTCAGATAGGACTGTGTCTCTGATTTGGGCCTTGATCACTGCCGGAAGTACAAATGAAGGGATTAAAATATGATCGATCCTGGCATAGGTACTATGCGGGTGAGAGTAATGAGTGTAGTCCCTCTTTGAGGGGTTAGACTCCCGCCAAACATCCGTCAACCCCCTGTCATGGAGTAGTTTGGCAATTTTCAGGCTGACCCTAGAGGGTCTAGTAAGTTGAGCGGACAGAGGTCTGGATTTGTCCAAACCCTGGTCAAAAGCCACATTGGAATCCCCCCCCCAAATGACTGTACCTTCCAGAAGTGGGGTTAAAGTGTCCAAGGTTAATTGGAAAAACTTGTCTTGCCCTTTGTTGGGAGAATAGTATGAGACCAGGGAGTATAGATGACCCTCAATTTTACCTTTAACCAGTATAAATCGTCCCTCTGGGTCTTTGAAGTCAGAGAGATACTCAAAGTTACAGGATTTGGAGAAGAAGATTGCGACCCCCTTGGTCTTGTTCTCGGCATTAGCCAAGTAGAAGAGGGGAAAGTGAGAGTGGACAAATTTGGGACTGTACCGCCCAGGAAAGTGGGTCTCTTGGATCATGAGAATGTCTAGTTTGAGTGATTTGTAGCTATCAAAGATCTTTCGCCTTTTGACTGGGGAGTTCAGGCCTTGAACATTATGTGTGGCTATGTTGAGGGAGCTCTGTACGTGGTCAGCCATGGGGAACTGAAAAGCAACTCTGTCTGTCTCTACCTCCACTCACCCTGAGATGTCTTCTGTCCTCCCAACCTTGCCATTTGTCAGGATGGATGACTGGCAGCCCAGTGGACATTCCTCGATCGTAGGTACTGCAAGCTGAAAAATAATAAATGGTTAGGCTCATGTGGGAAAGATGGGGAATAGAAAAGGAAAGGACAGATTCGAAAGAGAGAAAGAAGTGGTGAAGAAGACTCCCAATCCAACTAAGGAAAAAGAGAAAAAATAAGAAAAAATACATTCTCGGGGAGGGGAGATGCTCCTCGAGAATTTCTACCAAGGTAGATCAAAAAAGGGCTTGCTCCAATTGCGAACAAGCGACCTCGCCCCCAGAAACCTTCTGGAGTCTAAGGGAGAGGTGGAGGTACATGGGGCCCACCCCAGCCAGGGCGCCCCTGAAAAATTGGTTACAACAACTATCAAAAAACGAAACCGGAAGGAATTGAGTAATTCTAAACCCAGTTTGGTCGGATCTAAATCCGATCCGGATGTCCCCCCGTCCCCCCCCCAACGGGGATCGAGGAGGAGGGGACCTCAGAAGCAAGGTGGGGACAACCCCCTGCGGAAAAATTAGAATAAATGAAGAGATCTTTTTAGCAGGAGAAATACTGTTGAAATGTCAATTATCCAAAAAGTTGATTCTTCTGATCAGAGAACGTCTAAATCTCAGGCATAGGACCGACCAAAAATCTTGAAAGTTTAAGGAGTATATGACCAATGTGTCAACCGAGATCTGGGTAAGTGGGTCCACTGTCTCTAGCTTTCTTAGATCTCGACCTGGTCCAGAGTAGGGAATTAGGGCTGGTAGGGGTCGGTCTCTTGGAGGTGTTTGGGATGCTATGAGAAGTATCCATGGCGGGTTCTTGCGAGATGAGCTTAAGGCGCTGTAGTAGTCTTTCTCCATCAGGAAAATTTGAGAAGGAGTAGTTTTTCCCTTTATCCGAGAACTTGACCGCAAAGGGGAATGCCCATTTATATTTTATATCCTTTTGGACCAGGACTAGGAGTAGCGGCTTTAATGACCGTCTTCGCTGCATTGTGGAGGGAGAAAGGTCTGCGTATATTTGGACGGGATGACCTTGGCACAAAACACTGGGCACAGAACGTGCTAGTCTCATGACTTCATCCTTTACAGCGTAAAAGTGGGGTTTGGCGATGATGTCCCGCGGTGAGCCGTCCTTTCTGGGTGGTCCCAGGGCTCTGTGGGCTCTATCCAGCTCTAAGCGAACTTGAGGGATGTTTGGAATCAAGTTCTGGATCAAATTTTGTACCGCTGCTGTAGTGTCAGTGATGGATTCGGGCAGTCCCCTGATCCGGAAATTGTATCTCCTGGATCTGCTCTCCAACTCGTCGATCCTGGAAAGGGCCACATCCAATTGCTCCTGTATTGTATGAATATGTTCTGAGTTCTGGTCTGTGGCTGCCACCGTTTGATCAAGCTTGTCTTCTATCGCTTCAATTCTGGTGCCCAGATTCTGGAAATCTGCTTTCAAATCTCCTGTTATTTTGGTAGCAGTCTGAGCGAGTCCCCTATCCAGGAGTTCAGCCAGAGCCTGATATAAGTCAGTCACAGAGAATGCAGACGCTGCTGACAGGGTGCTGACAGAGAATTGAGCAGGCTGGCTCCTTATGTTAGGTCCTATGAGGGGTAGTGCAGAGCCCTCCCTATTTATGCCCTCCATATTACTGCCTGCCAGGGGTTCTGTGGGAATTGTTGAGGGGGACATGTCCTGCTGGTAACTTACTTGGACCAGTGGGGTAAAAGGCAGGGGTACCATATTTGACAAAATCCTTCCCTCAGGCATCTCCTCAGCTCCGTTCTTGTGAGGTGCTGCAGCGGCGGCCATCTTGGATTTTTGCCGTTTTTTCAAATGACTAAAATGCGGCTTTAAAGTGTCCCTTTAAAAAAATTCTGATGATAGGGGGGTGCCCTGGTGTCTGGGGAAGCCGTGTGTGGTGATAGTTCCCCTTCCAGCCCGTTTTTGGCTGACTTATGGGCGCCGCTGGTCTGGGGTGGTGAGGAGCTCCCGGCTCAAGCAGCCATCTTCAGAGCTCCGCGCATGCGCCTTACTAGTGGTTTTAAATGCTGAAAAATATCATATAGGATAAAAATAGGTCAAAACACTCAAAATCCTAAACAATGATGCAATCCAGACTTTATCAGAATTCAGTAATGAAGCGCAAATCTTCATTGCATAAGCAATTACAAGCTCATAGGTTTGAGACAATAACATTATTATACTTAGCCCACAATAATATCTTGCATACATGTTTGACTATCTAAAGTAAATTCATGCACTCAAACTTTCAAAATGAATACATACCTATAGGCTCTGATGCTGGCCTGATGTTCTTAAGGATCACAGCTTTAGTAAATTACGCAGACGTGACAAATAACAAACTGAAGGCCAAGCTTAGCTGAACTGAATTGGTTTCCAAAGCAAGTGTGGACATCTTACTGTACGTCTTTACGATATTCACATTTCAGATGACACGATCTTGTTGCCCATAAAGTCAAAACAACAAGCAACAGTTGAGTGAAGATTCCTGAATCCAGCTCACACTGCACACAGTGAGAAAACTTGGCTTTGGTACAGACTTGCTGTGACCTGTATCAATGTGCAGATCACGCTTGAACTCTCATAAATTTCCAGTAATGTTACCAGCTAAACTCAAGCACTGTCTTTACTTTGACTTCCCTGCTTGATGGAATTGTGCAAACATTACAAGCTACTTAAAATAATGAATACATTTTCAAAAGGACCATAGTGGATAAATAAATGTCATTCTATATTAACACTAACTCTGTTCACACAAAAATGCTCATCCATGTTTAGTTTACCTAAATGATATTGCTCATTTGGTTCATCATTATGGAATACATAGATTGGCTTTATTGCTTTGCTGAGTCCCTGGATCTTTTAGCCTTAAATCCCCTCATCCCAGAATGTTTTTCAAATTGGCGATGTCTCAGTTCCACACATTATACCTTTCAGCATTTGTTGTGTTATATACGTTTTCTTTTCTAGGACAGACAGGGCTTTAATTAGGTATCAATTTTTGGGGAACTTTATTTCCTTGATTGATCTGCAGTGCATAAAATATATATTCAGTCTCCTAGATATATATCCACTGCATTTTAGTCCAGCCAAGCCTATACCTGACTGCAGGCCATTCCTGGTGTACTTTTTCTAGTAAACTTCAGGTGGTGTTTTGCTAATCGAATTGTACAGTATGTCTGGAAGGCCACCAAGGAGAGGGAGATGCTCACAGGCCACTAAAAGAGAAAAAACATGCTCTGTGTCTATAGCCAACAGTGCTGGTCATGGACATGGTGCATCCTCAGCACGTGGGGCACGCTTGTCCTTTTTTCGGCAGCTGGCCGTGTTAAGCCACAACATGCAGAAGAGTTGGTAGAGTGCATCACAAAGCCGTCCTCATCCTTCTCATCCTCTGTCACCCAGGCTCAGAGTACTTTGGCTGCCAATGCAGCTGCCAAAGCGGACTATTCCATTGGCTTAATGTCATCAGTCACTCCTTCCCTAGCTCCACCATCATGCCCTGAGGAGTCCCCTAAACTGTTTGACCACAGTGTCGGATACATGCTGTAGGAGGATGCGCAGCATTTTGAAGGGTCTGATGATGGTACCCAGGTTGAGGATGAAGGCAGTAACGTGATCCCAGAGAGAGGGGGTGCCCAAAAAAACTGGCAGTCATGTTTCCCCCAGCTGCAGCATACTGCCAGGTTTGCTCTAGTGGCGAGGAGGGAGGGGATGATGAGGTCACTGACTCTACATGGGTGCCTGATAGAAGAGAGGAAGAGGAGGAGACACATCTCCAAGGCAGGATGCCCTCCAGGGGCCAGCTTAAGGGCAGCCAACTGACTGCATCACACCGCAGAGCTCCGCATTTGCAGGGCGCTGCTGACTCTGTGGTGTGGGCCGTTTAAAAAAAAAAAAAAAGAGGCAGATCACACCATTGCTGTTTGCAATATATGTCTGAAGCATATAAAGCATGGCCAAAACAGCAGCCTCTTGGACTTGACAAGCCATATGTCGACCTTGCATGCAGTTCGTTGGCAACAGTACTTAAAAGACCCACACCAAAGAACAAGGCGGACCTCTTCTTGCTCCTCATCAGCTGGGATCTCCAACCCCACTATATATATCTCAGAGACCTGCACTGAGAGGAATGAAGGTGTAGAATTAGGTGTCCCAAGCACTTGCGGGCAATCTGCTAGCGGTACACCTAAATCCGATTGTAGCAGGCAAATTTCCCTACCCCAGTTGCTAAACCGTCTAAAGAAATTCGGTCCCAGCCATCCACATGCTCAGCGGCTGAATGCTAAATTTCTAGCACTCTAACTGCTGCCTTTTCAGCTGGTAGACTCTGCCCCCTTTCGAGAATGTGTGGAATGTGCAGTACCTCAGTGGCAGGTTCCCAAACGCCATTTTGTTTCTCGGAAGGCCATTCCTGCTCTCTACCGGCATGTGGAAGGCAATGTCTTGGCCTCGTTGGACAGGGCGGTCAGCGGTAAGGTGCATATTACCACTGACTCATGGTCCAGCAGGCATGGACAGAGATGTTACCTTTCTTTCAAGGTGCACTGGGTAACTCTGCTGGCAGCTGGGAAGGATGCAGGACTCTATGGCTTCTTCCTGTGCAGATTTGTCCTTTGAACCAGCGGTGCTCTGTAGGCGTTCTAGGGGCTACGCAAGCACTCAGGCAAAAAGATGCCATGCGGTGCTCGAGTTGGTCTGTTTGGGGGACAGGAGCCACACAGGGGCAGAGATTATGTCAGCTCTGCAGGGGCAGGCTCAGGGTGGTTGACGCCATGCCAGCTTCAGCCAGGAATGGTGGTTTGTGACAATGGCACCAACCTCCTCTCCGCCCTCTGACAGGGACACTTGACCCATGTTCCCCGTTTGGCTCACATCCTTAATTTGGTGGTGCAGTGGTTCTTGAGCAGGTACCCAGGCTTACAGGATCTCCTAAGCCTGGCCAGGAAAGTCTGTGGGCATTTCTGACGGTCATATAATGCCAGCGCTCAGCTGGCTGACCTTCAAAAGGAATGCAACCTGTCCAAGAACCGTCTCATCTGTGACATGCCCACCAGTTGGAACTCAACATTGGCAATGCTGCAGCGGCTGCACACGCAGCAGAGGGCCATCAATTAGTACCTGTGCAAGTATGGCACCAGAACAGGGTCAGGGGAGCTTGGCTTTTTTTAGATACGCCAGTGGCTACTGATAAAGGATGCATGCACTGTCCTGTCACCATTTGAGGAGGCCACAAGGATGGTGAGCAGTGACAGTGCTGGCATCAGTGATACTGTCCGTCTTGTCTTCCTGTTGGAGCACACGCTCCGTGCAACAGTGGACAGGGCACCTGAGGCAGAACAGAGGGAGGAAGAAGATTACTTCCTTACCTCTCAATGCCCCCTTTATCCAGACAGTATTCCTGCGGGCCCGCTGATCACACAGGAAGGAAGAGGAGGAAGATTGTGTCAGAATGGAGGTGGAGCCTAGCCCTCAGCATCAGCAGCAGCCTTAAAGGGATCGTTTTCAGGCCCCAGAAACCCATGGACTTGTAAGTGGCTGGAAGGAGGTGGCTGCAGATCATATTGTCCTTAGTGACCCAGAGGACTCCGGACCGAATGCCTCAGCACACCTACGCGCCATGATCCTGCAAAGCCTTGGAAAGGACCCTCGGAATTGTCGTATCAAGGAGAGGGATCATTACTGGCTGGCAACCCATCTTGATCCACGTTACAAGGGTAAGGTTGCGGAACTTATCCAGCCTTTGCAGAGGGAGCAGAGGATGAAACATCTTTGGGAGGCCTTGCAGAAAGCTTTGTGCAATGCGTTTTCAGAGCCTGGGAGGTTACAATTTCCTGGTCCTCCTGGACAACGTGTTGCTCAGGCTTTGGTCAGTCACAGAAGGAGCAGTGGAGAAGTTGGCCGTCTGACCGATGCATTCAGACAATTTTTTAGTCTGCAGCCCCAAGGTCAGATCGGTTCCAGTAACCAATCGCCAGTGTCCGATTTACATGGTGCAGCAATACCTAGGGGCAAGATCAGACTTGGAGACCTTTCCAACAGAAAATCCACTGGGAAAATCCACTTAAGGATGGATCACTGGCCAGAGCTTGCACAGTATGCAATTGAGCTACTGGCCTGTCCTGTATCCAGCGTTCTATCTGAACGCACATTCAGTGCTGCTGGAGGCTTTGTAATCAAAGAGTGTGTCTGTCCACAGACTCAGTTGATCGGTTCACCGTCAAAAAAGTCTTGGATCAACAGCTACCAAGCACCTGATGCTGATTTAACAGAATAATTTTACTATGAATGCAAGATCCCTTGAAGACTGCCTATGCGGATGCTGAGTGACTATTCTGTTATGCCAAGTGACTTTCCTATTCCTCCTCAATGTTCATGTTGATAGCTTCTAAGAACATTTTTGTTTTTGGGCACCACCACCAGTGGCTAAGGCCCAATTTTTCTGTCCCTGTTTAACAGGGGCGTGTAATTAGAATTTTTGCTGTAATATTTTGCAGCAGGGCTCGTTTCTGCACACAACTAGAGTATCTGTGAGGGGTTGCAGTGTTGTGTCACCACCACCACTGCCTAAGGCCCAATTTTTCTGCCCCTGTTCAACAGTGGCATGCGATTACAATTCTTTATATATTTTACAGCAGGGCCCCTTCTGGCACCCACCAAGAGTAGCTGTGAGGGCTTACAGTGTTCTGGTACCACCAACACCTAAGGCCCAATTTTCTGCAGAATATATAGGGCAGGTCGTATAGTATATACAGGCGGTCCCCTACTTTGAAACATCCAACTTACAAACAACTCCTACAGAGGGAGACAATAGGAAGTGAGAGGAAATCTACCCCTAGGAAGGAAAATTCTCTCATGTAAGAGTTAATATGGGAAAAAGATGTCTCTACTGATGCTTTATCACCAATCCTTGTTTCCCTAATAACACCAAATTTTCAAAATCCAATTGTCATTGGGAAAGAAAGTGAGGTGAAATCTTATGAACAGGGGCACAGACAGCAAAACAAACGTTACAGGGGCGATAACCCTTCCCTACAATATCCAAAAAGCTTAGAAATAAACTTTCTGGCTGGAGCTACACTTAAAAAATTTACCTG
Source organism: Rana kukunoris (assembly GCA_029574335.1). NCBI lineage: Eukaryota > Metazoa > Chordata > Amphibia > Anura > Ranidae > Rana > Rana kukunoris. The sequence goes on from CM056056.1 coordinate 78,231,456, forward strand.
ATCCAAATTACAAACAAATTTAACTTAAGAACAAACCTACAGTTCCTGTCTTGTTTGGACCGGATGTATACTGCTGTTCAGAGTATATAGGGCCTGGGGGCTCCACGCCATTTATTTTTTTAATTTGGGTGCGGGATTCCCTTAATATCCATACAAGACCCAAAGGGCCTGGTAATTGGCTGGGGGAAGGGGGGGAGGGAACATGCCATTTTTCTCAACAATTTTCATCCATATTGCCAGGGCCCGACATTACATTACAGCACAGCCAGAAGCAGTTTTAAATGGTTTGTATTCCTTTAGAAATGTCATTTTGTGCAGGGACTGTTCTAAACACACACCACTTTACAAGCTTACTGTAGACACCCCCAGGTACAATATTTAAACGAATATTCACTTTTATTTTTTCACTTTAAGCATTATTAAAATCACTGCTCCTAAAAAAAAATGCAGTTTTTACAATTTTTTTTTTGCATCGATACATGTCCCCTGGGGCAGAACCCGGGTCCCATAACACTTTTTAGGACAATAACTTGCGTATTACCATTTATAATTTGCACTTTTGATTTTTGATGTTCAAGTCCCATAGGGCCAGATTCTCGTAGATCGGCGCATCTACGGAGTGGGGAGTAGCGTATCCTATTTACACTATGCCGCTGCAACTTACAGGAGCAAGTGCCGTGTTCTCCAAGCACTTGCTCCGTAATTTGCAGCGGCGTAGTGTAAATGGCCCGGCGTATCCCCGCGTAAATCAAAGGGGGCGGCTTGTATTTAAATTAAGCGCGCCCCGTGCCAAACGAACTGCGCATGCGCCGGCCGTAAACGTAGCCCAGTGCGCATGCTCTGTAGTACGCCGCAAATACATTGGTTGCGACGTGAACGCACACCCCTATTCGCGACGAGTTACGTAAACAACGGAAAAACCCAACGCTGTCCCAACGCCCATACTTAACATGGCATACGGCGGACCAACGTAAGGTTACCCTTCATATAGCAGGAGTAACCTTACGCTTACGGACACAATGTAAACTACGGCGAAGCGGCGCAAAAACTTTCGGAAATCGGCGTATCGGCTCATTTGCATATTCAACGCTGAAATCGATGTAAACGCCACCTAGCGGCTGCCGTATTATTGCATTTAGGATCCGACGGTGTAAGTGACTTACGCCAGTCGGATCCTAGCCTAATTCCGGCGTATCTTGTTTTGAGAATATAAAACGATGATACGCCGGCGGGATATTCGAAGATACACTGGCGTAATTCTTTTGAGAATCTGGCCCATACACTTTAAGGCTCCATTCACACCTAGGCGTTTTAACGCCTGAAGCCCGACGCTCGTGCAGCCCCTAATACGCTGGAGGGGAGAAATAACATTGCCCTCTATGGAGATGGTTCACATCTCCACGATGAGCGCCGAAACGCAGAACGCCTGAAGCTCAAAACAAGTCCCAGACCCTTTTTTTCCAGGCGGCTTCGGCGTTCGGCATTGGAGATGTGGACCTGAAGGTTAAATTTGCGGCGTTTTGTCTCCGCAAATCGCGGTACAAAATGCTGCAATTTTTCGCCACAATTTGCGGGACAAAACACAGCGATTAGGTGTGAATGCAGCCTTACGGTGTTCGAAAGTTCTGCCGCAAACCAAACTGGGGGGTGTTCGGCTCATCCCTAGTTCCAATATATGTAAAACTATTTTTTCTTTTGTCGTTCTGTTTACTGTTACAAATTTCTGCTGTTGGTATGCATATTTTAGCAGTGCCTCTTGTCTTGTTAAAATCACAGGGACTGAGCTGATAACCAATTCTCACAAGCAAAAGGATGTGATAATGTGAAAACAGAATATATACAGAAGAACTCCAAACAAAACAAAAAAAAACAAAAAAACATCAAGTCTACCTAAACTAAACAGTTTTAGAAAATATATTATAGGGTTAATTAGCTGTAAGCAAAATCAGCTCTAGAAGTCAGATTTTAAAGCTGGTCATACATGGATCAAAATTCTGCCTATTCAGCAGGGATCGGCTGAATTTTGATCAATGTATGGGCAGGATAGTTGTACACAAGTTGAACTATTGGGGGTCTCCCTACTGTCAGAATATAATAGTGCAGTGGGAGGGATTCCCCCATCCACATTGAGTGTGTGGTTGGGGGAATCAAATCATTTTCTTTCATTCAACCCACTGGTTAAACAAAAGAATGAAATGTTAAAAAATGTAAATAAAGTGACTCGTATGGCCAGCCTAAGTCATCTTTTTGGATTCTAGGACTTTAAAGGGATGATCTTGAAGTGTTTAGTGAAAATGACTCAAAGAATATGTACTACAAACTGAACATGTATGCAGGAAAGCGAGATGTTTATATGGGCTGTAAAACTTGTGCGAGGCCGGGTTCACATATATACAAATTGAATGCGGGTTTCACCACATCCAATTCGCATGACAGGAGAGTGTGACTGGCTCTCAATGGAGACGTTTCACTTAGCTCCGGGGCGGCCGCAGTCCTCATTTCAAAAGGACCCTTTACGTTTTTGGTTCTGAATCAGGTCCAAATGAAGGCAAAAATTCAGACTTGATTCGCACCTGAATCGGTGAACAGGGACGCACCGGACCCAATGCTGTGAGCCGCTGCCCCAGCATATGTGAACCCAACCTAAATCTTGTTGCTAATTAAGACATACTGGTCAAATTGCAGTTCATCCAACATTCATCATCCAAAAGGAAACAAGACAAATTCAAAAAATGGAGAGTTCTTGTGCGTGCATACCTTATTACACAGAAGAACATACCATGCAACAATTAATGTATTGCTTATATATATATATATATATATATATATATATATATATATATATATATATTACCAGTGAACATTAACATTTGATTCAAATCTCCATTGTAAATAAGCACCTCTAACATTTGTGAATAAATGATTACAATAAACATGCTCAACTGAAACATGCTTTGTGCTCTTTATGCAGGAGAGAGACTGAATGTCTAATATGTACCTGTCCAAACACAACACTAGGATGAAGCAACAATATCAAGAAGGAATGTTACAATTAAGTTTCTACATGTCATGCGAAATTCACTATTAATTGTCCTGATAAAGAATGTAAACATGAAAACGCATCCTGGGTTGAACTCAATATTTTCATATAACAAAAAATGCAGAAATGTTCTCAAGAGGACCAGCATATCAGGGTAATGGTCCGGTCAGTGGCGTCACTAGGGTTGGTGTCACCTGGTGCGGTATAACATGGTGTCACCCCCCCCCCCCAAAAAATGATAAAACGCAGCCACTGTGTCATCAATTGTCGCCACTGTGCCATGCCAAACCCAGCCACTGTGCCAGATCAATTGTCACCACCTTGCCATCAATTCACACCACTGTGCCATGCCAAACCCAGCCACTGTGCCAGATCAATTGTCACCACTGTGCCATCAAAATGCAGCCACTGTGCCATCAATTCACACCACTGTGCCATCAAACGCAGCCACTGTGCCAGATCTGATCAATTGCCACTACTGTGCCATGCCATCAAACGCAGCCACTGTGCCATCAATTGTCGCCACTGTGCCATGCCAAACCCAGCCACTGTGCCAGATCAATTGTCACCACTGTGCCATCAAAATGCAGCCACTGTGCCATCAATTCACACCACTGTGCCAGATCTGATCAATTGCCACCACTGTGCCATGCCATCAAACGCAGCCACTGTGCCATCAATTGTCGCCACTGTGCCATCAAACGCAGCCACTGTGCCATCAATTGTCGCCACTGTGTCATCAAACGCAGCCACTGTGCCATCAATTGTCGCCAGTGCCACTGTGCCATGCCAAACCCAGCCACTGTGCCAGATCAATTGTCACCATTGATTTCATCTTTTTGGATCAAAGAACACCCCCCCCCACCTGTTCCTATTAGGCCCTGCCGAGGCGGACTGACTCTGTGGGCACAACACAAGTTCACAACCCCCCCCCCCCCGTTTCTATTATCGCTCCAAGCACCCCCCCACCTGTTACAAGCCGCGGCCGGCGCCAGCCCCAAGTCTGGAGACAGAGGACTGGTGTGTGGGCAGCAGCAATCATCACAGCTGGTGCCAGGGAGGGAGGAGGTCACAAACGTGCAGCCGTTGTCACTTGTCCGTTGCAGCCGCCGCGTCGCCCGCCCGGGCGGAGATACTGAAAGCACTGTGCCGTGCGTGATGTGACTGACGTCACATGATCATCACACAACGCAGACTGACAGGCAGACACAGACTGAGGCCGCTGAGCTCTGCTGAGCCGAGTTCACCTCTCTCTCCTCGCGGCTCGCTGGTGGCTGGACTGGACCTGGCTCAGCCGCTCAGTCCTAGGGGAGCCCTCAGCCGGGAGGAGCAGACAAAGGAGAAAAAGTCCAGTCAGTCGGACTCGGACATGCGGGCGGCGGCGCTGGGCAATGGCTGGCCAGGCTGGGCATGTCATCTAAAAAAAATAATAAAAAAAAAAAAATTTAAAAAAAATATTAAATTTAGTGTCACCCCTTATCGGGTGTCACCCCGCGCACCCCCGTAGCAACGCCTCTGGGTCCTGTGCTATGTATAAGCATCATAATGTTGTTGCTTAGCTGTAATTAGGTCCTGTAGTCTCAACAACAAGCAACTTGCAAAGAACAGAAAAAATGCCTGGAAAGAAAACAAAACTGTTTCTTTCTGACTTAATAAATGGAAAAACACGTGAAATAGCTCCAATTATAAAAAAAAAAAAAAAAAAAAAAATACATTTTCACTGACAGTCCAAGCACTAAAGTGATTTAAATCATGCAGCCAAACCGAATATTTTAACCAGCCAAGGGAAAGAGTTTTTTAGTGGTTTGACAAAAAAAAGTTAAGAGGCACGATTGCATATGTGTGAATTTATTTTTCACCATGTTTGCGCATCAGTTTAATGAAGTCAGGCAGCTGTCTAAAGTATGATTCCTATGTCCAGTTTTACCAATGTAATTTTTATATATTTTTTGAATGTCTTGTTTTTCCCTCCTGTAGCGTTAACTTAATACAGCTGCCTGAATCTGCTATCCCCAAAAAATAAATAAAAATCATGCAGCCAACTAGGCATTACATCCTGGCAGATCAGTAACAACTTGATCAGGTTCCATGACATCCCCCAACCCAACCTGCAGTTCCCTGGATAAAAGGGAGTGGGCTTCTTGAGCCATTCTGCCATAAATTTTAAATTTTCACAGTCATGGCTCACCTGAATATGAACCCCTGGTAGTTGGCAGTGGCACGTGAAACATTTTTGTTTTTTGCTCACTATAGACTCTCAGACCATTAAGAAAGGAAGCCACTTCTATAAGTTTACAAAGCCTTGTTCTAATAAATTAAAGAGATGTTGTGGGGCAGAGTTTGTAAGAGATTTTTTATTTCATTTATTACAATAAAGAGATAATAGGGGACAGAGTTGTACATATGCCATAGATTGTTCCAAAACTGCAGATGATATAAATGGATTGCCGACATCTTATATTGCCTTACAGGAACATTGTAGTAATTTGGGCTCAGGCTCACAAAAGGACTACGTGAGGATGTTTGCATGTTCAAGAGAGACATTCTTTTATTCAGAAAAAAAATTGTTAACCTGCAAACCTCCCTACAACAGATGTAAAATAGTTACTTAGCCTTCATTTAAACTATGAATGCATATGAATCGCACAAGAACCATACTGCATTCCTGTTCAATTCACAGACGGTTTAGTGCAGTGCGATTTGAGCCTATTCATTTTGGATAGGCTTAAATCGCACCCATTCTCACCTGTGTTTGGGAAGTGCAGAAAATACATATTTTTTTTACATACTGTTACTAGAGCAGTGCAATATCACCATAGTGACACTGTACTGCGCTGGGGGTGGGGGTGGCGGTGGGTGGGATTGATCAGGATTTTCTTAACACTGTTTATGCTAATACAACCATGATATTTGACATGGTTTGGGCTGCATTGTTGCAGCCATTAAGTATTACTGTAATAGCTATAATTGACCACAGCGATCACATGGTACAGGGCCACTAAAATCTGGCCCTGTACCATGTGATCGCTATGACCAATCTCAGGGATCACAGTAGTAAACAATTGGGTCATTGACAGACATGATTTACTACTATTTACGATGATCGATGCGATTGGTCACAGCCATTACATGGTACAGGGCCAATCACAGCAATCATATACCCCGATCTCTCATCCGATCTGTTCAGTGGACACAACGATCACAGATTGCGTCGCTGTCCAGACCTGAGGCCATGCATGAGCACCCAAACTGGGAGGACGTGCAGGTACAACCTTCCAGAACATGCAGAATGTTCCCTTTTCATGTATTTCATGTTTTATGAAATGGAAAAGGTTAGATTGTCAGTCAGGTTTTTGTTTCTATCAGTATTTCTATATGGAATCAGGATATAAACCAATAGAAAAAACGTCACCAACACACGCAGACAGGAAATGGGTGTAAATCTCCCCAGTGTGTTTATAGATGGAAACTGTAATTCCCAACTCTATCCAAAAGAAACAAAATTGTGACTGGAGTTAGGCTTACATATATACGATTATTACATATATACGATTATTACATGTTACAAAGTAAAGTGTTATTCAGTAACTAATCTGACATCAGCGTTCATTAATTTTTACACGGTTATCTGTTTAAAGCATATTTCTAACAGGTTGTCATGGCGTATTATGGATTGTCATGTCTGAACAAAGGCTGAGCATCTATATGTTAGCATCTGATATAGTTTTCACAAGCCACCACAACAAAGTGCTATTATACTTGCTCTGACAGGTTACATGTTTACACTAAAAGGGTCCTGCTTACTCACAGGACATAACTCATTATGCCCATGGTTGTCATGCCCTCCAAGAAACAACACAAAGCATATATATATATGCCAAGATATAAGAACCATCTATAAATGCCTGTAATAAAAAATACATCCATCATGTAGATCAAGCATTCTCATCCTAAATAATCAGATTGCTCTGCTTATGTGACCCTAGGCACTCTAACTTTTTGCTCTCATTTATTTCATACTTGTGGTTCTGTGCCAAGAAAACCCACATTAGTAAAAACATACCACCATCCCTAACTCCACCCTGTGTTGCCTCTACTTGCTCTTGCTATCTTGATTTTGACTGCACCCTCTGCTTGTCAAATGAAAATAAACCAAACATAACTATTGCTCTTAAAATTCCATACAAATGGCCATCACTAGCTGTTACCCTAGCAAAACGTTGGCCTAGCAAAACGTTGGCCACAAAAAAAAAAAAAAGTATTACAAGCTCTTTAAAGGAGAAGTACTTCTCATGTGAGTCACAGAAGTGCACTTACTTGCCCCCTGCTGTCAGCTAATGTCACACGGCCAACAACATCAGGATCCACTGAGCCGTCTGATCCGCAATTGGCTCAGCCTCTCAGGGGCAAAGCAGAGAGCGGTAACTCATAGTCCCTGCTATCTTCTCAAAGCAGACCAAGAACCGAACAATCAGCAGTCATTTGATCACTGAGTTCTCTGGCTTAAAGTCGATGGGGGACAGCTGCAACATCAGACCCATGCTGCAGCAAGGAGGGGAGTAGAATATACAGTATCTCACAAAAGTGAGTACACCCCTCACATTTTTGTAAATATTTTATTATACCTTTTCATGTGACAACACTGAAGAAATTACACTTTGCTACAATGTAAAGTAATGAGTATACAGCTTGTATAACAGTGTACATTTGCTGTCTCCTTAAAATAACACAACACACAGCCATTAGTGTCAAAACCGCTGGCAACAAAAGTGAGTACCCCCTAAGTGAAAATGTCCAAATTGGTCCCAAAGTGTCAATATTTTGTGTGGCCACCATTATTTTCTAGCACTTCCTTAACACTCTTGTGCATGGAGTTCAGCAGAGCTTCACAGGTTGCCCCTGGAGTCCTCTTACACTCCTCCATGACGACATCACAGAGCTGGTAAATGTTGGAGACCTTGTGCTCCTCCACATTCCATTTGAGGATGTCCCACAGTTGCTCAACAGGGTTTAGGTCTGGAGACATGCTTGGCCAGTCCTTCGTCTTTACCCTTAGCTTCTTTAGCAAGTCAGTGGTCGCCTTGGAGGTGTGTTTAGAGTCATTATGTTGGAATACTGCCCTTGCGGCCCAGTCTCCGATGGGAGGGAATCATGGATTGCTTCAGTATGTCACAGTACATGTTGGCATTCAAGGTTCCCTCAATGAACTGCAGCTTTCCAGTGGTGGCAACACTCATGCAGCCCCAGACCATGACACTCTCACCACCATGCTTGACTGTAGGCAGGACAAACTTGTCATTGTAATCCTCACCTGGTTGCCGCCACACATGCTTGACACCATCTGAACCAAATAATTGTATCTTGGTCTCATCAGACCACAGAAAAGTCTGCTTGTCTTCAGCAAACTGTTTGCAGACCAATTTGATGCAGTGTGCGGGGTTTGGACTGAGCACTGACAGGCTGACACCCCCCTCCTTCAATCTCTGCAGCAATGCTGGCACCACTCATACGTCTATTTCCCAAAGACAACCTATGACACTGAGCACGTGCACTCAACCTCTTTGGTCGATCATGGCGAGGTCTGTTCTGAGTGGAATCTCTCCTGTTAAACCGTTGTATGGTCTCTGCCACAGTGCTGCAGCTCAGTTTCAGGGTCTTTGCAATCTTCTTATAGCCTAGGCCATTTTTATGTAGAGCAACAATAATTTTTTCAGATCTTCAGAGAGTTTTTGGCCATAGGGTGCCATGTATGAGAGAGTGAGAGCGATAACACATCTGCTCCCTATTCACATCTGAGACCTTGTAATCCTAATGAGTCACATGACATGGGGGGGGGGGGTGGCTAATTGGGCCCAATTTGGACATTTTCACTTAGGGGTGAAATCACTTTTGTTGCCAGCGATTTAGACATTGATAGCTGTGTGTTGAGTTATTTTAAGGGGAAAGCAAGTTTACACTGTTATATAACCACTTGACCACTGGGCACTTAAACACCCTTCCTAACCAGACCAATTTTCAGCTTTCGGTGCTCTCACAATTTGAATGACAATTACTCAGTCATACAACATTCTACCCATTTGAAATTTTTGTCCTTTTTTTAACACAAATAGAGCTTTCTGTTGGTGGTATTTGATCACCTCTGGTTTTTTTTATTTTTTGCGCTATAAAAGAAAAACGACTGAAAATTCTGTAAAAAAAAAAAAAAAAAAAAAAAAACTTGTTTCTGTCATATTAGCGGGTTATTTCTCACACACAGCATATGCATACCACAAATTACACCCCAAAACACATTCTGCTATTCCTCCCGAGTATGGCGATACCCCATGTGTGAGACTTTTACACGGCGTGGCCACATACAGAGGCCCAACATGCAGGGAACGCCATCAGGCGTTCTGGAACACCCAGGCCAATTCTGACATTTCTCTCCTACATGGAAAAATCATCATTTATTTGCTAGAAAATTACATAGAACCCCAAAACATTATATATGCTTTTTTAGCAAAGACCCTAGAGAATACAATGGCGGCCGTTACAACTTTTTATCTCGCACGGTATTTTCGTAGAAATTTTTTGAACGCGTGTTTTTAAAAAAAAACAGTTTTGTGCTAAAAAAAAAAAAAAAACACAGTAAAGTTAGCCCAATTTTTTTTCATAATGTGAAAGATGACGTTACGCCGAGTAAATAGATACCCAACATGTCACACTTCAAAATTGCGCACACTTGTGGAATGGCGCCAAACTTCGCTACCTAAAAATCCCCATAGGCCTCCTCCATGTTTTACAGTAGGTATGGTGTCCTTTCCCTTAATTTTTTCACTTTCAAAAAGTTCCAGTTTTGCCTCATCTTTTCAAAGGACATTCTCCCAGAAAGCTTGCCAATATGTGTTTTAGCAAACTCCAAGTTGCCATTTGTACGAAGGGAGTTTTTCTGTAGTGGATTCCTGATGGGTCTTCTCCTTTTGAGCCCACAGTCACTCAAAATGCAATAGAAAGTGTGGATCAAACACTGATGTGCCTTGACATTGGAGTTTAGCTTGTACCCATTTAAAAGCCCATTGTTTTCTATGCAGAAGTGAGCCCGATATTGCACTCTCCAGCGATGGTAAATAAACCCCATTGTGTACTTAAAAGTGGGGTATGCCTGTACGTACACCTTCATACCTCAGATCAGGCCCAACTTCTGCACCATCACACCTCAGATCAGCCCCAATTTCTACACCTTTACTCCAGAGAACACACTCAATTCTTGCACTTTCAGAACTCAGATCAGACTCAATATTTGCAGTTTCACCCCTCAGATCAGGTTTTTTTAAACAGACAGAGCTGCTGTACTGGTCTCAGATGGGAGTGGGATAATCGGCATAGAGTCTGAGAGGGACAGAAAGGTCAGTGTCACTGATCATAGAGGCGTGGAGTGGCGCTGGCAGGGGATGTTTGCTTCCGTTCTGCCTTCACCTCCGGGAGACTCGAGACATGTCCTCCAGTGCTGCGCTGCGCCTTAATGATCGCTAATCAGTCGGACAGAGTGGCTGTCTGAGACAGAGTTAGACAGTTACATGGCTGTACTGCACCAAAAACTTACAGCAAAAAGAGTGGCGGAAGAGTTGGAAAACCAGCGGCTGGGTGCCCTAGGTCGCTGCCTAGTTTGCCTAGTGGTAGCGCCTGCCCTGAATAAATCTATGAGCTATTGTAGGTTTCACAACCAATTATCTTTTAAATGAAAGTAAAGTAACTGTTGCTGCTATCGGTTATAGAATATTATACATCACTGCCATTTGTCCTGCCTTACGTAACAAGTCTGCAATATATACACACCATAAAATAAAAACATTACCATAACTCCCCCCCCCCCGTCAGCTGTCACTCCTTTCTCATCTGCCATCCACACATCTATGCATAGGTTTAGGTGGAGGGGATCATGATAGGGGACACTGGGGATACTGCTGGTGTTCCCACTGGAGGATCTATAATACACCTCCCCTAGTCTGTTAAACTTATCTTTTGTACTTTGTGTTTGATGTCCATTAATCCGAGACAGCTCATCACCTGTTGGGAGGAGTTTGGACGGCCCCTGGTGGTGTCCCTGCGGCCCGCAGTGAGTGTGGTCTCTCTTTTTTCAAGTTCAAGTGCAGCTCTATATAAGTGGTGAATGTGAAAGGGTCTGTACTGCTGGGCTCTGATGAAGAGGTCCTAGACGCCTCGAAACGCGCAAGCCGGCAGCAACACACCTCTATCCCCCCTATTTTGGAGCGTGGTTTGAGGGGTATCTACTTTATCATTCTTTGACAAGCCTGTATACCGACTCTTTTGTAGTAGTACTCTTTGAGTAGTTTTTTAATATTATTTATATTCAATAAATTGTCTAACGGTAATACACTAGGCTGGTGCGCCTTTCTTTTCCTTTTCCGATTACCATAACTTGCTCTGAGCAAAAAAACCCCCGAGATTAAATACAATAATTTACATCAATACAAGTTTTTCCTCCTTATCAGGTTATTGCTGATCTCAATATGAAAAAACCCAACTTTCTAGCAAAAGATATAGATGGTGTCCAGGACAGTATTCTTCACTTACTCCCACAGGGACACTATGTTCAAATGGAAATGTCTACTGGATACACCATGGCAAGCTAGGAACAAATTGTTCTTCCAATCTGCATTGCTAATATATTTCCTCTGAAGCAGATTTCTTTAAGCCAACATGGGTTGTTTGCATTAATAAAGATTTGAATGTGTGCAATTTTGGAAAAGACTTCTAAATATATTCACAGTATTAGAAAAAATGTGACAATCTGAATGGCACCTGTGATTACATTATCTTAACTTTAGTAAGGACTAGGGATGAGCTGAACACCCCACCGTTCGGTTCGCACCAGAACCTTCGAACGGACCGACCGTTCACGCGAACATTTAGAACCCCATTGACGTCTATGGGACTCGAACGTTTGAATTCTAAAGTGCTCATTTTAAAGCCTAATATGCAAGTTATTGTCGTAAAACGTCTTTGAGAACCCGGGTCTTGCCCCAGGGTACATGTATCAATTGAAAAAAAATGTTTAAACAGTCATTTTCCTGGAGCAATGATTTTAATGATACTTAAATAAAAGAAAAAATTAAAATTAAAAATTCCTTTAAATATTGTACCTGCTGGGTGTCTATAATATGCCTGTGAAGTGGCACGTGTTTAGAACTGTCCCTGCACAAAATGAGATTACTATAAGAAAAAAGTAATTTAAAAAACTGCTTGCGGCTTTAATGTAATGTCTGGTCCCTGAAATATGGATGAAAATCATTGAGAAAAATAGCACAGACACAGACAGTACACACACCACATAGCTTTAGGTGCACACTGCAGAGGACAGAGATAGTACACACTACGTAGCTTTAGGTGCAAACTGCAGAGGACACGGGCAGTACACACCAAGTAGCTTTAGGTGCAAACTGCAGAGGACAAAGGCAGTATACACACTACGTAACTTTAGGTGCAAACTGCAGAGGACACGGGCAGTACACACCACGTAGCTTTAGGTGCAAACTACAGAGGACAAAGGCAGTACACACACACCATGTAGCTTTATGGTGCACACTCCAGAGGACACAGGCAATACACCACGTGAGAATACTGCAGCTAGCACAATCACCTGCCTGGCAGTAAATTGGGAAGAGCTGATCTAGCTAAACTGTACAGTGTATAAATATATATACAATACACACTGTAACTTTAACTGACTAGCCTGCCTGCTCTATCTACCTACTAAAAATGACACTCTGTCTTCTCTCTTTTAACCACCGCAACACACTACACAAGGCCGACCTGCAGGCGGCCTTTTATAGTGTGGGGTGTGTACTAAACCCCGAGCCATAATTGGCCAAAGCCATCCTGGCTTTGGCAAAATATGGCTCTCCGTTTTTTGCAAGCTGTGATTGGCCAAGCATGCGGCTCATAGTGCATGCTTGGCCAATCATCAGCCAGCAATGCACTGCGATGCCGCAGTGAATTATGGGCCGTGAAACGCAACTCGAATTTGGTGCGAACGGCCCAAAACGTTTGAATATACGATGTTCGAGTCGAACATGAGTTTGACTCGAATACGAAGCTCATCCCTAGTAAGAACCTTTGTCAATGGACTTTTATTCACCTGAAACAAGTTTTAAAATTTCCATACACGTCTATTGGAATAGAAAACCTTCTCTAAGCAGGGCAAATGTGAGAGTCAGAAGGTGACCAACTTCAGGACAAATGCACCTGTCAAGGAATTCTGAATCATCTCAAACTGATACCACCAACACAACGTCTGTTGACACAGTCCCTATAAACAGGTTATATGAGTACATCGTGTGTACTCATTAGAGTCCCCTTTTACATCAAGTTCCCATTAGAGTGTCCCCTTACATTGGGGGGTCCCTATCAGAGTTCCCCTTAAATCAAATGGCCCCATCAGAGTTCATCCTTACAAATAATCAGTTATCCCCAACAGAGTGCCCCCTTACATCCAGTGTCCCCCCATCACAGTGCCCCTTACATCAGTTGTCCCCATCACAGTGCCATCTTACATGGATTGTCCCCATCAGTGTGCCTCCTTACATCAACTGTGTCGAGAACCTGTCAGAAGTGACTCTTGCTGATAACAGAGGAAGGATGCATCAGAGGAAAAAAAACACTATTTAGAGATTTGGAGAGAGAAGATAAAACACTACAGATATATGGGCTTTGGTGAAATTTTTTTATGACTGAGGTTTACAACGACTTTAAATGAATGCATTTTCAGGTGAATATACACATTGCACTATACAGGATCACTTTTACTTTACTGCCAGGAGTAGGCTGCAGAAACAGGGCATTCTGCTACTGAAGGAATTAGCTTGTGCTTATGCCTTCACTCTTTGGACGTATTAAGTACATCCAAAGAGCTGAACTAGTTAAAGTGCTACTAAACCCCAAAGCAAACATTATGCAGCTTACCATTTCTTAGATGTGACGGCTGCATTCATTTTCTTTTGAAGCTCTCTTTTCTTCAACCTGCTATGACAGGAAGTCAGGTAAATCTGGGTGTGTTGTCACAGACGGGAGATATATTTCTGCCTTGTTTAGACAATACACCAATTACTATTTGGCGTCGGCTGCAGAAAATGGCCAGAGAGCTTTAGGGCGTTGGAAGGCTTCAGCTGTTCAGAATTAAGCAATTAAAGCCCCTATAAAGACAGCCTAGGGATGACCATATCATTTGTTTTCAATCATCCTCAACTGCCTTTTTGTACAGTTCAGCGTGTAGTGAACCTATCCAGGGGGTCACACACACCCGCTACCGAGCTAATCCCTCACACATGGTGGAGTGCCGCGGGCAGTTAAAGTAAACCCAAAATGGAGGAGATGCTAAAACAGATGGTTATAGCAAATGCAAATCAACAGCAGATTAATGCAGATTTGCAGCGGAGCCTTGCAGCTCAACAACAAACTCACGCAGCTCAACAACGGGGTCACCAAGAGAGCCTTGCAGCTCACCGAGAGAGAATGGCAGGTTGGGAACAGTGACACCAGCAGCAAATGGAGGCCATCGGGAAACTATTTGAGAGAACAGAGGAAAAGGATAGCAAGCCCTCTCTGATTGAGAATCCAGAGGACCATAATGCTATGGAGGTTACCACATCTGTAGTTGAGACGGAATCATCACCGGAGTGTAGTACTTCACCAGAGGAACAAGAAGTGAAGCCAGAGGAGTGTGCCCTGGCAGAGCCTGAAACTCCCGAAGTAAAGGAGCCGCCATTAGTAGTAGAAGAGTCTGTAGAGCCTGTTGAATCCAATGTTGTAAATGGTGTTCCAGAGGTCAAACCAGGCGAGACCAAACCGGAAGAGAAAGACTCATGTACAAGAAGATGCTGAGGAGGTCCCGGCTGTCCCCGCAGTAGCAGCTCCTATGAAGCTGAATCGACGGTCTGACAGTTCTGCTAAATACAGTAGAGAACCTTTAGCAAATACTTTGAAGAAACTTAATGATCCAGCTACCAAAGCTGTTACCTTGAAACTGGAACCCAACAAGTTTAAGGGCAAGATTTTGGATTGCTCCAGATCTTTTCGCAAAGCCAAATTGCTGCATTACCATATGAAGTATTTCCATGGCGTTGACAAGTCAGACCAGGATCAGAGTCCTGTCACGAGGCATATGCACACAAGAGGCTCTTTAGTTCACGAAATGGCCAGTGAGCAAAGCTCAAAGAGAAGACGCACCACAAACAGTTCAAATTCCCACCGACCGTCCCTAAAAGACAAAAGCAAGGAGAACTTAATCCAGAAGTCTCATCGCAAGCCAGACAAGCTGTCTGAAAGTGTTAAAGAAAGAGAAAAGTTCAAAGATTTCTTGAGTCTGAAGTCAAAGAAAAAGAAGAAAAAGAAAGCAAAGTTAGAGCTGTCTGGTAGTGAAGAAAACCTAGAGGTTTCTAAGGAGCTCTCACCAAAAAAATTACAACCTTCAAAGTTCAACAGTGATTATAAGGCCCCGTGTTCCGGTAAAAGCAGCGATCATGGATGCCGTCCATATACAAGACTAAGTGATGAGGAGACGCTCAGCGATTCTTGCACGGAAAGCTTACTTTGGAGTGATGAGGATTACAACGAAGAGATCGTTGTCACACATGCTGATGGTTTTCTAAATGTTGGCCGCAACAGGAGCAAGTACAGCTCTGCCAAGCAACGACTTGTGATGGATAGTATGGATGAGAATGCTATGGATGCAAATATGGGTGAACTGTTAGATCTCTGCTCAGGAAAGTAATCACAATCCAACACCAGCCATCCTGATGCAAATGGCTCCAAGATAGGGGTTATGGGTGAGTTACTGGGACTCTGGAAAATTTGTCTGTCAAGATGATGGTTCAAATCAAGAATCTTTTAGTTGTGCAAAGGCTCATGCTGAAAATGAGAAAAGTGACCTAATGTCTGAAGCAGTTGCTCTCTGTTCCGGTCCTTTCACCAACAGAGAAAATGAGGCCGGGCTTGAGGATTTACATCTTCTACCATGTGATGATTCTGACAGCGAAGAGCTTTCAGAGATTGAAAGTGGTGCAGAAGATGAAGAGGAGGAAGTAAAGGTGGAAATGGCAGTGAAGGAGGAGGATGACGCCCTGCAGGATGAGGCGTCTGCTGTGCTGGCGGGGAGCGATTCCGAAGAGTGCGCCTACCCCCTGGGTTATGTGAAGAGACAAGCGCTGTACACCTGCAGTACCTGCACCCCAGATAAAGAAGAGCCTGCTGGTATATGTCTGGCCTGTGCATACAAGTGTCATGAAGGCCACGACCTGTTTGAGCTCTACACCAAGAGGAACTTTCGCTGTGATTGTGGAAATGCCAAATTTAAACAGCTGGAGTGCAAGTTATATCCGGATAAAGAGAAGAAAAACCTGGCTAATAATTACAATGACAATTTCTTTGGCATGTACTGCACATGTAAGAGACCGTACCCCGATCCTGAGGATGAGACCCCAGATGAGATGATCCAGTGTGTGGGGACTGGTTTCATGGTCGGCACCTAAGGACAGTTCCATCGGAGAACGTTGAGTTTCATGAGATGGTGTGCCAGGGCTGTATGGATCACTGTTCATTTCTTTGGGTCTACTCTGCCAAGTTAGGAGTTCCTGGTGTCACCAAGATTACCAAAGCAGAAACGAAACATGAAGATGTTAAAGTTGATGATTGTCCTACGGAAACAGCCAACACTCAGAATGGACTAACAATAAATAATGGAGAATGTGTGGAAGATAACGACGATGAGGAGGAGGCAATTCTTAGAAAGCTAAATCTGAAGGACTTTATGGAAAATGAAGCTGAACTTTCTGGAAGTGATGTTGAAAGTGAAATCCCTGACCGCTTCAGGGCAAATTAAGTGGCTGAAGTGCAGGAAGTAGGGGTTTGCACATCTTCAGTTCTCAGTCAGTTGCTTGATGGAAATAAAAGGTGAAAAACTTAATTCTGACACTGCAATAAATGATGTAGAAAAAGTGTGTCCCAATATCCACTGAGCCTTGTGAATGTAGTAAGGCAGGTGATATTCATGACTTTCCCATAATTGATGATCAGCAGAGCAGGGTCATTGAGGAATCTGAATTGCAAGAAATATGCACCCAGACTGAAGCTATTTTTGCCTCTGTGAATTATTTGCATGTTGAAGAGCAGTGTGTTAATTTTTATGTTACTGAAATCGGATTTGAATATAAAGGTAATGTCACATCCTGTGAAACCCAGTCTTTAGAAAGTGTTCTGTCAGAGCAAGTAACGCAGGATAATACTTTGGACTTGACTACCAAGATTCCTCGGGAAGTAAAATCTATTTTTCAAAGTGTAGAATCTGTAATGGCAGGTGAGCCCTCTGAACATTGTGAAACCTCCATCACTGAAGTGGTCAGAGAGGCTAAATGTACTAATTTAATGGATGCTTTTTCCAAATGTCTTGAAAAGAATGAAGAATATGAGAATTTGTGTCCAATAGTCGATGGTTTCAAAGAAACAAATACTAAAACATTTTTGGGAGACTATGAGGCAAAGATAGCTGAACAACTAGCCATAAACATAAGTTCAAAAGTGATTGTAGCTGCTAGACAAGAAAGGTTGTCTAGCTCAGTTAATGATGTGTCCGATAGCAGTTGTCAAGTTCTTGGTGAGAATAGGGATGTGCGAACAAGTGATGCACAGAGTAAGCAGTTGGTTCAAGAAAGTGACAAGTATTCAGTTTCTGAAAACCTTACATTGGGTTTGGTAGATTTTCACCATACTTGCGAGTCTGAACTATCACAAAGTAAGAAACTTGGAAATACAGAATTGACAAGTAATGATTTTCGTCTAGAGCACCAAAGGGAAGAAAAACCGCCTGGTACATTGGTTTATCGGAGGTCATATGCATCAGACTTTAGTCCAGTTCATAGAAGAACAGATTTTTTTGAGTGTCACCATGCCTTGGAGGATTCCAGTCTTAGTGTGTTTACATCTGAAGAAGGCATCTACATGGATGATCCATTGCAGAGCACAGTGTTATCAGCTCTTGGTATTGGTTATGACTTGCTGAGTTCTTCAGGGATTGAGCTATCGAGGGAAACCTTTGTGTCCATTAAAAAACCAATTAAGGTTTTGCATGGTTTACAACTGAAAATGAGTATATTGCAGAGCAAGGAACACCCTCTTATGTACCTCAGCCGAAATTTGAAGACCAATAGGAGAAAAAATAGGTGGTTCCTGGCCCTTCAGGAATTTAGTTTTGTCGTAACGCATCGCCCCGGTGTTTAAATGGGGAATGCAGATGGTTTGTCCCGAGTGCATGCGTGCCTGGCAACCTGTGTCCCAACCCTAGGGTTGAAACAAGAGGGGGGGGGGGGTATGTGACAGGAAGTCAGGTAAATCTGTGTGTGTTGTCACAGACGGGAGATATATTTCTGCCCTGTTTAGACAATACACCAATTACTATTGGGCGTCGGCTGCAGAAAATGGCCAGAGAGCTTTAGGGCGTTGGAAGGCTTCAGCTGTTCAGAATTAAGCAATTAAAGCCCCTATAAAGACAGCCTAGGGATGATGACTGATTGCTGCATCCTGAGGCTTTGTGAGTGAAGGATCAGTCACAAACTCTATCAGAGACTTTTTTGTTGTTTTCTGCTGTAGGACCAGCAGTCTCTGCCCAGCAGTAGGCTGTGCCAGACTCCATAGGTAGGTTCCTGTGTTGGGAATGTAGACGCCCCAAGTGGCAAGGGTTTATTTTATGTTTTGTTTATGCTGTTTTGATGCTTGCAAGTGTATCCAGCAATATGGAAAAATAAACCATATAATTTGTTTTTAATCATCCTCAACTGCCTTTTTGTACAGTTCAGCGTGTAGTGAACCCATCCAGGGGGTCACACACACCCGCTACCGAGCTAATCCCTCACACTGGGTATTCTGCCAGTAAGTCTGTATTAGTTCAGTTAGAGCAAGGGTCTCCAAACTGCAGCCCTGGGGCCAGATGTGGCCCTTTGCCTGCCTTTATCCGGCCCTTGGGGCACTATTCCATCCACTGACACCAACAATGGGGACTCATTCTTGCTAAAACCACCAATGGGGCACTTCTTATCCAACTGACAGTATCAAAAGGGTACAATTTCTTCTACTCCACCAACAATGGGACACTAGTCCTCCCACTGACACCAAAGATATGGTATTGTTTACTCCCACTGGACATTTTCTACTCCCAATGGCCCTAGTCAGGCCCTTTCTAAAGTCTGAAGAACAGTAGACTGGCCCTTTGTTTAGAAATTTTGGAGACCCCTGAGTTAGAGGGTTGAGACAAACAATTTAACACTGGTGGGTGTTTACAATGATCAGCTTTTATTTAGATAAAACCTTTGTTCTAAAAGAACAAAACTGTTGCTGTAACTGCTTTAAAGTGTTAACTGGAGTTTGGTTTTGATATAGTGCATCTAACATCACCATTCCCCAAAACTGACAATGCTGCTGTACAAAAGGTGTCTCTGTTGCTCCCAGGGCTGGTGCAAGGATTTTTCACACCCTAGGCGAAACCTAATTTTGCCACCCCCCTTGGTTCCACCCCTGACCCCTTCCCCTTTTGTCCTGTCCATGTATACCCCACATTTCTAACGAAGCGCACATCAAATGCAGTGTCACCAGCGCACATCAAATGCAGTGTCACCAGTGCCCATCAAATACAGCCTCACTAGCGCCCATCAAATACAGTGTCACCAGTGCCCATCAAATGCAGTGTCACCAGCGCCCATCAAATGCAGTGTCACCAGCGCCCATCAAATGCAGTATCACCAGCGCCCATCAAATGCAGTGTCACCAGCGCCCATCAAATACAGTGTCACCAGCGCCCATCAATGCAGTGTCACCAGCGCCCATCAATGCAGTGTGGGGGGGGGGGCATTTGGCAGATATTTTAATGTACATACACATTTTAAAATTTCATGTGAATGATCATGAGAGGGGTTCAGGGATCAGGATACTCCAAAACGACACTAGCAATCAACAGGAGGACAATCTAACTTCAACCTAAATCCTCATAAATGCAGTTACACAAGAAGTTGTCATCCAATATACAATGCCGGCCCCTCGCTTGCATGATCAACTCTGCTGTACTGTGTACCTTCTGCTTCCTCTGTGTTGGTGCCTCTTCCAGGCTCCACCTGTCCCCAATCCCGGGACCCGCTGCCAGTGCCATGCTATATCCCATGATGCTGATGCATCATCCATGTCCGCTCCAGACACGGCCAGGGGAGTGTGGGGGCGCTGTGCTGCTGGACAATGTGGAGAGGCGTGAGAGCGGCCGTGGACACAGAGAGCAGAGAGGGGGGGGCGGGTGCCTGGTTCTGAACAGAGAGTGTAGAGGGGGATTTCTGAACATGTGTCAGAGGCTCAGACCAGAGAGCTCAATCTCCACGTGGGGGGGGGGGGGTGTTTGGCGCTGCTGCTTAACATGTCAGGATGGCTGCCTGATGGATAGTGCAAGCTCTGCGGAGGACAGTTCGGGACTATAATAACCAGCGGCCGGGCGACCTAGGCGGCAGTGCGCTCTAGGCAGTCGCCTATTCCGCCTAGTGGTAGCGCTGGCCCTGGTTGCTCCTTGTGGAGGCACTCTAATACAGGTGGTGTGTTACTGGCCAGATAAACAGGTGAAACAGAGGGGAAAAGCCTTAAAAAATGCTAATGCAGTCAACACATTGAAGGATTGGCAAGCTGCAATACATACATATATTTTTGGTTTTGGGTTTAATACTGCTTTAAATAAATCGGTCAAATGTATGGACATTCATGTCTCTGGACTTTACTGCATGCACTGGTCACCTATCACCATTCTGCTCCTCAATTTTTGGTTTCACATAGGCGCTTACTGCCAGCAAGATGGTATGTAAAATCGTTTGGCCGTGTACATAAGCCCTTATGTGGTCGATCTGAACCCTTTTAACTGCCATTTTTGCTGAACATCTTGGCCTGCTAAAATAATGGACATACTGGCAGGATCAATAGGTAATAAAACAAAACAATATTAGAAGAGTGGCTCAGGGGGGCGTGACCGGAAGCCGACTCGGATGCAAGCCTAGCCTAAGAGCTCTCTCTCTGCCCACAGCATACCGGCTATTTTGGGGACCTTCCACCCGCCATCCATGGGTCGCTCCAGGACGACCAGGTCCACTACGACCAGGGGATCATCCCAGCCCCCTCCGGGGACATCCACGGACCTCAGGGCCTTCTTCACTCAGCCCGGTCTGCCGCAGGACAGGGAGTCCAAGATGGCGCCGGACACGAACGCGCCTGACATGCGGTCCCCCCCGCGGCCCTCTCACTCTGTCCCAGCGCCGCTTCGGACCCCGATTGACCAGATGTCCGTCCCGCAGACGATCGGGAGTGGGCGCCGCTGGTCGGGTGAGCATACACCCCCTGTCTGGTCCCCTTCCACCGCTGTGGCTTCACAGCCGAACTTGCGGGCCGCCGCCATCTTGGGATACCCGGAGCACTACACGCAGTGCTCCGAGGCCTACCCGCAGCTTCTCCGCTCAGCATCTGATCCGGCCATGAGGAGGGAGGAGGCCAGCTCACCAGACCCCACGGAGAGTGCGGAGGACTTTCCAGCGCTGCCACAGTCAGCCCACCCCAGCTCCCACCCGTTTGCTCCATCCAGAGTTGGGCAGCACACTAGCCTGGGAGAGGGCTCAGTGAGGACACCATCCCCCCCTGGGCTTCAGCATCAACCCCACCCCAGGCCTCTCCAGCACGCTGCGCCCCAACTGGTGTCACTGGCATCTCTAGCTCAGCTGACATCCCCCCCTGTCCCCTCCTCACCCCGGGACAGGGGAGAAGAGGACTCCCAGTCCCAGCAGGCCCAGGCCTGTGGAACTCAAGAGGGCTGGGGACATGAGAGCCCCATCTGGGGGCCCCCACAGCAGGCTCTCACACAGCCTCCCTCACATCCTGCTTCTCCTTCACAAACACCAGACGTAGCTGCATTCCAGCCCATCCCCCCACAATGGCTTGTATACCTGCAAGCAATGCCTACCAAGGAGGACTTTAAACAGCTCATATTGGACGTGAAATCCACTTGCAGGTCTGAGATCCAAAACCTCCAATCGGGCCTCAAACACCTGGCTGATCGCGTGGAAATGGCAGAGGAGGAAATCCAGGAAACTAAACTGGCAGTTCATCGGACACAAACACAAGGTACGGAACACCGCACATTGCTTAGAGACATGCAGCGTCATTTAGAAGATCTGGACAACAGGGGGCGAAGGAACAACATTCGCGTCCGGGGGTTACCGGAATTGGAGGGTCCCGAAGATGTATGCTCCACTTTACATACCCTGTTCAACAACCTGATTGGGGCCCCCCCGACTAAACCCATAGAAATGGACAGAGCTCACCGGGCGCTGCGCCCCAAAGGGGCCACCTCCAAACCCAGGGACATAATATGCAGGCTAAGCTCCTACCCCCTGAAGGAGGAAATAATGCGTCAAGCCCGCCTCGCCCGCAGAGTGACCTTGGATGAAGTCCCCGTTCAGCTCTTCCCAGATCTATCGTGGATCACCTTACAAAAGCGCAGGCTTCTACAGCCATTACTGCGCACCCTGCAGGATGAGAATATCCCGTACAGATGGGGTTTTCCATTTAGCCTCACAGCGAACTCCCAAGGCAAGTCAGCTGTCCTGAGATACCCGGAGGACCTCCAAGCATTCTGTGAAACTTTGGACATTCAGATTCCCCAGTTGCCAGATTGGGATCTCGTGGCCACACCACCTCCGCCACCCTCGGTGTGGCAGAAAGTCCCACCACCCAAACGGCCCAGAGGCTCGGAGGGATCCAAGAGAAGCCCACACGGGCACCACAGGAAGAACTGATCCAATCCTACTGGCACGGGTCCCGACCCACAAGATGCCCCCCTCTTTTTCCTTTTTTTTTTTTCCGACAATTAGGGACCCGGCCCTGGACACCCCTCTAGTAGCATTACCCATTCCCCATGCCCGAGACTTTAGTCAAGTTTAGCATCAAGGGCAAGTCTCGGCTGAGACTTTAGAGAGAGACCTTTCACCCCCCTTCTCCCACTCCCCTACCTAGTTCCCAGATGTTTTGGACTTTGACACATGCGGTTTTGTTGTTTAGCATGATCGCTTTAGGGTTCCCCTGGGCTCCCCTGGCACGACCCCCAGGGGCCGGGCTGGCGGGGCCCACGGGAAGCCGCTCAGACCTGGGCCTGTTGGCCCTGACAGGTCGACACTTAGAGTTATTGTTTTGTTACAGTTGCCTCATTCTAATGTTTTCACTTCTTTCTTCTTTTTATTCTAGATTCTTCTCTCCACCCCTCCACCCCCGTCATCGTGTGGCTCTACACAGTACTTCCGGAATGGTCTTGGTTCTCCTCCTGCGGTGTCTGGCTCCCGGCCTCTGGCGCCCGTGTCCCCTCCATCAGCATCAGATAAGTACGGCTCCCTTCACCACCACACACCCTCATGGCTAAGATACTTTCCCTAAACGTTCACGGATTAAACTCCAATAGAAAGAGACACCTGGCCCTGTCAGAGTTTAAGCAGTCGGGGGCGGATGTAATTATGGTCCAGGAAACACATTTAGATAAAGGAGGTTCTTTTGCATTTGCGTCACGGTACTACTCTCAGATATACCTCTCATCAGGGCCCCACAAAAAGGCCGGAGTGGCCATACTCATTAAGAAAGGGTCTCCCTTTATCAGCTCACACCACTATAGCGACCCACAGGGTCACTACATCATCCTACAGGGACTGTGGCAGAACCAACAAGTGACTTTCTGCACTGTATACGCCCCAAACGTCCGGCAACTTGGGTTCCTCTCCAAGGTGTATGCACGCCTCTTCCGCACCGACAATGGGATCTTAGTAATCGGAGGGGACTTTAACCTGGTCCAATCGGCCACTTTAGACCGCCATGTGGTGAACCCCAGGGTGCCTTCAGACCGAGTACTTAGGGACTCGAGGCTGTTCCGACAGATATCCAGACGTTATGCACTTTGATGCCTGGCGGGTTCTCCACCCTGGCGATCGCCAATTTACATATTACTCAGCCCCTCACCGCACACACTCCCGAATCGATTATTTTTTTGTGAACAATACTACCCTACAGCTGGTCAAGGCAGTGCAGAGCCGTCCGATCTCCTGGTCAGACCACGCTCCAGTCCTGCTGACCTTAGGAATAGGCTCCCCGGTGGCCAAACCCTGCACTTGGCGCCTGAACACATTTCTCCTCCAGCACCTCCCCTCAAAAATAGAGTTGGAATCTACCTTGAAGAATTACTTTGAGGACAATGATACTCCAGATATAACCCTCTCCACTTTGTGGGAGGCTCACAAGGCGGTGCTGAGGGGGAAGTGCATAGGCTTGTCTTCAACCATGAAAAAAAATGCTCAGGCGTTAAAACAGCGTACAGAGGTAGAACTCAAGGCTTTGGAACGACGGCTGCAGGAATCCCCTACTCTATCGCTCCTGAAAAAGATCTCTACACTGAGGGCCACCCTGGGAGACATAGCGCTGGGCAAAGTGGAAAAGGCACTACTTAGACTCAGACAAAGGTTCTACGATAGGGGTAACAAAGCCCACTCCCTCCTGGCCAGAAAACTACGCGACAGCACCCAGGCCATGACCCCGCACCAGGTCCAGAATAACACGGGAGACCTAGTCTCTCACCCTAAAGACGTAGTCCAAACCTTCGCAGACTTTTACACAACTCTATACAATAACCCTGACATCCCCCATGATCCTCCATCTCCTGACCTCATTCAACGCATGACCAGTTACCTGGAGCAGAGTGGTGTCTCCAGGCTCAAACCCTCGGATCTGGCCCCTCTGAATGCTTCTATCTCGGAGGAGGAGCTAGAACAGACCATTAAATCCCTGCCCTCACACAAAGCCCCGGGACCCGATGGATTCCCCTATGAATACTACAAAACATTCCTCCCCCTACTCCTGCCTCGCATGTGTAAACTATTTAATGCATTCCTCAGGGATACTCCTATTCCTGGGGACATGCAACGTTCCTTCATCACGGTGATTCCAAAGCCGGATAAGGACCCCTCCCTGTGTGCCAACTACAGGCCCATCGCCCTTCTGAACTCCGATTTGAAAATCTTCACTAAATTACTGTCCATCCGACTGAATTCAGTACTCCCCTCCCTCATACACAAGGACCAGGTGGGATTTGTCCCGCTCTGTCAAGCTGGGGACAACACTAGGAAAATTATTGACCTAGTGGAGGGTGGCGAACAGAATGGGTCAGAGGTCCATATTACTGGGCCTAGACGCCGAGAAGGCCTTTGACCGCTTGGGGTGGCCCTTTCTGTTTACCACGCTGCGACATGTAGGTTTTAAGGGGCCATTCCTGCGGGCTATCCAGCACCTGTACTCCGACCCATCCTCCCAGGTCAAGACCCCCTTCGCCCTCTCCTCCACATTTCCAGTAACTAACGGCACCAGGCAGGGGTGCCCCCTGTCTCCCCTGCTGTTCGCGCTATGTGTAGAACCCTTAGCCGCCACCATCCGTCAGAACCCAGATATCAGAGGGATCTTAGTTAGAGATCAAGAGTTCAAAATATCACTATTTGCAGACGATGTCATCCTCACACTCACCCAACCCAGGATCTCCCTCCCGAACCTGCACGCGGAGCTTGATCGCTTTAGAGCGCTGTCAGGCTACAAAATAAATGCGTCCAAATCAGAAGCGCTCCCGCTTAACATCCCCGACGGGGAGGTGGCCCACCTACACACAACCTTCCCTTATAACTGGAAAACCTCCTCACTAAAATATCTGGGGATCCACATCACTCCCACCTACGCTACCCTTTATCAGCAGAACTTCCCTCCCCTTTTCCGTACTATTAGGACCCTTCTACAACAATGGAGAAAGCACCACATCTCCCTCTTGGGGAGAGTAGCGGCAATAAAAATGGCGATCCTCCCAAAACTACTCTACCTGTTCCAAACCCTACCTATTCCAGTGCCCTACGCCCATTTGAGAAAACTCCAGACTGAGCTGCTCCAGTATACATGGAACTACAAGCGACAGAGTCCCCCGGTCGGTGCTGCTGGCGGCAAGATCGGAGGGGGGTCTAGCATACCCTGATCTCGTAAAGTACTACCAAGCGACCCAGTTGAAGGCAGTAGCCTCCTGGTTCACGTTGCGGTCGTACAATAAATGGACTCAAATAGAAAAGCTCTGGCTGGCCCCGGTACATCCAAACAACTTACTGTGGAATGCGGATGTGGAGGTTGATCCCGCTAGCATGTTAGGTCCAATGACCCAGCTTAGACGCACGTGGCGCAAATTGGTACGCCAGCATAAATTATCCTCTGACGGATCCCTTCTGACCTCCTTTGCCGGCAACCCCAAAATCCCAGATAGCCTCACCCACAGAATGTCTGCTCCATGGACGGCAAGAAACCTTTTTCACTTCGGGAACCTAGTGGATCCCCTGACTCGCAAAATGCGCACATTTGCGGACATTCAGGCAAAATATGATATGCCACGCCAAGAGTTCTATGGATATCTCCAGATTCGCCACTATGCGTTGACTTTCACCCCAAACCTGCAGTTTTCCCCCCCAACGGCTTTTGAGAGGCTGATATTGGCGGGCACAGCACAGCAGGGTTTGATCTCCAACATATATAAAATACTGAATTCTCGGCCTGTAGATACTAAGGGCAAACATGCATACATGCTTAAGTGGGAAAAGGCCCTGGGTGAGGAGATATCCATGGAGCAATGGCAGGCAATCTGGTCCCAAGCGGCGAAAAGTTCGATCTGTACGCTATACAAGGAGAACATATATAAAATCCTCTACTTTTGGTACATGACACCAGATGTTCTTCACGCCATTTACCCGACCACTTCGGACCGCTGTCGACAAGACAGGGGTACGCTTGTCCATGTTTACTGGAGTTGCCCACTGATCGTCCCCTTCTGGAACTCTGTCCAGCAATTATTGGACGGACTTCTAGATAGGACGCTTCCCCTGACCCCGAAAGTTTACTTATTAGGATTGCCCCCACCAAACCTTCCGGCACCCTACAAGAAACTGACCAGACATATCCTCACGGCAGCGCGCTGTCTGGTGGCTCTACATTGGAAGCGCCCTGCCCCTCCCCCCCCTGAAGCCCTATATGCAAGGATCAAGGATGTGGAACTGATGGAGAGGATGACGGCCAGAATGATGGACAGATTGGAGGACCACGACGAGGTTTGGGAGCTTTGGCACCGTCGGGAGGAGACACCCTGATCAGGTACCTAGACCACACTGGTGATTTACCATCCCATTCCCCCCCCCCCTCCTTCCCTGCCTCCCCCTATCCCCCTCCTCCCCCTATCAACCTCCTCCCCTTCTTCTTCTTGCTATTTCTTTTCCTCTCTTCTTATCTTTTCCCGTGCAATCACGGTTGTTTCTAGATTGTTCACTAGTATACTGATGCACTGACGTATGTTTTTTTTTTCTGTTCTTTTCTTGTACCTTGCACTTAACTGATCTATGTGGTTGTGAATCACTTCAGACTCTTAGCTGCCTTGTATGAAGGTACACAGCGAGTCAGATAAAGCCTTGAACACTGTCATGTAGAGTAATGACCACTCCACTAGTTGTTGCTTATGTGAATGATCTTACATGTATACGTGTGTTGGAAATTTCTAAATAAAACTATTATTGATAAAAAAGAAGAATGGCTCAGAAAAAAAACGAAGCCTGTAGTAATACTATTGACAGACTGTCATCAATTTTTAGTTTGCTTATGGTTCCATTTTAAATTCTACAGGACACTCGCATACCTTAGCGGGTTCAAAAGTGATAAAAGAGTTTAGGCAATTATGAATGTTCTCTTAGCACACGTCACTTAGGCCTCAGACACACGGTAGGTTAATCAGAGGACAACGGTCTGTTGGACCGTTTCTTTTTTTTTCTTTTTTTTGTATAATCAAGTTTATTATTAACACTTAAAACACAGACATTCAACAATAAGTTGTAAACAAAGAGAAATGTCAACCACGCAGGGTCGTATAAGCAGTAATCCCCCAAAGGGGTCCGTTGAACAGACAATATCAAAACAAAACAGGAACAATGCTAAGATACCGGGTACCAGACGGGTGGCCCGCGGTGTTGTCTCAACCAGGAGTTTTGCTAGTGGCAATTGAGCAATATAAGGTCGGACTGTCAGGACAGCTCAATATACAGAATATGGCGGTGACTAGCCTCACGGACGGTCTCGGCCCCCACAGGTGGGACCAGCAACCGACCGCGCAGGCACGCTAGATCTGCAGAGGCCCCGGTCTATGAGCGGGGCAGGGGGGGAGGGGCACAAAGGCCTCCATCTGTCCTCCCCCTGCCTCTGCCTGCCCGCCAGGGGCACTCGCATATGTGGAGCTGGGTCTGGACATGATGCCATCAGTGTCCCTCTGACACTGAGGGACGGCCTCACTGTCCCAAAAAATCTTATAAATTTAGTCCTGGTCTCGACCACACACTTAATCCTCTGGTTGGTAGTGCAGTTGCGAACACAACATATAAACATATAAAACATACAATGGTAGGTATGGGAGGAAGACTGGGGACAGAAAAGAAAAAGAAAGAGGGGGGGGAGGAAAAGAGAAGGAGAGTAACAGAGAAAGAAAGTTCAGATGTATCTGCGATCTCATGAGGAGCTGTAAGGTTCTCCACGCCAAGCCCGGTTCCCCAGGAGCTGGTCTCTATAGGCGCCCAGCCCAGCACAGCTGGTCACATGAGTGTAAAATTCTCCCCTAGCCGTTTGCTTGTCTGCGATCTGATAATTCTAATAAGGCCGTGTCTAAGCTAGACGGGACAAAGGCGGGGTCAGAAGCATAATCCGTCCATGGAGCCCATATGCTGTCGAATCGGTCTCGGGTGTCGTGACAGGTCGCTATCCAGTCCTCTGCCTCCCTAACTGCATTTACCCCAGCGATCCACTCTTCCCTGGTAGGGATCCTGTTTTTTTTTCAGTGGATCGGTAACAAACGCCTCGCCGCGTTAAGCAGGTGAGGCAGTACACTTTTCTTGTAATGCTGAATGGGGATCGTGGGGAGATGCAGCAGGAAGAGTTTCGGAGACAAAGGAACCTCAACCCCGGTCACTACTTTAATCTGTTCACGGACGTCTTCCCAGAAAGGCTTAACCAGCGGGCAGCCCCACCATATGTGGAGCAACGTGCCCCTAAGACCACAACCCCCGCCAGCACAGCGGTGAAGCGGAGGTGTAAATTTGGGCCAGGTCTGCTGGGACCCTGTACCACCGAGACAAGAGTTTAAAGTTTGTTTCCTGTGTTCTTTAGTCAATGGAGGATGAATGGGTCAGATGGTATAGGTGGGCAAGTTGTGTCTCCGTAATCGTTGTCTCTAGGTCAGACTCCCACCGTCGGATATAAGCGGGTCTGGTTTGCGACCCAGTTAAATTAAGAAGTCGGTACAGTTCTGAGACTATATGGGTAGGAGGTGCCTCAGCAGTAAACAAGCGTTCGAATGGGGTGAGCGTCAAGGGGTCTCTAATATTGCGACCGTGGGTCTCAAAGAAGTGGTGCAATTGTCTATTTCCAGAAGTTCATGCGTGAGCCCTGTCTGCCCACCGGGAGCGCCTCATAGTTCAAGAGTTTGCCGTCTTTCATGAGTTTCCCGCAACTGGCGTTCCCATCCTCCACCCACGAGTCAAAGGACATTTGCTCGCCCGGGGGGGGAACCATTGGAAACCCCCTAGGGGGGCCAACGGGGATGTCGGGGGAGCCAAGTGGAACTCGGCATTAGACTTATCCCAGACAGCTAGTACATGGGTAGTCAGAGGGGAAGTCGTAGTCGACAACCCCCTGTGTTCCCGTGCCAACCACGGGGCGTAAGACAAGTTCCTGCCCGCTAGGCTTTTCTCTAGAGACACCCAGACCTTGGTGTGGGTATGAAAACGCCAGTTGAGGATCCTCTGCATAGCTGTCGCCCGATAGTATTGTTTAACGTCAGGAACCCCCAGGCCCCCTGTCCGCTTTGAGGGTCGCAGTGTCCTAAGTGCCACTCTAGGTTTATGCGTGTTCCAGATGAAAGTGGACATTAGGCCGGAGATACGGTCAAAGATCTGTTTGGGCAGGGGAATCGGGAGCATTTGCAGGTAGAAAAGAATGCGCGGTAGGACAGTCATCTTTATGATATTTACTCTGCCCAACCAGGTGAAGGCCGAGCGCGTCCATCGCAAAAGGTCACTTTTAACCGTGGCCAGTAGCGGGGTGTAGTTTGCAGCGTACAGGGTATCAAATCTGTTGGTCAGTTGAACTCCCAAATATCGCAGGGATGTTGTGGCCCAGGTGAAAGGGAAGGACGCCCGTATACTAGCAGCTATGTGAGCGGGAAGATTGATGGGGAGGATCTGACTTTGTCAGATTAATTTTGAAGTTGGACAAGGTCCCAAAGAGCTTTAGTTCTTTCACTAGGTTAGGCAGTGATATCAGTGGATTCGATAGGTGGAAAAGGACATCGTCCGCGTATGCCGAGAGCTTATGCTCTGTGTTTCCGACCTTCAGGCCTGTGATGTCTGGATTGGCACGCATGGTCCGAAGCAGGGGTTCCAAGACTAGAGCAAACAAAAGGGGTGACAGGGGGCACCCCTGTCTTGTGCCATTCCTAATAGGGAATCTAGAGGCTAGGGCGCCGTTCACTTTGACCTGGGCACACGGTGTTGAGTATAGGGCCAAGATCATGCTCAGTATTCGTGGACCCAGACCTATCGATCGCAGTACTTCCGTCATGTACGGCCAGTCCACGCGATCGAAGGCCTTTTCGGCGTCAGTGGAGAGAACAATATAGGAGGGGGGTCTGGGCAGTTTTGGGCCCAATGGATAAGTTGGACAGCCCTGAGGGAGCCGTCCCTGGCCTCCCGACCTACTATGAAGGCCGTCTGGTCAGGGTGCACGATATCGGGTAGGAGGTGTTTGATCCTGTTTGCTAAAATTTTTGCCAAAAGTTTAATGTCTAAATTGAGAAGGGAAATGGGGCGGTAGCTCTGGGGTGCGGCGGGGTCCTTGCCCTCTTTTGGGATCACAGTGATGTGAGCTAGCAGGGCTTCTGAGGGAATAATTTTACCTCCCGCCAGTGAATTAAAGTATTTGCACATAGGAGCCGCTAGGAAGGTTTTATAGTATGCCTTAGTGAGCCCATCAGGGCCTGGGCTTTTCCCATTAGGCAAATACTCCACCGTGGCCCCGAGCTCCGTAAGTGGGGGGAGGTTAGCTGAGTCAAGATATCGCCGGATCGCCTGCCGCCTGGCGTCCTGCTCAGCAGGGGGAAGGTCAGAGCTCAGGTTATAGAGACTAGCATAGTAGTCCCCAAACCCAGAGGCTATCTTGGAGGAGTGCACCGCCAGTTCTCCCGAGGGAGCGCATAGTTTTTGGAGATATGAAATATGGCTTGTTTCCTAATTGCCTGCGCGAGCATCCGACCGCATTTGTTACAATGTTCATAGAATTTGTGGGCCATGTAGCGTAATCGTCTACAGGTTTGGCGGTCTAACAGGCGTAAGAATAACTCCCGCAGTTCTGTCAACTCCTTGAGGGCCTCGGGAGTCCCATTTGCCTTGTGTTTCAACTCAGCCCTCCCCAGGGCAGTATGAACCCTGAGAAAGTCCGCTCACGCTTCAGTCTCGCCCCCTGAGAGATCAATTCACCCCTAACTACCGCCTTGTGGGCCTCCCATATCAGACCATCCTCCAATCCGTCAGCTGAGTTTTCAGCGAAGTAGTGGGAGAATGTGTCCGACACGCCTTTCACTGCTGATGGACCGCTTTCATCGGTCAAAACCGATCGTGTGTGGGCCCCATAGGTTATTTAACCATCGGTTAAAAAAAGCCAACTTGCTTTAAATTTAACCGATGGATTCCTAATAGGTCAAAACCGATCGTTAGTAGGCACGACCGTCGGTTAAAAATCCATGCATGTTCAGAATCAAGTTGACGCATGCTTGAAAGCATTGAACTTCATTTTTTTTCAGCACGTCGTTTTGTTTTACGTCACCGCGTTCTAATACGATCGTTTTTTTTAACCGATGGTGTGTAGGCACATCAGACCATCAGTCAGCTTCATCGGTTAACCTAAGACAACTGTCCTTCAGACCGTTCTCATCAGATGGACTGATCGTGTGTACGTGGCTTAAGACCTGGATTACGCACTAAAATGAAAAACTGGATATGATATGCTTAATAAATGCAACAAATCTTTTAAAAGTGGCGATGATTGGTAAATAGATCATCTGTTACTTTAAACATGGCCATACTAAAGTTGATATGTTACTGGTAATTGTGCATTTTTTTACAGCAGAATAATGTACTGTAGACTTATTTAGTCGGCAGTATTTTAATTAACTCCGATTTTTAAAAAAATGTAGTTTAATTGCAGAAAGGCATATACTAGAGGGAATGTGGATGTTGCAGAAGCTGAAGAATACCTTAGAGGTTCTGGCTGTTAATAGCAGCTTTACATTTGCTGCTCTCAATGTGTCACTTTTAGATAAAGAACCCCAGTGCCATCCTTGATATAGTGGAATATTCATTTTCTGACGTGGAATAGAACAGGGAGTTTACAATTAAAATGTTTTTTTTTTTTTACCAAAACTTACAGTGACAGACTTGAATTAGTATTGTTAGAGTCTATTTATTTAGTTGTTATCTGGGCTACTTTTTCTGAGAGACATACAGTTATAAAGGCCATATTTTACATTGCAAATGTAGGCAGATGATGATGATGATGACCACAGATAAACAAACAATCGTCTAGTCTACATATTCACTGAAGTCGAGTTTGTAATCACCGCCTGCACATCCATCTTTCGCGATTGGGGTGGGGGGCAGATTTGGGGAAATCGCTGCCTTCCTGTCCATCTCCCGTGGGGAGGAGGGGGGTTTATCTGCCACCCCACAAAATTTAGAGCACCAGCCACCACTGTAGTACCATAAAACTATAGGGTCAATGCAGGTGAAAAACACAAGGGTGCAGGTAGGGAGGTTTATAATGTCTTTTGGACCAGAGAAAAATTGCAATAGGACAGAGGCAATCTGAGACTAAATACTGTATATCAGGGATATGCAATTAGCGGACCTCCAGCTGTTTCAGAACTACAATTCCCATGAGGCATAGCAAGACTCTGATAGTCACAAGCATGACTCCTAGAGGCAAAAGCATGATGGGACTTGTAGTTTTGCGACAGCTGGAGGTCCGCTAATTGCATATCCCTGCTGTATATCAAAAACATTAGAAGCAAATATACATTTGCCACATCAGTAATTTATTAACAACATTTTCTGTACCATGCATGATCTAGAGCAGTGTTCCCTATGCTATGGGTCACTCAAACTGACTCGCAGAGGTGTTTGTGATGGGTCCTGCATAATCAAAAGTAATAATCACAGCCTAGTTTGACCAAGTGCAAGATACAGAGCAGCTGATATTGCACACTATCAGTGTATTATCAGAAAGCATTTGTTTCTAGGGCTTTACTAAAGCATACAGAAATGTGTTATATGTCCAATGTTATTTGTCTTTGCTTGGCTTTGCTGACGTTTGGTAATATTTCTCTTTCTGGGTCCCTGTACAGTGACACCTTTCTTTTGTGGGTCTTTGAATTAAAAAGGTCAAGAATCCCTCTTCTAAAGCTTTAATTCTACAAAAATGACATTAGCCAGGCACTCCAGGAGAATCGTATGGTAACAGTCTGTGGGATGAGCTGTATACAATGGGCTAAATGCCAGATGGACCCAAAGCCCAAATACACAAAAGACAGGATATCCAAGAAAAGTCATAATTTATTTCAATAAGAAATTGACATGCTACATGGTACTGCACAGTGTGTATCAGTAGCTGACAAAACACAGGCTCGGGGCAGAAGGGGTGTGCCCGGGGACCTGGTTGACAATGGGAGTCTGTGACAGGAGAATGCCGGTCGTGGCAGAGAAACAGAAATACTTGCGTCACTGGAAATGATGGCAACGAAACCCAGAAGTCTGCAGCCACAAACAAAAATCACTGGAATGCACCAAAGAACTAAGTCGGTTGTCAGGACAACATGGTTCTGGACACAACGGTTTATCAAATACTCTTTGATTTGAATGGGCGTCCCCCGAAACAGTCCCACAGACTGTTTCCATATGATTCTTCTGGAGCGCCTGGCTAGTGTAATTTTTTAGCATTGTTTTCATCCCACTACCCCAAAGGTTATTTTGAGACTGCCCGGATTTGCCATGATATCGGACATTGCATGTCACTTCAGCAGCTGATGGATCTGCAGTCCAGTGCCTTACATACTTTTTTTTTTTCTTCTAGAGCTTTAGCTTGAGCAATAAATCTGTGGTCTGTAGACATGAATTTAAAAATCAGGGTACCTCAGCCCAAAAAGTTTAATCCAGTAATTGTAGAACTTTGGCACTGAATTCTACATACCTGGGAGTTATGTTCCATTTAAGTTGTTTGCAACAAGCCAGTAGATACAGGTGCCAGATCCCAAGCTGTAGGGATGCTATTGCATATTGCCAACAAAAGACTTATGAGAATTGCATAGATAATGGAAGCAGCACCTAGAAGTACAATAAATAAAATTCTTGAACCAGCACCTGAGGAATGGGGAAACTCACGTATTTACTTCCAGAGATACCTTACTCGTGCTGCTCAATAAATAAACTACATTAAATATTAATCCAAAATGGAAAACTAGATAACAGCCGTATATGCAAGCTGCTTTAATGAGGAGTTAACCATCCCAAGCGACATAGAATGATTAGCATTCCAGACTGCATTTCTTCCCGCCAAAGTCTCATTTATTCCAAACATCAAATTCAGAGCAAAAAGAGCTAAAAGGACTAGAAAATGACATTTACATTACAATGAACATTTTATTAGCCTTCAAAATGCAGATAAATGAAAAGCAATTCACAAAAGGCAAAATAAAGATTACTTATTGTTTCAGGAAAACATAAATAATGTCAATTGGCAAATTTGTAATAATTCACATTAGTGGAAAGATTCCCAGCTTACAAACTCTGATTATTTACCCTTTATTTATTGTTAGTTATTTTCATGGAATAATTACTTTTCCTAGTAAGAATTGACAAGTAGGCACTACGTGTTGACTTATTACCAAACAGCGCAACCACTGAACAGGCTTCACTTTCCCTATAAATATCCAGTCTTGTGATTGCCAATTGGTTTTGCACAGAGCAGCCCTGATCCTCCTCTTCTAGGGTCCCCTGCCGTCGCTTCTGGCTCCTCCCCCCTTACGAATGCCTGCATAGCAAGCTGCTTATTATGGGGGGCACTTGTGTAGGCTCAATCACGAGACACGCTCTGTGTGTCCATTGACAACTACAGCAAGGGTCAGCCCTGCCCCTCTCCTCACAGGCTGTGAAAGTCAGCAGCATAAGCCAATGGCTCCCGCTGCTACCTTCTTGTCCAGTGAGGAGGGAGAGAGAGAGAAAAGAAGCCAAGTACCGGATTGAGACAAAGCATCAAGGGGGGCTGGGGGATGGAGCTGAACACAGAAGGTTTTTTGCCTTAATGCAGAGGATAAAGGTAAAAAACCTTCAGCCTTTTTTACCACTTTAAACAATGATTATCATTTTGCTACTCTGATTTTGGATGGTCTGATTTTCATTTTCCAGTTCAACATTTATGGAATTTTATATAAAAGAGTCAGTGTGGAAACCTGATAATTGCATCCAGTATGAACATCTCATCTGTTAATTTACAAAAAGATAGACTTTGGTATCACTTTCATTTGTCAAAGCCCTTGGATGGCAAACTGAGGTCTGGTCTTGGCCACTAACAAACTAGAACGAAAAGAATGAGTACCAGATCATTCCGTGGATGCTCTTTCTACAAATGTTTTTGAGTTTTTGATTACTTCAGCAGGTTTTACATTCCCCCTTTGAAGCAGATGAATTGCAGGTTAGAAGGAAGTCAACTGTAGGTCAGATCCAACCACCAATAAATTCCGAATGATCTCAGGAGTGTGTCAAACTGTGCCACTGACACAAGCTGCTTCAGTGGGGTTTTAAAATAATCAGTACTTTCTGAAAACCTCTTAGTTTGTTTAAAGTGACCAATTTCATTAAAGAGGAACTCTGCTCACATAATTTGTAATAAAAACATCTTTGCCATTCTGAAGCTTCCCTCCAACAACTTTGCATATTATTTTATATATACTGTGATTCTGTACTTGCCAAATATCCTGCAGAAATCTCCCTCCACTTAGTCTGACTGCAACCATTTTAAATGTGGGCATCTGAAACTGCTGCCTCTTCTCTTTCTGGATTTTCTCATACACACAGAGGGACACCTCCAGCTCTGCAGCTTTCATTGGCCCTCTTATGGCTTATCCCATCTCCCTTCCTGGCAAACTCACAAAAGAGTGAGAGAGAGAGATGTGCATAATATCATAGCCCAGGCAAGAAACAGGAAGTGGGCTGTATAAGGTATTCACTGACAGAAAAAAAATGTTTTATTATCTAAAAGTTAAAACAACAAACAAAAGGCAGAAGATTTAATAGATGGAAAGTTGAAAAAATTACTGAAGGTCCGCTTTAAGGTATGTATTTAATTAAAGCATAAATGATTTGGTCTGTTTCCCTGCTTATTATAAATATATATATTCAGAGAATTAAAACAATAATAATAAAAAAAAGAGCTTTGGATATATTACCTCTCAACTTCCAGTTGTATCTGAAGAATGGGAAAGTAAATGGAATTATCCCCAATTAGACACATATCAGAAAAACTGAAATTGTTATTTTCTTTATTGTTTCATCTAAACTGAAAAATGTACTTAACATATTACTTTAGGGCAAACAAAATGTACCGTGTTGGACAGTTTAATGATTTTGGGACATCAAAAGAATTGATTGCAAAACATAAGTTCTTTGAAGCAGCAACATTGGGGTAAGACCACTAAAAATGCAACAGTCAGACACATCGGTCCGCATGACCCCCGAATTCTTCCGATTAGGCCCATCACCTCTGAGAATCCCTACACCCTACAAAAAATTAGCACGCCATATCCTCACAGCTGCCTGCTGTCTCATAGCCCTAAACTGGAAAAAACGCTGCCCCCTACCCCTGACGCTTTGCATGCCAGAATCAAGGATGTGGAGATGATAGAGGGAATGACTGCCAGGATATGGGACAAGCTGGAAGCCCACGACATTGTCTGGGAGCTATGGCGCCTTTGGGAGGACCCACCATGACCAGGTGAATGAGCTGCCATGATGACCTCCTCTGTTTTTTTTATCCCTCTTTCTCCTCTCTAATGCGAGTACCCCTGTGACTCCCTCCATTCTTTATGGTTTGCAGTATGCTAGTGTATGTTACCATGTTGCAGCATTTTCAACCTCAGAAACATGTTAGATACTGTTTAAGAGCACAACGACAGACCGTATATGTAACTACTTGAAGTATGCGATGATCTGTGCCTTATTTTTTACCTTTCCCCCTGCTATGTCACATGCTCTTGTATGTTGTATGCAACTATTACCAATAAAAAATTATTTGAGAAAAATAAAAAAAATGCAACTGTCCTCAATAACTGAAACAGGAGCATCTGTTGCAACAAGCATTGCAAGTCGTTGTCTGATACCAATTGAAGAAATGGGGTGGGGGATTATTGGCAGCATTTGATAGGGCATGGGTGTGGTATTAGTATCTGCTTTATTGCGTTATTAAATGAGGGAGGAGTTTAAAAATTGTTCATATGGATTTATATTCATACTCTGCACTAAAGAAGTTACATGTGTTACTGTGCCATTGGTTTCACTGAAAACTTGTTTAGATGGGTCACTTTATGCTGGGCAAGTATATACCTGGGTGGCAAACTGGGCTAGCACAAGGCACTAGTCCAGTTTCACACCCAGTAATCCATAATTTTCTTTACTGAAGGAGGACCTATGCCATGCCATTGAAAGAAATAAGTCCACTATAATGCCAGCTCAACTAGCAGCTTATTAATAAAATCCCAGGAATAAAGAAAAGAAGCCTTGTATATGCCAAGTTACATGCTACCTACATATCTGAAAGGGACAGGCATTTCTTAATTTCTGGCAGGTGAATGCCCCAGGACGACGTCACATGTGACAAAACATGTGATGAAACGTGTAGGAGGGAGTGACATGCGGACATCATTGCAAGTTCTAGGAAGTGCGGGATGCTTCATGTTTTGGCCAGCTGGCGAATTTTAACGTGAGTGAAGT
Organism: Rana kukunoris; assembly: GCA_029574335.1. NCBI lineage: Eukaryota > Metazoa > Chordata > Amphibia > Anura > Ranidae > Rana > Rana kukunoris. The sequence continues at coordinate 78,269,730 of CM056056.1, forward strand.
ACTTATAACATGTAAATGCTATTTTTTTTGTAGAATATAACGTTTAGTATGGTTTTACACTATGTGGAGCTTCTTCTTTTATGGTGATTGCGCACACATCTGGAGATTGTCGATGTAGGAATCACGGTTTAGATCTACAGCTTGTGAGAGGAACTGCAGTTTATATCTACATTTTGTGAGTGGATCCTGTAGGAGAGTCCTATTAATACCCTGGCCAGAGTGTTTTGGCCACATGCCTGTTTCTCAACTATAGGTGGTGGTGTCACTAGCATGAGTTTTTTTGGTGACTGGATGCACTATTTCTATCACATAACCTATGAAGAGGTCAGAGGTCAAGTCAGTTCACGTTCATCTTCTTCCCACACCCCAAGTATCATAGTCATAGTCATATCATAGATTCATCCACTCCCTTACCTCCATATTAAAGTCCATCATCACTGTCATTGTTGCCATCCAGGTCACTGCTGGCACATCCTTAGTCATCGTGTTCCAGATGACAGCGCAAAATGCTGCACTTTTCATCTGTCCAAGTGACAATAGATACAGGAAAAATAGAGTGGGTGAATCTCCTGAGTCAAGCGAATAGCATTACAAACCCGACAAAATTCCAATAATTCCCAGTCTGTCAAAGACTAAAAAAAAAATGACTTTGGAGAAAGACTTTTAACACTCTTTAACACGTGATAGTTTAATTGAAAGAGATATTTTAGAGATGTCCCTGTTTAGTATAATCATCTGCCTTTACTTGTCCTGGTGATCAATGTAGCCATTACAGAATAGGATAGGAAAGTCTAAGGCCGCGTACACACCATCGGACATATCCGATGAAAACGGTCCGTGGACCATTTCCATCGGATATGTCCGATCGGGAGTTTGTTCCGATGGCGTGTACACACCATCGGATCAAATTCCCCGCCGCCGGACGGCGCGGTGACGTGGCGGTGACGTTGACGCCGCCGCGTCACCGCCACGTCACCGCACCAGGAAGTAAAACACTTCCGCGCATGCGCCGAATCCATTCGGCGGCGGCGCGGCGGCGGTGGGGGACGACATGTCTGCTGGTAAGTGTACTAACCAGCAGACATGTCGGGCGGACAGATTCCCACCGGATAGATTTCAAAGCATGCTTTGAAATCTGTCGGGTGGAGAAATCTGTCCGCTAGCCCATACACACGAGCGGAGATGTCTGCTGAAACGGTCCATCGGACCGTTTTCAGCGGACATATCCCCTCGTGTGTACGAGGCCTTAATGTTATCGCCGTCACTGTGATGATTTTCTCTTACTTGCTTTCTTAAAGGCACAGTGCATCTTTTGCAAAATGTTAATAGGTATACTCACAATGATAAAATAAAAAATGTGCATTTTTAAAAAAATGTGCCCTCAACCCCATGTGCATATGGGGGTATGGACCTTCTGTTATGGGGCTGGAAGAAATAAGAAAAATTACTACAAAAAGTACTGACGTCACCGCACTTATGCTCCACTGTGATTAGAGTCTTTTTGCCATGGTGTAAGATGAGGTTTGTAGTTTTCCAATTCACAGGATCCCAAACATGGTTATAGCATAAAATATGATCTTAATGGAGGACTAATGCCACGTACACACGATCATTTTTCGGCATTAAAAAAAAAGCAGGTTTTAAAAACGTCATTTAAAAATGACCGTGTGTGGGCTTCACATCGTTTTTCATCTTTTCAAAAACGACAATAAAAAAATTTGAGCATGCTGCATTTTTTCACGTCGTTTTAAAAAAATTAGGTTTTTCGGGTTGTAAAATATGATCGTGTGTGGACTAAAATTACGTTTTAAACCCACGCATGCTCAGAAGCAACTTATGAGACGGGAGCGCTCGTTCTGGTAAAACTACCATTCATAATGGAGTAAGCACATTCATCACGCTGTAACAGACAAAAAAGCGCAAATCATCTTTTACTAACAAGGAATCAGCTAAAAGCTGCCCAAAGAATAGAACTTCCCCTTTAGAGTGCCATCGTATGTGTTGTACATCACCGCACTTTGTTCATCATTTTTCAAAAACGATGGTGTGTGGGCAACATCGTTTTTAATGATGAAGTTGGAAAAACTATGTTTTTTGGACATGCTGAAAAACAATGTTTTTTTTTCATGCCGAAAAATGATCGTGTGTACGCGGCATAAGCCTACAAAGTAACGAAGGGCAAACATTTTTTTTTTCCATTTTGAATTGAGTCGATTAGAACACCTGTCAGTTTCCTCTATTATATACCATTATTGTAGGAAATTAAAACAGAAATAAAGAGAATAGAAGTATCCCCTCTTTCATGGACAGGTAGGATCAATGCCCTAAAAATGATAATACTTCCAAAGATCATGTACAAGTTTCAGATGCTCGCCATATATATACCTCCAGCATATTTTAGAGTATTAAAAAAAAAAACGAATTACAAAATGAATATGGCACAATAAGAAACATAGAATAGCACTGACCACATTGCAAAAAGCAAAAAATCAAGGGGGATCGAGTGTGCCGACTTTCAAAAATACTCTGAGGCAGCCTTATTAACACGGGTGGTAGAATGGGCAAAAATAATTAATGAGAAAAGATGGGTCAACATGGAACACACGATGGCGACCACAAAATTAGAAAGGGACATATGGACAGCTCCACAATATAGGACATTGGGGGATAACACACACTGCACTGACACAGATAGTATTGAAAACCTGGGATAAGATGTATAGGAAAAAAAAATGGAAATATAACTCACCACTGCTAGCACTAAAAATAATCATCTTGCACTGGGGAAAAAAATTCAATGGGAGGGAACTGGATTAAAAACGAAAATGCACAATTACGAGATATAATGCAAGGGGGAAAATATGTACTATACAAGAACTAAAAATAAAAAATAATTTGATAGATGGAAATGAGTGGAGGTACTTCCAGCTTAAGCATTTCAAAGCTGTACGCCCTCACCCGCTAAGAGTAGGAGATGATTTAACATCTATGGAGCACCTAAGTAACACAAAAAACTTGAGGGAATATATCCCGAATATATAACATTTTGATGGAAGTGGAGAGGCTGGAGGTGCCAACATTCATAAAAAATTGGGAAAAGGGGAACTAGGGAAACGAGGAAGTAATCAAGAAGTGGGTAAAATTCTGACACTTGTACATGGATCATCCGTTAACAATAGGATTATGGAAAGGAAACAAATTATAAATGCATGGTGGTATAGGACCCCTGACATACTAGGGAAGAATCAAATGGGATAAACAACGGAATGTTGGCGGAGATGTGGACAGGTGGGAACATATGGTGGGGATGCCCTAAGTAGGGATATACTGGAAGGAGGTGCTAGGTTATATCAAAGAGATCACTGGGATAGACTTATCTGTGGAACCTTGGACATGTCTATTGCATGGAGTGGATATCCCGAAAAGGAATATAAAAACTCAATGGCAATACACATGATGAACGCCGCAAAAAGTACGATACAGAAAAACTGGAAAGAAGTAGAAAGCCCAAAGATAGGTCAATGGTTTGACAAGATAGAAGATATATGGAATATGGAACACTTAAAACACTGCCATGAGGACACAAGTGAGGGGTTCGATAAAAGTTGGGAAAGGTGGACAAAGTTTAAATCAATAAAGAAATATGGTGAAATTAAGAGTATGTAGTGAGGTGTAGGTAGGGGGGTTAGGGTGGGGGATAGGTTAGTGGGGGATAAATGGGGGGGAGGAATAGAAATGGCACAGGCAAACACAGTAAAGTATATTTCCTCCGGAGCGGGAAATGTGTATTGTTTTTATTATGTATGTGCAAAATTAAACATAAAGTAAAAAAAACAAGAAAAAAAAGAAGAAGAACACCTGTCAGTTTTTATGGATGTCTGTGCCGCGTTAGGGAAATTTACCTGCTCTATTTATCCTGTTTACTGTTATCATCGAATGTGAAAGAAAATCTAAAATGTTGGGGTGATATGAGAACAGTAATAGAGGGAAATCTCAGAATAGTTCTAGTGAACCTGGTGTCACGCTGGGATTCCTTCACTTTGGAGGAATTTCCTCTTACTTCCTGTCTAAGCTTTGGGTCAGGAAGTGAACGTAAATCTCCCCTATAGGATACAGATACCCCCCAAAAAATACAGGAGTTTTAATCTCCCCTTAAGCTATTCAAAAAAAAGTTTGGCTTTAGTTATATTTAAGCATTGCCAGGATAGAGATGGAGAGGAAATATAACAGGTCACAACATATAAAATAAACTTAAATATTAATCTTATCCTTGAGATGGCCCTGTCATGTTCATAAATCTAGCATGACAAGATATTTTATTTCCTAAAACAAAGAATAAATGTTATAAGCCACAAAGTTTTTTTTTCCCTTTCAAAATAAATGGATTTTTTTTTTTTAGCAGAGATCTAAACTCATGTGCTGCAGGACAATTTTAAGTGTGCTAAAGAGATATTCTAGCCAGAGGGAACTGGGAAAAATATCTTTAAATCCCACTGGTGAGGGCCAATACCACAGATCTCTCTCGGGCACAACAGCCACATGACAGCCTTAGGGAAATGTTTTGTTTGACATGGTTAAATACACTCCCTCCGCTCTCAGTTTTGTCACTTACAAAATTTAAACAGTGGCGTAAGAATGAGAACGCTACAAATTGGTTGTGATTGCATCTAAAATTATAAATCGTTGTTGGAATTAAAAACACATTTTTACAAATTCTGTTAATATGGAAAAGTTTTAGGATTGGAATAGCTAGAATCCAAAAATAAAACTTTTTGTTTTACATTTTACAGTGGTAAATCAGATAGCTCTACTTGGCCCACCTGCATGCACTTTGTTATTAATCAAGAAACCAAACCATACCTGAGCATCATTTATTACAGGCCATAATGAAGAATGGCATACCCTCTACCAGGATATGAATAGTACTTTTTTTTTACACAGACAGAAGGAGGTGCTTTTCACATGTTTTGCTCTCTGTCTTTGTCACATGTTGAAAAAATGCAGTTAATAGAAACAAATAGCTCAATGGGCAAAGCAGAGAATTTGCTTTTATTTATCTCTTCTCCCCACACCACCTTGCCAAATCTATTGTCCCTTCTGAATCAAATTTGGAGAAATGTCATGCCTTATTGTCAACTGTGACACGTCAGAGGCAATGAACATTAATTTTGCCTGAATCAGTTCTTCGGAAACTACGGTCTCAATATACATTTCAACGGCAACAAACTTCACTCCCTTATTTAGGCGTAAGAATAACTCCTATGGTCTATTCCCTTTATAAAGGCAAATTAACCAGCCTTGTTTGGTAGGCTCTTGGAACAAGTGAGGACGTGGTTGGATGTGGGTTTGTCGTGAATAGGAAGGATCGCTTCGGTTTAAATGACGTCCTACCCAGGTTGTAGTATTATTTTAGAACCTTGCCCACTCATGTTCCAACTGATACGAGACAGTTTCCGTTACACATTTTTCAGTTTGTCTGGGGAGCCAAGGGTAGTAGAGTGGCCCGAACCACATTGTATGTGCCCTAAGGACATGGAGGGGAGTCCTAGATTTCAGGAAGTATTATGTGGCGGCACAGTCAACTCCATAGTAAGACATTACAGACCAGATTGGGTAACTTACATGGATCATGCTGAACAAAATGATTGTGAGTGTCTTACAGGAAAAGCAATGACGCTTTGAAAAAAATGTGGTCCCCCTGGCTTAGTTATTTGCAGGTACTGGACATGCAAAATTGACCCCCAGGCTCGAGAGCGCATGACCTCCTGGGTGGAACCACTCTCTTCCTTCTCTTTTTCTTCTTTTAGACCTACTATTATTTCTTCTATACTCCCTCAGTACCTATCCTCACTATAATTTCTCAAAGATTTTTATATTTATATGGCCCTCCTGGTATTGATAGACTGGTCATTGGAACCAAATACATGGTTGAACAGATGTTTAGACCTGACCCTGGGAGGGTACCAGTTATAAGATTATAATGTTCTTGTTCTATAGAATTTTCTTTGATGCTCAGGTTTTACAATGTTCTAGGTTTTGAAGGCTCTTGCGGTTTTTACTTGGAGAGGCGCTGTTTTCCTTCTAATCACATCATAGAACTGCTGCTAGTCGGCCCACTATCACTACCTAGACCTTTCCTTTCATTAAACTATTGAGCAGTCTAACTTTTTTCCTTGTTGCGTTATGTGTGAGCCCATACTGCTGTGCATGTTACCTTAGCAAATTACTGTTATTGTGGTGTGGGTTGGGTCGGTGACTATTTTGGCCAGAAATGGGGTCGGCTGCTAACACGTGCAGCCAATGAGTGCATCATGATGAGCGGCTCGCTCTGGAGCATAAAGGGGCGGTATACGCTGCTTGTCTCCACCCTTTGATGATGTCGAATAACAAAACTAGTTGGGGTGGAGCCAAGTAACGTGAGAGAGGACGCCAGACAGTGTAGGAGACAAAGGTGTCTATCCCCGCAGCATGGCAAGCAGTGAGCGGTAGGAGACGCCGGTAGTACACTGCTACTGAGCGATCGTTTTGGGATTGTGATTTAAAGGCTGATTAATTTATGTTTTATGTGAGTGCACATCCAGATGGAATTTGTATTAAGTGTTAAAGTGTTATTAAACGTTTTAAACGGGATCACACTATGTCCATTCCTTTTTTCTTTTATGGTGATCATTGAGCATTCAGTTGGTACGGTTAGGGAAATATCTACTGAGATCGGCTTCTGATTGGTTATCTATATGCTGTTTGTTGGGTTATTTCTGGTAAGAGTGTTCCTAAGAGGGGGCCTCTATCCACCCCCCCCTCAACTTTCAGCACACGTGTGGTGGTGTAGTCTTCTGGTAACAGCAAGATTTCCTCATCCTCTGGGATTAAAAGGACTGACCTGTTTTCTTTCACATTTCTTTCAAAAAAGTGTGATCTCACAATATGGACAGTTATTAATTAGAGAATTATATGTTTATGACAAAATATATATATATATATATATATATATATATATATATATATATATATATTAGCGCTACCTGGTGGGTATCTATATTTACCTACTTCTGTATATTTATTTATATTTAGCTTGTGTATTCAAATTACTGTTATTGCTATATTTTGTATGCTGAAAATAAAAACGTAGTAAAAATTATTTAAACAGAACCTAATAGCTCAAGGTAATATGTTACAACTCAGAATTTGATTCTTTATAATGGTCCTTGTTCACAATTGTAGACTCAATTGCCCTATGTTCAGAAAAGTGCATGGGACAAGGGACGTACAGAACTGACTGAAGATGGGGAATGGTTGAGAGTTGTATTAGAACATTGGGGCTGCAGTAATAATCCGGAAGGTTAGACATTTTCAGTCTAGCCTCTATTATTTTTTACTGCAAGAGCAAAGATTAGGTGGAACACATAATGCAGGGAGCACATACAATTTTACAATCAACAGTCGATTTCATGTTGTATCTATACAGAAGGAACACAAAAATCTAGCAGAGTTATATAACAAGAGTTTATACAAACAGTGTAAAACTGAACTGATGTCATGAATGATTGATAAGAAAGAAACAAAGCTTACAATGAATTATCCTGAATCTGATATTAAGGAGTCCATATTGTCTGCCAGTAATGACTCATTTACTTAGCTGGTACTGTATATCACCAAATCAAGCTGAACAAAGAGTGCCCACTGTAATGACAGAGCTTCAACTGTCATAACAACTAATATCATTACAATCCATGAACATGTAGCCTTGACATTAAATGTTGCATGAAACAGTAGTGAGACTCTGTTTAATTTGTTTTAATAAAGAGGAATACAATCACAATATAATGTGGTATAGTGGTAATAATACAGGGAGCATCGCATCGTATGTTGGCACATAACGGTTAGTCATGTTCAAATGTGTAATTAACAGCATAGCTGTACGTAAATATATGCTCTTTTTTGATTAGCTCCACAGAATAAATTGCATTTCCATATCTGTCCGTGTCATGTCTTTTATATCACTAGACTATATACTTCCAACATAACAAGGGTATGCGGACATAGGCAGTTTCCACACATGAAAAAGAGATTATGTCCAAATGAACACAGAAGGAGGAAAGCTAGCTGGAAGGAGTCAGTAGTAGAGGTAGTAAAAGCAAAAGGACTTTCTTATGATATATATTAAAATGAGGAAATATATAATCTTAGTGGCTAACTGGCCAGTGTTGAGTGCAAAAATAACTAATTTGCAAATGTTACATAGCATCATGTTTAAGATGAAACACAAGGAATCAGCATACAAAGACCAAATATTTAGAAATGTTAGCATGCATAAACAGATGAATTTAACATTAGCAAGTGTATTTGGAAAATTTTAAAATGAACAAATTAGAGAGAAAAGCAGTGTACAAAATGTGTAAATGTATATATGTAAAATCCAATAAACTGCCACGGATTGCTACATAACATTGTTCTTTACACCAATATATTATTATACAGGATTTATATAGCACCAGCACTTTACAATGTAAAAGGAAACCAAGTTTACAATCTAAGAGGGAGTGGCTGGTGTAACAAAAAGGTAGGGACTGTGCGGGATGAACTGATGAGGTAGAAGATTCTATTGTTAGCTGGAGGCAGGATATGCCTCCTTAAAGAGATGAGTGTTCAGGGATCGCCTAAACGTGGACAGAGTAGGAGATAACTGGACAGATTGGGGTAGTGAGTTCCAGAGGATGGGAGAGGTTCTGGAGAAGTCCTGGAGATGAGCATGGGAGGAGGAGACAAGGAAGCTAGAGAGCAGAAGGTCTTGGGAGGAGCAGACAGGAAGGCTTGGGTGATATTTAGAGATAAAATTTGGTGATAAAGCTCGGGGCAGAATCGTGAAAGGCTTTGTACAGTATTGTTAGCATTTTGAATTTTATTCCTTGGGCAATGGGAAGCCAGTGGAGGGATTGGCATAGAGGAGTGGCGGCCACTCAACAGTTGGTAAGGTGGATGAGTCTGGCAGCGGCATTCATGATAGAGTGAGGAAGAGGATAGCTTGAGGTGAGGTAGACTAATGAGGATGGAGTTACAATAGTCAAAACGAGAGATAACAAGGGGGTGAATAAGTACAACAAAAAACACGCAAACTCCTGCGCACGGGTGGGTTGTCCAATAATTGATCAAAGGATCTTCATCAAAAGTCAGAAAATTGAAAAGAGTGGTGCTAGCAGTGGCCTTGCTGCCCTTCGTGGATGGGGAAGTCCTGGCACAAACAAAGAATATGCCGGCAGCAGCATATTCCCCGTTCCCCCTTACTGTGGAGCGTGGTCCGAAGGGAATTTACCTCAATTTTGTTGACAGGCCTGTTCAATATGCTGTTTGTGAGTAGTTAATAAAGTGTTAAGTGGTAATGCACTAGGCTGGTGTGCCTTTTTTCTTTTCTTGGGGGTGAATAAGTGCCTAGTGGTGTCAATGGTTAGAAAGGGGCGTATTTTGGAGAGGTTTCTGAGGTCAAGTCTGGACAATTTGGATAGTAATTGGATTTGGGGCTGAAAAGGACAGGTCAGAGTCTAGGATTACACCTAGTACCTTGGCATGAGGGGAGGGACTGATGGTTGTATTATTGATCTTGATGGAGAAGTCGGGGGGGGGCATAGGCTGGAGGAAAAATTATGAGCTTGGTTTTAGAAGGATTGAGTTTTAGGAAGTGGTGTGACATCCATGTTGATATGTCAGCGAGTTAGTAATGTGCGAGGAGACTGAAGGAGTGAGGAGAGGAGTAGAGAGATAGATTTGTGCGTCGTCCGCAAAGAGGTAGTAATGGAAGCCATGGAAGTTTATTAACAGGCCAAGGGAGGAGGTGTTAATGGAGAAGAGAAGGAGTCTGAGGACAGAACCTTGAGGTACCCCTACAGAAAGAGTAGAGAGGTGAAAACAGAGTTATAGGCCAAAAAGGAGCGCTGTGATAGGTAAGAGAAGAGCAAGGAGAGAGCAGAATCTTAAAGGCCAACAAAGTGGAGTTTTTTGATGAAGAGTGGATGGTAAACAGTATCAAAGGCTGCAGAGAAGTCAAGAAGTAGGAGTGTGGAGTAATGGCCATTGGTTCTAGGAGTTAGTAGGTCATTAGTGAGTTTCAGCAGGGCAGGTTCAGTGGAGTGTAGCAAGCAAAAAACAGACAGTAAGGGGTCAAGAAGGTGGTTGTCAGTGAGGTAGGAGCTAAGACGGTTGTAGACTAAGCATTCTAGAAGTTTTGATGCAAAAGGGAGCAAGGAGATGGGTCTTAAGTTATTCAGGCTGGTAGGATACAGAGAGGTCTTTTAAATATGGGGGTTATCAGGGCATGTTTTTGCGGGGAGGGGAAGGTGCCAATAGAGTGGGAGAGATTGAAGATGTGAGTGAGCAGAAGATAAAAAAAAGAGGGTGACAGTTCATGTGAGGAAATAGGATCCAAGGACCAGATGGTAAGGCGGGCTGCTGAGAAAACTTTAGAGGCCTCTTTGGTAGTAGCAAGGTCAAAAGAGGATCGTGTTGGGAGTGGATTTGTACAGGGTATGTGAAGTGGGTTAAATGTCTGTGCAGTGAAGATGTCCACATGAATTGCATCAATCTTGTTTTTGAAGTGAATTGCTATCTCCTGAGTGGTAAACGAGTTACTGGGTGTAGATGCTGTTGGAGAAAGTAGAGTGTTAAATGTAGAGATGAGACAACAAGGACTGGAGGACAGAGTATTAATGAGGGTGACAAAGTAGGTTTGTTTGGCAGCATGGAGGGTGGAATTGTATTTTAGGAAGGATTTATTTTGGGTGAATGCATGTTGGGAGTTGGTTTTACGCCACACTTGCTCCACTGTGGCAGACAGGACTTGTAGTTTTGTTTGTTCACAGAGTGCTTTGAATGAACAATGTGGCTATACAGGCAGAGCCCTGCACAGCTGCACCAATTTTAAATGTGACAGCAGGTGTGGAGAATTGAGAGGTGAGGAAAGCTGGTATTAGAACGTTACATTATTAGACTACAAATATGGGTGTTACATGTTGCAAAGGTGAACTTATCTTTTAAAAGAAAACCTGTTTGACCGAAAAACCTGATCTACGTATTTAAAAAAGCAGGTGGTAAGAGGTATGTTGATCTGGGCTACATTTAAATACATAAGCCTCCAACTCTAAGATCAGAGGAGTGCCACCCCTTGTTTAGCAATGTAATGCTTCCAGCCTATCTAACTAGTGCTGGATATGTGATTATAGTGACACTAAGCAATATCCTTATTGTTAAAAAATATTCCGTATACATCCACTACTTAATGGTCCTGTAATCTACTTTTCATTAAAAAATTTCTGGTGTTTTTCTGCTGTAATGTAAAGTCTTCCATGAGCTCCTCTACCTATCCTTACCCCCCTCACTTTCATGTGTTTGGAATGATCAGTGCACATTTGTTGGAGGTCACGTGCACTGCTCTATTCACACGACACATCACATAGTTCATCCCAGGAGCAAGCAAGAGATGGTAGCAACGTTCCTACATACAGTGGGGACATAGAGAATGAATGTAGCCACCCTCACCCACCACCGTAGAAAAAAAAAATATTTTAGATTTGGAGGAGGGTGGGAGCAATAGAAAAAAAACGGAGCTTAGTGCCACTTTTGGCTTTGGAGAAGCATAACAAGGTAAATAATTTGAACAGGATAAATACAATGTAAAAGGTATTTTAGAGTTAAAGCAGAGTTCCATCCATAAAATGTACTTTACAAAAATAAACAGCATTATCCTTCAGCAACATTTGGAAACTTTTTTATTCACCCCTTCTGCACTGTTGCTATGGGGTCCCATGTATTCTGCCACTTCCTCTCCACGGCGATTGACGTAATTTCCCTCTGCACCTGTGCTCACTAGTGCTCCTGGGGCAGCGAGGGCTAGCATTGCCCTCGCTCACCGGAGGTGACACAAACACTTGAGTGTATGTCTTCTGCTTATCTTCGTTGCAACGAGGCGGGGACTTTAGCCACCTGTTGAGATGGAAACTGGAGAAGTTTCTTGCACTGGTGCTTACTGCATGAGAATGGGCGGTGCATGCTGTTTTTGTCAGCAGCACCGTATCCTATACTTTTAGTTGGTCTTATATTGCAACAGGCCAAACGTATACCCACCTATTGTTTCATCTGTATTTAGTGGGGAGTACTCCATCTACAATCTAAATTGCTGCATTGTCTTTTCTAATCTATGTATTTCATTTTTATCACTGCACTATAGTTCTATATGCACTGAGGTATATGCAAATATTGCTTTGGTTGATTTTTTTCATTATGGTTAATCCAATGGACTAAAAAACTATTTATAGTAGATTTGTAGTACACTGATTTCTACACTTGTGCGTAATCTTCACGAGTAATTATCACAGTTCCTATTCCTACCAGATTGTCATTATTGGTTTTAATCATTCACCTTAGTATTAGGCACATCACTCTGCAATAGCCAATCTAGCAATCTTTCTAGATTATATTGTATATTTAGCGCCCTCTCTCACCTATATACGTACTAGCACCATATCCTTGTCTATCCTTGTGGGCTTTGCCTGCCCACAAGCAAGATGGGAACAGCTAACCAGGAGGAATATAAGGTTTTATTATAAAATATGAACAATAGAGGTGCAATTTACCAGGCTAATGAGTGCATCATTAATATCATATGATAATAATAACAGATGGATTTTGGAAAAAATGGTATCTGTCATTGGAACTCCACTTTAAATGATCCTCTGGAAACAAAAACAAAACTGAACGGCAACAAAGTAGAATTCTGCAGACTTGAAATAAAGTTACTTGCTTTTATATTCAAGCTATGACACAAGGCAATGATATATTCCGGAAGATCTATGATTTACCTAAAAGCAACACAGAGATTGTTCACATTCATAAATTATGTATTCTAATCTAAAAGGAGTTTCCAATTCCCTTTCTAGCATGTCATTAGCTTTTTCCCATACTCAAGTGAAAAAAAAAAAAAATGTAACTGCTCTTTGTACTCTGCTACTTTTTATTTAGAAGCGAACAGGTTGAACGTCCCACTTTTTTCCTAGAACTCCGTGAAAATCCAGTGATGATATTTTTCATTTGCTGCAAATGATTCAGAATGCAGCAAGATTGTGAGAACCTATTACTACAAGTATGAGAATCTGAGGTTGTAGGGGCAGAGGTGGTTGAAGCGATCTCTGCTGCTGACTGCCTGTCATTTTGCAGCATTGCCTACCACAATCTACAACAGAAGTAGTTTGTTTATGGCTCACACTTTCTGGTTTACCCACATGGATGTCAAACTGGGAGCAGCGGCTGTGTCCATGCAACCACTGAATTCCAAATTACATGAATAGAACTGCCTACATGTGAATACACAGAGCTTCTGTGCATCTCGTGGGGGGAAAACACAGCCCATTTTACAGGTACTTAAGTCCATGTGAACGAGGCCTTATTACACGAGATTGCAAGTTATAACTTTTTCATATACAGGAAAGGTAAGGAGGTCATCAGTGAGTTAAACTGTATGCTGCAAGAACAGATCTCATCAGAAATCCAGTGAGACAGCTTTCTGTAGTGCATACCTCCCAACATTTTGTGATGGGAACGAGGGACACCTACTAGCAAACGTAGGTAGGCATAGGACACACCCACTGTCACACCCCCTTAAAGGAGATTTTACAAAAAAAAAAAAAAAGGTTCAATAAATCCACAAGGGCTTTTCTTACCACTACTATTCCTTTATATGGTCTTTTAAAAATTACAAATGCAGCAATTTAGAATTTGGACGAAAGGTTTAGCACTGGGAAACACTTTTTGAAAAATAAAAAGTGCATTTTATATACATCTATACAAGATCAGATCAAAATGAGGAACACATGAGGAGGAAAGAGTGACATTGCTCCAAATCAGAGACAGTCCCTAAAATCAGGGACAGTTGGGAGCAATGTTAGTGAGTTTACAATGCTGCCTCTGCTGCACTAAAATCCAAGCCAACCATGCCTTTGCTCCTTCTGCTGGACCACAGAAAAAGAGCTGAAACCACTGCTTGGAATTTCAGTTATTTCTGTACCTGCAGTTTTATTTATTTTTTTAAAGGGGCAAAACATGGATACAAGTTATTTTTAAAGACTGTACTGAATTTCATTATTATGATTAGTAATTTTATTATTTTTCCCAGTCATACACTCTTTTGGCTCGTTCACACTGCTAAGTTGTAGGAATGAATGAAACATCAATGTGTATCATTCCAATAAAGTTATGAAAAAAAACAATATAAAAAGAAAAAACTGAAAAACACTGCATTGTGTTGTAAAAATGCAAGGCACACCATCCAGCAACCGACACAGCAGCTGACACCAGACTGCACAGTTAAATAGCCCTTTTTCCTGTAAGGGTAGTATGAGAGAGACCAATTTTTTTTTCCCCCCCGAGAGAAACGTGGAAGCTGCCAATTCCACATACTGCAATTCCCATGCTGACCATCTGACTTTATATCTTTAGTAACGGATTCAGAACAAGCATGCAAATAAGAGGGTTTACCTAAAAGGCCCTTTTAATCTATTCTGTTGCAGTAAAGTGTGGTATAACATGTGTTTTACTGTGTATTGGAGTAACACACAAAACATGTGAACGATCTTAGGGCCTCACCTCGATGTTACCCAATACAGTAGTTCAGTACTGTAGAAGAGCGTCCCAGAGAGCCGGGAAAAGTCCTGTTCGGGGTTTATACGTCTCTCAGGCTTCTCTGATCCATGATCCAGGTTAGGTCTTGGTCCGCTCCCCCAGGCCAAATTAAAAACACCAGCCAATGCTCTCTGCCTGGGAAGATCAGACAACATCGGTCTGTGAGAGCAACAGGTTGGTGAAAGCTACAGGTATTAAGCAGTTTATGTGGAAGCGGACAAGCTGTAGGCTTGCTCAGCCTGGTAGTGAGGGCCTGTATATTGTAGAGTTAGGGCCAAGACATGGCTAGGTTTTTGTTTGGCTATTTTTATTCTGTTTGTTTCTTTTGAAACACTGTACAGCACCTGTATATAAAATACTTGTATATGTCACCAATAAACCCTGCACTGTTTGTCACTACCTCACTGGATTTGGTATCTGTGCCTGAAAGACTTCTTATCCCAGGGAGCTTTGTTCTTGCTACCTGTCCCGCAGACTCTGGGTATATATCCAAACCATCCATACCTACTTGCAAGCCATGGAACAAAATTCTCTACCCCAGGCCCAAAGAACATAGTTTGAGGGCCTGGCCACTAAACTACAACCATATGGTTCCATCTGGACCATTTAAAGAGTTTTTAATACACACCCTATCTTGAGGGCCATTCCCCTGATGAGCAATACCCATTTCTCCCTCCAGCATTTCCCATAACACCCCCTTTGGGGACCAGTTAACCCATCACTCTCTCTTTACAACCTCCCTCTATACTTTCCTTATCCTTCTCTAAGTCAGGCTTGCCATAATAGTCACTACAAATGTAATGATATTTAGGATACACGTCTCATCAAACTTATTGACACAAGACACAAGATTCCGAATATCGGATGAAAACCATCGTCCGAGGAAGAATCATACGATTTTCAGATCGTCTGTACACTACTTTCGAGAGCCGATCACGACAGTTCATCTGATATTATTTGATAGGACAAGCCTGAAAATTTTCTTTTAGTCAGTATAGTTGTCGTCCAAAAATACAATACAAATACATTACAACACATGACATCATTTCCGTAAGAGAATTTGTGACTTTAATAACCTAATTTCTATGTGCGACTATTAAGCGAAAAAAGTTGTACGATATTCGGATCATGTGTACGGGCCATAAGTTGCATTCTACAGAAAAATACTGCATACAATCCTATGACCTGATGATCTATTATTTATACAAAGTTCCTATGCTCTATCTCAACTGGCAGTTCATGGTCCTCATGTGATTTACTGTTCTTTGCCTACTTATGGAAAATGTCACTTACATTTTCTGTATACCTGTACTCAATATTGTTGGAATTACCTTTGACGATGTAAAGAAGTAAAAAAAAAAAAAAAAAATACTGCATGTCTAAAATTATGGTCTCCTGTCACCCCATTGAAAACACGGACATGGCTGAGAATCCAGTAACTTGCTTTTCAGACCTGATGTAAAGTGTCATCGTCGTCGTCGTGCCCCCCCGGCCTTTTCCCCTCGCTACCTCTGCCTAACTGCTCCTTGTATTTTGTTTTTACATTTGCTTATTTTAGGATACATATATGCTAAAATAATTTATACATTTACCAAGCTTACTTGGAGATACCAGAAATACCCAGCTGTAAGTACCCATTTGAAAGTCAGGTTAACCAGGAGGGAAAAAAAGTAATGTGAATTTTTTTTAAATAACAAAATAATTAAGTACGGTCTGTAATACTTACATTTTTATTTGCACTGCCATTTACATGTTCAGGGCAAGCTTCTGGAGTGTCCCCTTCTCAGTCCAACCAGTGCAGCTTCAAATAACAGCCTATTATTTCTAGAAGTGTTCAATAGTGTGCATAATAGACAAGACATTACAGTCTACTGGACTGGACTGGCATGATTGCAATGTAGAAGAAAGGAGTACTTCAGTCTAAGTGACCACGCCCACCTTGCACAAAAGTAGTCTCATACAGATAATACATCTGTTCAGCGTCAGAGCCGCTTGGGTGGAGAGCACAGGGTTGCTTCTTACACATTACGTTATTTTTACTGATGCATAATGAATTGTTTTTTTATAGCGTGTATGGGGAACTTCTTCACAGAGAATATGAGGGGGGGGGGGGGAACAGTCCAAATTACTTGGCTTCTGATCCTGGTTGGTTCCAGCCTAAAAAAAAAATCCAGTACTGCTTTATTGAAGATACCACTTCTACTCCCTACCAGAGGATAACAAACCACTGTGACAGCCACCAGGGGTGGCCTCAAGCAGACCTGCACTCCCATAGTCACGGAGAAGACTGACTTTCTTGAATATGGGACCCAACACAACCGTGATGGATATCCTCTCACTGCCACTTTTAGACACCTCGTAACTATACCTCTTTCACTCAAAAATTATGCCTCCCATACTCTTGAGAACCCTTGAAAAACTGCCCTATGATCAATGGCAGTCCATGCATCCACCCCAAACAGATGTTGGAGCCAGGGCTGGTGCAAGGATTTTCGACACCCTAGCGAAGCCTCATTTTGCGCCCCCCCCCCCCCCCCACTTCGCTCCGCCTCTCACTGAAATTTTTGTGGTGCCTCTTCAGCAGTAATTTCTTCGGCCGTGATCAGGCATGCTTGCACATGTGCCTCTGGACCCAGCCAAACTAGAAGGATGGCAACGGCTCGCTTCCTCACGCCAGCCGCGGTCCACAGGCTAGAGCAGTATACAGGGAGCCCAACTTGTAACTGACTGCCTGTACGAGCAACAAATACACTAACCAAGCTAGGTTCCTAGTAAAAAAAAAAAATGCAAATTTTTTGACCTGCAAAAAGATCTGCATTTATTTTTATACAAAACAGGGCTATTTAAACCTCCACACCTAAATACCCCAATTCCTGTATTTTAGGTCTAAGATTAACCAATAATTTACAAGATCACCTATCCTGTATCATCCTGATCACCCCCCCACCTATGTTCCCCTTAAAAACACACACACATCAGTTCCTATATGGACCCCCTGAACAAGTTCCTTCCCCCAACAACAGTTCCTCTTTGACCCCCCCCCCCCCAACACACACATCTGTTCCCCCTCCGTACCCTGCTGCACATCTGCCCCCCCACAAACACCAGTTCCCACTCTGTACCCCCCTACACACACACCTGTCTCCCCCACACCAGATTCCCACTCTGTACCCCCCTGCACATTCCCCCCACCCAAGTTCCCACTCTGTACCCCCCTTGCACACCAGTCTGTACCCCCCTGCACGGGGTCACCCTGTCTGACACACCAGTCCCACTCTGCACCCCCCTACAAACACCTGTCTCCCCCACAGGCCATTCCCACTCTGTACCCCTCTACACACACACACACCTGTCTCCCCCACACCAGTTCCCACTCTGACTCTCACACACACACACACACCTTTCCCCCACACCAGTTCCCACTCTGTACCCCTCTACACAAACACACCTGTTCCCCCACACCAGTTCCCACTCTGTACCCCTCGTACACACACACACCTGTCTCCCCCACACCAGTCCCACTCTGACCCCTTCACACACACACATATCCGATGAAAACATCAGGTCCCACTCTGTCCCTCCATGGACCTGCCCCCCCCCCACAGCAGTTCCCAGTCCATCGTACCCCCACACACACACCAGGTCCCATCTGTACCCCCACACATACACACCTGTCCCCCCCACACACACCAGGCCCCACTCGGTACCCCCCCACACACATCTCTCTCCGACAACACCAGTTCCTACTCTGACCCCCCCCCCCCACACACAATCCCCCCCCACACGTTCCCATCTGTACCCCCACACACACAATCTGCCCCCCCCCACACGTTCCCACTCTGTACCCCCCACACACACAATCGCCCCCCCCCCACACGTTCCCACTCTGTACCCCCCAACACACACACAATTCCCCCCCCCACACACACACACAATCTGCCCCCCCCACACGTTCCCACTCTGCCCGCCACACACAATCTACCCCCCCACACGTTCCCACTCTGTACCCCCCACACACACAATCTGCCCCCCCCCACACGTTCCCACTCTGTACGCCGCCGCCCCACTCTGTCCCCCCCACCACACCAGCCACTCTGTCCCCCCACCATACACACCTTTCCCCCCCACACACACCAGGCCCCACTCTGTACCCCCCCCCCACACACACACAACACCAGTTCCCACTCTGTACCCCCCCCCCACACACACACATCTGCGCCCCCCACACGCCCACTCCGTACCCCCCACACACACACAATCTGCCCCCCCCCCAGTTCCCACTCTGTACCCCCCACACACAATATGATTCCCCCCCCCACACACAATCTGCCCCCCCCACACACGTTCCGATGGACCCCCCACACACGTTCCCACTCAGCAGACATCTCCGCCCAATCGTGCCCCCCCACACACACAAACCAGTTCCCCCTCTGTATGGCAATGCTAGCGGACAGATTTCTCCACCCGACAGATTTCAAAGCATGCTTTGAAATCTATCCGGTGGGAATCTGTCCTCCTTATCTCACTACAGCCCGACAGCGACCAGGAGGAGGGGGGGGCGATGTCTGCTGGTTAGTACACTTACCAGCAACTTCCACCATCAATCGACAGCACTGTCCGGCCAGCTGCTGTCCCAGCTCTCTCCCCTCATCTCACTGCCGCTTCTACAGCGCTGCAGGCTGCCGAATAGCGTTGTGAAGGTGATGTCTTCACAGGCGCAACCCCCCCCCCCCCCCAGCCTGCGCGGCGCCAAAGGGAAGTGTTTTTTCTAAAATTCCGGTCCAGGAGGTATTTTGATGATCCGAATCCCCAGCGAATGGCTGGGGTACCGGATTTTGCCGCTCCCCCTACCCTGGCGCTCTAGGCAGCCGCCTGACTTGCCTATGCCTAGCGCCGGCCCTGGTTGGAGCAGGTTGGCAGCTTGCACTGCTCTTGCAGCAGTAATTATCAGGCATTTAGGGGGAGAAAGAAACCCCACCCCATGTTCTTCTGAAACAGGAACCAAGGGCTAGATAACAAATCAGCTGCAAACTGCATAATACCAGGGCTTACATATACAGTATTTTACAAGCATATCCAAATCATATGAAAAAGTTGGACTGAACAAGAACAACTTTGACAGGCAGCTTGATCATAAGACACAAAGATCATAATTCCACCAAGTAGTATTGCATCTGTAACGGGGTCACCCTGTCTGAGTCTAATGACAGGCCATCCCGCTGGGACTTTATGCATCATTTGTAAATATGTTAGACATTGTTGTGAAGTCATGCATTGCGGGATTACCAGTAGAGGGAGATATGGACTCCATTGACTCTTCGGAGAAACGGACTACATTTCCCGCAATGCCTTGCCCTGTTCGAACATGTGATGCCTCTGCATAGACTTGTGGGGGAGGTTACCTAAGGAAAGGGAGTGGCGCTTTTTCGCTCTCGGAGCCAGCCTCTTTTCCTCTGCGGAGCTTCTGACAGAGACAGCCGTGTGGTAAGACCAGAAGCCTGGGGGGCCTAGATCTACTGAGAGACCAGCCATCTGGAAGGACAAAAGATCTCCAGTATCCAGCCCGTTTACCCGGATTTCGAAGAGGCAGCCCAGCTGACAACCGGAACAGTGGGACACCTTCGTCCGGGATCTTTGTGCTGTGGAGCAGTGTTTTGTCAACGCACCTTCTGTGGGGAATACAGGCGGATCGGCCTGTCGGGTGAGGGAGCACATGCTCAAATTCTAAACTCTCCTCTTTTTCAGTACCACCTCACAGGCCTCCCACCTCCTTTAGACTCTTAGTTCAGGCTTAAGGGGCCTGTGGTGTTTGCAGTATTTACACCAAAGTGATTGACACCGGACGGTGATCAATTCACCAACGTGCTGTTCAGGATACCTTGCTTATTCAACTTTCTTTGATCATTTGCCCTCTGTGGATTACAAATTCTAACGTGCACCAACCGGCCGCATCATGGACATTTACTGTTCCGCAGAACTGCCCACTAGAAGGCGCTCATGAGCATAGACTGCCTGTTTAGTTTAAGTAAATGGTATCATTCTTAGGTTTACAACCTCTTTTACTTGTATTACAAGTCTGATTCTTGCGAATCAGACTGACTCGTTACTGACCAGTTGTGTTTGTGTTAGATTCTATGCCTGTCTTCCTTAAGTTTTAATATACAGTAAACTTACCCTCTTATGTCTAAATGTATTCACTGTGTGGAGTGTATTTTTCTCACCTGGAAGGACCATCCATAACACCAGGTAATTCACTGTTATATTGTCATTGCATATGTGTGCCTGTTATTGTGACCCCCAGTCCCAGCAGGGGTCACAATATCTCACTCCCTAGACTTCTGATGTGTCAAGGGAGGGTTAGAAGCCAGTTAAACAGGGGTAAGCTAAGCCGGAAGAGCGTAGATGCCCAAAATTACTCAGCGGCTCTTTCGGGGGCAGCGCTACACATCTAAATAAGTTCATATTTCGAAACCCATTCAGGACACTATGTACATGGAGTTTGCATGTTCTTCCTGTGCTTGTGTGGGTTTCTCTGACACTTCAAAGACCAAGCAGTTAAATTGGCTCTGGTCATTAACTGGCCCGAGTGTGTGTATGCGAGTGAGATAGGGACCTTAAATTTTAAGCTCCCTAGGAGCATGGCCTAATGTAAATGTACAATATGTAAAAAGTACTGCATAAAACATTGCCAGCATTTTATGAACATCCTAAAAAAAATAAGTAAAAACCCATGTGCATTTACTCCAATTCAGTTTTTTATATATCTTGCCCAGGAAAACTAAAGTTCAGCTCCCAGGATGCAATATAGGGCTTTCCTTAATCTGCCCCATATTAACAACTACTTGATGTGGTGGATAGAGGTTAGGGAATTAAGCAGCTCTATAATTGAAAAGGGTGTCAGAATTCTCTTAAACTGGATACATGTCTACATTGAATGTACAGGGTGCTGGATTATTAGTACTGCTAATGTTATTACATGCCTATATAATAACTGCCTGGATTTATTTAGTAATTTAGCAAGATATTTTAGGCATAGATTTATATTTTCAAACTGGCTAACTCTATCTGCACCTGGAGGGTTAATGTAGAATTTAAACCACAGATCAGCATTTGTGCCCTGTCACTAGTTTTGTTGCAGACTCACTTGGATAAAGTGATATTCTTACCTAGAAGAGGAGATTAAAATTGGATTTCTTTAGATGCTGGTCAGCAATACAGTCAGAGAGAAGCAATGTACACTGTCCAGTAAGCTGCTTTGTGTAGCTGGAGATGACGGTGCCATCTGCTAGGAGCACAAGTCAGGGTGGTACAGCAATAAACAAGCTGTATAAAATAAACTGATCATTCCAATTAACATATAGCTGAAGCTACAGCCATCCAGACACAATGGGGTTGATTTACTAAAAGCAAAATACACTGAAAGTGCACTTGGAAATGCAGTCGCTGTAGATCTAAGGGAAAGATCTGAAATGAGGGGAAACTCTGCTAATTTTATCATCCAATCACGTGTAAGCTAAAATGCTGTTCTTCATTTTCTTTGCATGTCTCCCTCAGATCTACAATAACTGCACTTCCAAGTGCACTTGCAGTGCACATGTGGTGCAAATTGGATTTGCCTTTAGTAAATACCCCCATGTCTTGGGGTAGCCTACATTTAAGCAAGTGTAAGTGGCTAAACCATGTCTTGATATCAACCTTATTTTTTCAGTGGAAGAAAAAGGGGCCGTGCTAGCAGGCAGAACAAAATGACAGGAGGAGAGAGCAGAGTGATGATTTCATAAAGATCTTGCTGCTTCTTCACTATTCACAAACTGGAGACAGGAAGGTAACCAAGCTACACTGTTTAACTGCTTAACCCTCCTCTTATGTTAGCTTTCTGTTACTATCCATGATGTTAACGGGTCGGTTTTGACCCGTGTCTTAAATTAGCCATAAAACACCCTCTGAACAATTATTTATCATCCAATTTATTTCTTACCTCTTGGTTACCTTGTTAGGCTTCTTTATCCCTGAAAAGCTTTTTTAATATTTTTGGTGTGACCCCTTAGACCTTTCGATAGCATACCTCTCATTTTCAAATTTAAAATTTTTTAAAATAAAGTCAGCAACTCTGAAATGTATTGCTTGTATGTTGCTTTACTTTATTTAGAGAAGCAGACAAGCAGGCAAAGAGATAGGCCCCTCCTTAACTACAGCTCACAGGGTTGAGAGGTGATTGGCTGTCAGTGTTACTAAGCAGAGAGAGTGTTTATGATTTCAGTTTTGGCACTTCTTAGTGTCCTAAAATCCTATATTATAACTGGGTCAGAATTGACCCGAACACCATAAACGTCTTAATTTTCACCTCAGTATTTTATAATTTAGTGAAAAGGATTATTTTTCTATTACATTGTTTAAATAGAGGATCCTGACAAAGTAAAAAAATCTTGATGCAATAAACAAATTTATGTGATACTTATAGACATTCAAAACCTGAAAACGGGTCGGTTCTGACCCTAACATAAGAGGAGGGTTAAGTCTGTTTTAATTTCAAGACTTCATAGATTTACTAATCCTCTGGCAGCCAAAATCTCTCTCATACATGCAATTCAACTATGTAATTAGCACTTTGCAGTCTTAAAGTGGAAGTAACTGCCACTGTTTTTCAGCATGTCCAAAAAATGAAGTTTTCCCAACTTCATCATTAAAAATGATGTTGCCCACACACCATTGTTTTAAAAAAATTATCTAGCAATGCACGGTGACGTACAACACATACGACAGCACTATAAAGGGGAAGTTCCATTTGCCTTTGGGCTGCTTTAGCCGATTCCTTGTTAGTAAAAGTAAAGTTTTGCGGTTTTCTGTCTGTTACAGCGTGATGAATGTGCTTACTCCATTATGAACAGTAGTTTTACCAGAACGAGCGCTCCCGTCTCATAACTTGCTTCTGAGCATGCGCAGGTTTTTTACGTTTTTTTTTTTTGTAGTTTTTCAGAACCTGAAAAATGATGTGTAGCCCACACACGATAATTTTAAATTACATTTTTGAAAAACAACGTTTTTTTTTAATGCTGAAAAATTATCGTGTGTACGTGGCATTACCTCAGAAAGCAGATCTCTCCAGCAATGTAATGTCAGTCCTCTCCTCCAACGCTTCACTTCATCCAATCTTCTTCCAGAGACTTCAAGAGGCTTCAGCTTCTTGATTGATAAAAGGTCTAGATAGCAAGACTACCACCCATGTTATTTTGTCTCAGCACACAATCATGCAGACTGTACACTGAGCTACACATGCATGATACAGTCAGGGCTATCAGAAACCACAGGTTCCCCTATCAGTGGCCTTGACCACTACCACACACTCTGTACCCCCTTTACCCCTCAATCTGCACCCCCTCTACCCCCTTACGTTATACCTCATGCATTTCCTATTACCCAGCTGCATGAATTGCATCCCTCAATACTCTATCTGTACCTGCAATTGAGCTCAATTGTATCTCTTGTATCGCTATCGAGCGAGATGCTCACTCCTACCAGGTTCCGCTGCTGACCCGATGGGGTAAGTGCCCTGTACAGGAGGGCTGACTGTACCACCGTATCAGCAGCCTTGGGTACAGTGCACACCTTTTTTTTTTTAAAGTGCCGACAGGCTGGTAGAAGCTTCAATGGAAGAAACAGACATAGTTTGTCCTAAAAAAAAGCAGCCAGTTGGCACCTTTTACACTAAAAGATGTTACTTATAGTTGAAATCTAGGATAATATTACCTTATCCTTTAATTTTCAAATTGCAAACCTAGCATGGACAGAAGCAGACGATGTCTAAGTACTTGAATGTAAATTAAAACATACGTCAGATAAAAGGATACTGGTAGTTTAAAATGATTTACAGTACTAGGTTATTATTATTAAGAACTCTGAAAGTCATATCAGTCTACCCTAGTCCCCAAGCACCCTTCACAGAAAGGCCACCATGATCTTTTTAAATTCCTTCATTTTCTTTATTAAAGAGAAGACAGCAGCATCACAACACTCTCAGTGGACTTTGTAAAGGTCATAGACACTAAAGTAAGTCTATACCTAACCAAGTTATCAACCAAAACCACATACACTATGAATAAAGCAGCTTTGGAAATTACAGTCTACTCACAACTGATATAGGTATTAATAGACTCTGGCTTCATATATTCATATTCCAAATGGTACCCCATGTTTGAAATTCTAGCACAGACAACAAGACTTCCCTGAAAAGCCAAAACAGCTGGACAGATCTGAGAACTCGGGTGAAAAATAACTATTGCTCGAATCCCCAAAAAGATAAAATTGTGTCGATGATTCGCCCGCCTGACCTAGTCACAAGAATGAAAAATCAGTTCAAACGGACTGACCCTTCAAAAGCACAGGATAAATATGGCACAGACTGGTCAGAGTAATTGGAATAATAAAACATAATGGAGTGACATATTCTCCAATTTCACATACATTTTACACTGAATAAAAATGGCCTATCTGTGGTTTTCAATACAAATAGCCTTGAGAAATCTATAAACCTATGGACATTCTATTGTTTTCTTCACAAGACTCCCAAATAAACCCTTTGCAACCCTAGAGGCTATGATTTTAAAGTTATTTTTAAAGTATTTGTACTATATATATATATATATATATATATATATATATATATATATATATATATATATATATATATATATATATATATATATATATATATATATATATATATATATATATACACACACACACACATACACACAAGGATCAACCACTAAAACATTCTGAAATTGGCAAGTACACATAATACTGCTCTCTACATAGCATATAATCCATAAAAGCAGCCAACCAAAGGTAAGCTTTTAGCACTAAAGCGTATGAGACTACTGAAAGCTAAAGTCTGACTGGTCAGCACTCTGTGCAATTAAAAATAAAACAAATCGGTAGCAGTGTCTAAACCATAAATATAAGAGGAGTGAAAAGAACTCCTTGATGAGTAATAATTGCTTCTTATAAGTTACTCGTCAGTAAGCAAACATCAATCTACCTGTTTGGATCCTTCTCTAATGTGCACTTGAGACTACACTTGGCTTCTAAAATATTTCAGTGTCAGGGATAAGTACCGGCCCCTCAGTATTGATTTAATTACCTTTGTGTCACTTCCAAAGCATATTTTATTAGCGTATTACAATGCAAACAAATATGCACTGTATTCACATGCCTGGATACTGTAAATAGACATAAAATTTACCGTTTTTTTTTGTGTCAGTTTTGGGCTTACTCTCTATGTGAAATCGCTGTATGAAATGTGCAGTAACCTTCAGCAATTAATAATCAGAAATCACATCTTAGCTGATTCTTATATATATAAAAAAAAATATTAATTGAGACTGCCATCTTACAGATCTTGCCCATATGAAACACCTTATAAAATGTCTGAAAATTGAATACCAGGCACAGCGTAAAGTAACCAACAGGACTATAATCATTGATAGATACTGCTGCATTACATTTCTCACATGCTGTCTCTTCATTGGCCATTACCTGGCACTAACATAGGGATCAAAAACACTTTACAGTAAAACCTTGGATTGCGAGCATAATTTGTTCCAGAAACATGCTTGTACTCCAAAGCATTTTTTTACAGGGTATAAAAGAGAAGAGAGGCACCTCTAAGTGTAGCAATAAGTTGCTAAATGTACCTTCATGAAATGTAACCATATTGCTACACTTGGACGCTTCTCTCTTCTCTTTTATACCCAGTTGTGACATGACGCTACTTGTATATCAAGACATTGCTTGTATATCAAGGAAAAATGTATAAAAAAAATTAGCTCGTCTTGCAAAACGCTCTCAAACCAAGTTACTCTCAAACCAAGGTTTTACTGTATTAGCTTTTAAAATATAAGCAGTGCTGGGGTGATGATTCAGTTTGTAGGGATTCCTTTATTTATTCACGGGGTGATTGTTGCACACCAAAATATGTGCTAGTATTGCTAGCAATACAAAAAGCTTTCCCACCCTACCAGCACCTTCCATTTGGCTTGGATAGAGTGATCCAGCTTTTAACAGCAGCTAAGGGCCCTTTCACACGGGCGGACGAACGGTCCGTTTTTTACAAGTCTGTTTACAGACTTGTAATGCTTCACTATGGGATTGCGGAAGTTAGCAGATGAGCATCCGCTAACGTCCGTAAACATCCGCCACCGTAAAGATCCGCTTTTTGAGATGAAAGAAAATCCTATTTTTCTTCTGTCTGGCAGAACGGATCGGATGAATACGGACACACGGTCCGTATTTATCCGATTCCCCATAGGGGAGAGCGGAGGAAAGACAGGGCGGTCCCTGCACAGTGTGTGGGGAGCGCCCTGTCAGCTGACGGCTCAGCGGGGATTAACGGCGGAATCCCCGCTGAGCAAACGTGCTAACGGAGCGAATCAATACGGATCCGCTCCGTGTGAAAGAGCCCTAAAGCTATGCCACTTTACTGATCTGATATTAAAGCGTATTTAAGGTTAAAAATGTAAAATTCTATATTCAGGTCAACATTTTATTTGAAATATTTCTAGCCTTTTCTTATTAATCTGAATGATCTTGAATGCTGTAAATCGATCTGGTTAGATCCTCACACATTTACATTCTTGAATTCTGTGACACATATTCTCTGTTAAAGGGGTTGTAATGTAGGGCTGCAACTAACGATTATTTTCATAATCGATTAGTTGGCCGATTATGGTTTTGATCAATCGGATAATAGCCTTTTTTTGGGGGGACAATTTGTTGTTGGGCAGATTACAAAACACAAATTGCCGCAAAAACACATTACATGCTTTTCTGCAGCTTCTCCATTGAAGTATATTGAACCAAAATATTGCCCTTTCCAAATACGTAGCAGCTGAAAAAAAATCCTGGATGTGAACGTGTCCCATAGGAAAACATTTAGGTGTGAACCCAGGCCTGAGATGTTTAGTAACAGTTAAAAAAACAAAAAATAAGTACAAAAAGAGCAAATAACCGCCCTGTACACACTATCAGACATGTCTGATGAGACTTGTCTGACGGACCATTTTCATCAGACAACTCTGAACTTGTCTGATGTGCGTACACACTATCGGACCAAAATCCCATCAGACCAGAACGCGGTGACGTAAAACACAACGACGTGATGAAAAAACAAAGTTCAATGCTTCCAAACATGCGTCGACTTGATTCTGAGCATGCACGGGTTTTTGGTCCGATGCTTTTGTGTACTAACCATCGAACCTGTCCGACGGACATGTTCCATCAGACAGGTTTTAAAGCAGGTTTAAAAAATTTGGTCCGACGGAAACCGGTCCGATAGGCCATACACACCATCAAACTGGTCCGATGAAACCGGTCTGCAGACCAGTTTCATCGGACATGTCCGATTGTGTGTACGCGGCCTAAGGGGTTCATTTTTTTACTGTGGGACAGTGAAAGTAATATTTACAGTAGCGATTTGCTTTTTTTGTACTCTAAAGGGCTAATTTTTTTTTTTTTTAACCCCATTATGTTACTAGCCGATTAATCGATTATGAAAATTGTAATCAATTAATTTCATAAATCGATTAGTTGTTTCGGCCCTATTGTAAAGGTCATTTTATTTTCCTAAATAGCTTCCTTTACCTTAGTGCAGTCCTCCTTTACTTACCTCATCCTTCCATTTTGCTTTTAAATGTCCTTAAATGTTCCACCTTTAAATGTGACCTATAAAAATGTACACTCAATTAAAAGAACTGAAATCTTTTGGGGGGGGGGGGGGTAAATAAATGTGGTTGCAGAAGTGTGCACACTCTTACAACTGGGGATGCAGCTGTGATCAGAATAGTAATCACATTGAAACTCATGTTAAATACAGTTAGTACATACCTGCCATCATTGAAAGTGCATCTAATTAACCCCATAAAAAGTTCAGCTTTCTAGTAGGTAGGGTTGCGCCCAGTGGCGGCTGGTGAAGTTTTAGGATGGGGGGGCGCAAGACCCTGCCCCTCCATGTTTGGTCCCTCCCACTTCTCATAAGCCACACCCCTTATATAATCTACCCACTCCGTCCCCTGTATTCCACTTGCTTCCACTCGGTGTCAGGAGTATACAGCTCAGCATCACAAATCATGGTATATAGCGCAGCCTTACAGATCGGTGCAAACAAACTAAAAAATTACACTGTTAGTAATAAAGGACTCTAAATGGGCATGAGATTATGAGAGACATACTGCAGGAAATTACCAGAGACTGCGGAGACATACTGCACGAAATTACCAGAGACTGCGGACACATACTCCCATTGAAATCAATTGGAAACCGTGGTAATACCGCCCGCAATGCACCTCTGCAGAGGCGCATTGCGGGCGATATTAACCCCTTTTACGGCAGCCAGCGGGGGTCAATACTGCACCGCTAGTGGCCAAATATCGCGGTAAATACGACGGTATAGCGGCGCTAAAAATCTCGCTGCTATATCGCCACCGCACCTCCACTGCCCCATGTGAAAGACTTCAGGTCTGTAAGAAAAGTAAAACTTTTGTCTATGAAGGCAGTTATAAAAAAACATTAGGAAATTTAGCTTTCTCCTTCTGCGGTAATTGGAACCATTAGTTACTTTCACACACAAAATCAGACAAATAAGGATTTTGGTATCCTCATCCTTAATTTTGCAAAAACATATGCCCAATGAATATGTCCAGATGCAAGGTCCTGTCAACGAGTGATAAATATGGGACTGCAGATATGTATGTGTGCTGGAGAGGAAGGCAAACTTTTCTTAAAAAAAAAGTAAATAAGCGGGGGGGGGGGGGGGCTTTTTGTGAGCCGCGGCGGATTGCCGTTGATGCCCGACATAAATGAGTCTAAATAAGTGGGGGGGGGGGGAATTGCCGAACGCCCCCTATGTTCGCTGACCTTTTTTCAATTTAATTATAGGCTGATAATTGTACTAAGGGAGAGGGGGATCGGGAGCAGGCGTCTTTACCTGGCTGGCTGCAGGCTCACGCTATTGCGCCCCTCTGAGATGCATAGTGCCGACGTCACTTCCTGTTGTCGGCACTATGCACAAGCACAGCATTAACTGGGTGCCGTGCACCCGCCTGGTCACAGGTCTATCGCGCCGGAAGCTGTGGCGCGATGGCCATAGCCACAAAGGCATATTTTGCCAGCCAATGTAGCGCCTCGTCTGCAATCTTGCGATTGCACAGACGTGGCGCTACTCGTACTGCCCAGCGCCCGGGCACAGTGAACATAAGGAACTTTTTTTTTTTTAAAAGGGACATGTTTAAATAAAATTTTTTTTTTATTTTACTGACTTGGGGGGAGGGGGGGCGGCGCCCGGGCGCACTCTATGGACGGGCCACCACTGGTTGCGCCAATACCGAGAATTTGCACAAGTACTAGTAGGGGGGTGGGGCGCAGTTCCCAATGTCGGGTGTTCTGTCAAAATCGGCAACCCGTCAAATTCAGTAACGGAAGTGACATTTCTTTAGAACACCACCATTTGTATGTCTTGCTAGCAGAATCAAATTGTTAAATATTAGTTGTCTCATTACGCCAGCCAATTGACAATTAGTGCTACCTTTCAGTGTCCATCAGTGCTGTGCCGCCCAGCAGTGCCACCTATCATTGCCCATAAGTGCCACCTCAGTTCCCACCAGTGCCTCTCAGTCAGTGCCACCTATCAGTGCTTAGTGCTATATATTAGTGCCTCCCCATCAGTGTCACGTCAGTGTTGCCCAATCAGTGCCACCCAATCCCAGAAATGCTGTATATTAGTGCCTCCTCAGTGCCACCTCATCAGTGCCCATCAATGCAGCATCAAAGTATTCGCGCGTACATTTATTATTGCATTCTCATTTGTACACTAGGTGTAAAATTAAAATGCTAGTAGCGGTATCGGGACAACCCTAGTGGCTACCATGCACCTCCACAGATAATAGATGAGCGATAGAAAATGTGTTACTGGCCCAATCACAAGGTACAAATAAAAAGGGAAAAAATGATATATATTGACGCAGACAGCCCAATCCGACTAGTAAACTGCAACATATTACTTAAGAGGTAAACACTGGTCTACAAAGTTTTGGCAAATAATCGACCTCCAAGATAAAATGTGCCAATTCTTACATATTTTGATTAGATGAATTAGAAAACAGGTAATAAAAGGTGCTGGTTGGCTAAAGGTTTCAAGATATTTCACAATAAAGATTTATACACAGGTGAGTATATTTGTCTACAAGGGAGAGAGGGAGGTTTCTGATTATCATAATGCCTTGTAACTTCGACAAAGTACAGTAGAACCATGAAAATGGTAACACATGGAAGTGTATAAATATACCTTTACTTTGAGACCAAAGATTATTATCCAACTGTAATTTATTGCTCTTTTATTGCAAGGTACATTTGTCAAGTTTGCCAGAACGAGGCTTGAGATGCACGCGGCGGCGCCATTTTGGCTGAAACCAGAAGTGACTTTGAAACTGCATAGCCTGTTAGATGGAGCTGCTGGTCATTATGGGGGTACCTGTTACCTACCCCAGATAATGCCTTATGAGGTGAAACGCATCAAAAAATTATGCTGATACCACTACCAGGCCGCTACACACGATCAAACATATCTGCTGAAACTGATCCGCAGACCAGTTCCAGCGGACAGATTCGATGGTGTGTACGGGCTAGCAGACAGGTTTAGAGCAGACAAAAGTTTTAAAGCATGCTTTAAAATCTGTCTGCTGGAAACCCGTCTGTCGGATATGTCCGTTGGTTAGAACGCCTAACCAGCGGACCGAAATCTCCCGCATGCGCCGAATGGATTAGACGCATGCATGGAAGTATTTTACTTCCTGGTTTGGTGACGTGGCGGTGTCAACGTCACCGCGCTGTCTGTCCACGGGGATTTTTGTTTGATCGTGTGTACACACATCAGACCAAAATCTCCAGGAGACATATCTGATGAAATCGGTCTGTCGGACCGTTTTCATCGGATATGTCTCCTCGTGTGTACGCGGCCTCACAGTCTTTTTAGAAGCGCTTTTTTACTACGGAAATGTGAGCGTATTTCCTTTGTTTACTTATTAAATATTTAATTCTCAATGGAATTACACTATGTGCCTTCATTCTTATTTACCTGAATGTTTGGTCCGATTGCCTGTTTTGATCATATACCTGTAAAATACTAGGAGAATCAAGTCTGGTGAGATGAGACCAAAAGTAAACTCTTTGAATGCCATAATACAAACTATATTTGGAGGTCAATAGCTGGACATGCCCACAGGACTGATGTCCTTGTGCTTCAGATCAGCCAGCTTGGAAAATGAGCCAAGCCAATTTGGGTACTCACAAAGCCAAGATGCAAAAGTAAGAGACATTAGGTAACCTTATGTGGTCAAGTCACTGTAGGTAGCAGAAGAAAGGATTGACCCTGACAGGAGAGGTTGCAGGAAATCACCCACAGGCAATATGGCCCAGGCACACAAACACATTTAAAAAGAAACATCACAGCCATATTCCCCAAAGCACTTGCAACATATACATGGGTCAATCATGTCTTGGTGCTTGGTATAAAGTGAGAAATAAATATTTGGTATATATGCATGATCACGATATACACTTTAGGCTGCATTCACACCTGAGCGACGGTCGTTTGGTCGGTTTTTGGGCGTTTTTTTCCAGCGTTTTGTCGCGCGTATTCACGCTTATTTGCACGTTTGCATACAGCGTCATCCGACGTTTTTGTACTTTGACGTTTTTTATTTTAGCCAATAGGAAAAATTATCATCTTTTCATCACTTGTTGCTATGTTGGTAGATTTGTTTAATCTTCTGCCTGGGTGAAAAGTTCTATTGATTAAAGCGACAAAACGCCTGTAGCAAACGCTCGTTGTCGCGCTAGTCGCTTGAATCGAGCGTTTCCATTACTTTCTATGGGAAATGGAAACGCTCAAATACGCCCAAACCGCCCGATACGCGCGACAAAAAAGGGTCCGGAACTTTTTTTAACTACAGGCGATGGGCGTCAGGCGCATCAGCGTTCAGATGTGAACCATCTCCATAGGCTTTCATGTATTTTTCTCCCTCTGGCGTTTGTGAGCGTCGCGCTACAGGCGACAAAACGCCTAGGTGTGAATGGAGCCTTAGTATACAGGTACATTTGAAGATTCTAACAGGTAATAAATAAGACTGATTAGAAATCCAATTGCTGTACACGCAACGTTCATTTCCTTCTTGTATGGCATACTGAATCACATAATCTTTGATAAAGTACAACTACTTCACATAAATGACAATTTTGCTGATAATTAATCTTTAAAACTCTTAATGTGTTTCTTTGATAACAAATTACTTAAGTCCAACAGTAAATGTGAAATAAAAATGAATATCAATCAATTCAAAAGAGCTCATTAAAAATTTGACAATTTACTAGTACATTTTAGAAAAATCAATGTAATTTACTAAATGTATTTTTCATTAACTCATTCACAAATAAAAAAAACTGTTAGATTTTGGAATAATGTTTTCTACATTTCTACAAGAAAATATTCAATTACAGGTTTCCTAATGTGTAGAAACAGTTAAATTGCCAGTCCACACAAAACGGATATTTTAGTGGACACAAGTGGGCTACCTCCTAACAGATCATATATACTAAAAATCATATATAAACTGTCTAACTTTCTTTAGAATTATTATGAATATATGTGATCCGGAGACCTATTTAGTACAACCCCAATTCCAAAACAGTTGGGACGCTGTGTAAAATCTAAATAAAAACAGAATGAATTGATTTGCAATCTCACAAAAATTTTACTCACAACAGAAAACATATCTAAATGTTTACACTGAAAAAAAACATACCAAGTTAAGTAAAAAATAAAAAGGTAATTTTTTAATTGAGGGCAGCAACACAGTGTAGCATCCCCTTTTACCTACCAGAGAATGGCCAGTCAAAGGCTCCTGAAAGGACACAGCCAAGGCTGAAATCTGTTCCTTAATGGTGCTTAAGGCAAGTTTCTGATCCACTCTACGCTGTAAAAACAGCAGGACCCTGGAAACTGAATACGTACGTGGACGCCACCCCATCTCTTCGCACAAAGATGTAGGCCTTCCAGGTGCGATGGTAGTTCTTCCTGGAAGAAGACTTCCGTTCCCCTAAGCATGGTTGAGATGACCGAGTCGGAAAGACCCTGGTCCCTTAGAACCTGGCTTTCAATAGCCATGCTGTTAAAGCCAGCGACTGTAAAGCAGGATGAAGTATGGGACCTTGAGACAGAAGGTCCTCCTGCATTGGCATCCGCCACCAGGCGCACAAGATCAGCTTACCAAGGAAGCCGAGGCCAGTCTGGAGCGGTTAGAATCATCGGGATCCCCTCGGCGTCCACTCTGCGGAGCAGCCAAGGAAGCAACTTCAATGGGGGAAAGGCATAAATTAGCCGATACTGACCCCCGAGGGGCCATCAACATGTCTGACGTGCCCAGGGATCTCTGGACCTGGCCACGAACCTCGACACTTTGCGGTTGAGGCGAGAGGCGAGGAGATCCACGTCCAGTGTGCCCCACCTCCTGAAAAGGAGTTGAAACACCTCCGGATGCAATGACCATTCCACCTGGTCCAGCATCTGGTGGCTCAGGTAGTCTGCCTGCCAGTTTTCTACACTCAGGAATGTAGACAGCCGACAGTCGCCACGCTTCTTTCTGCCCACCGCAGGATGTGAGAGACCTCAGACGCTGCAGCCGAGCTCTGTGTTCCCCCCTAATGGTTGACATAAGCCACCGCCGTGGCGTTGCTCGACTAAATCCTGATTGGGCGACCTTGCAACATCCTCGACCACGAGGAGAGGCATAGCCTGATCGCCCGAAGTTCCAGGACATTGATCGGCATACGGGATTCCTGTAAAGTCCATCGACCCTGGGCCATCTGGACCCCCCAGATGACCCCACAACCTGTGAGACTGGCGTCCGTCATAATCACCGTCCACTGGAAGGGAAGAAACGACTTCCCGGACTGAAGAGCAGGGGGTCTCAGACACCAATTCAGAGAAACTCTGACTAGGTGGCTTACCTGAATCTGGCGATCCAGAGACAATGGAGATTTGCTCCATTTGGACAGGATCTCCTTCTGCAATACTGGAGTGTGGAACTAGGCATACGGTATCGCCTCAAAAAGGAGGCTACCATCAGACCCAGGACTCGCATGCAAAAATGAAGAGATGACCATTTGCAGGATACCAACAGCTGTACCGCAGACTAAAGTGTCTGCAATTTTTCCAGGGGAAGAAAGACTCTCGCCTCCGAGGAGTCCAGAATCATCCCCAGGTACTCCAAACAGTCCGTACCAGGACCGACTTCTGGATGTTTAACACCCACCCGAATTCTTGGAGGGTCTGGCTGGCTATAGACACATCCTCCTCAAATTCTGAGCCAGAAGCTGCACTCAGAAGAAGATCGTCTAAGTAGCATACGATGGCTATGTCTCGCTGTCTCAGCAAAGCTAGAATCGGTGCTAGCACCTTGGTGAAAACTCTTGGTGCTGATGCTAGGCCAAAGGGAAAGGCCACAAACTGATAGTGGTCTTCTCCTATAGCAAAGTGCAGAAACCTCTGGTGACTTGCGCAAATTGGGACATGCAAGTATACGTCCTTGATGTCCAAGGACGCCATGAAAGTCCCCTGGATGGAGCGCAGCCACCACAGAGCGAATAGATTCCATGCGGAACTTCCGTACTCTCACAAAGGCATTTAGGGCTTTGAGGTCCAAGATTGGACGGACCCTGTCCTTCTTCAGGACCACAAACAGATTTGAAAACTCTTGTCCTGCAGAACAGGTAAAATTACCCCGCAACCCAGCAAGTCCTGCGCTGCCCCCAATAGGGCAGACCGACGAGCCGGAAGAAGAGGGAGATTTGAGGGAAAGAATCTGTTTGGTGGACAGGAAAAAAACTCAATCTTGTACCCCGAAGAGACCACCTCGCAGACCCACTGGTCGGAGAGCAGGGAGGTCCACCAAGCTGTCAACCTGCAAAGCCGTCATCCCACCCATGAGTCGGGCGAGGGCAAAACTTCATGCGGTGGTGGGTTTGGATGCTGGTTTGTTCGGCATACACAGTCCCCCAGCAGAGCCTTCGTCAGCCTGGGAGGGTCTACATGCAGGCCCTGACAGACGAAAATACAGCTTCTGTGTGGAAAAATTAAGGACCTGGCTTAAGGCGCGGCTCCTTCCCTTTGGTGGACTGAGGAAGGAGAGTGCTCTTACCTCCAGTGACATCCTTAATAATGTCGCCGAGCAAGGTACCAAAAAGTCTCCCACCTTTGAAGGGTAAATCTGCCAGGGCTTTTTTGGATGCTTGGTCAGCAGACCAGCATTTCGGCCAAATCAGGCGGCATAAGACCACCGCCGAAACAGAGGCTCTGGATATCAAAGTGGCTGCATCCAGTGTAGGATGAGACATATACAAGGCCCTGGACCAACTATTCGGCCAATCCAATGAATTCGGGAGGGAGCAGGTGCTCCTCCACAGTCTGGCGCAAAACTTTTGCTCATTCAGCGAGTGTCACCACCTGTAAGACACCAAGGTTGCAGCCACAATAGGTCGCAATGCAGACCCCAGCATGGTAAACATGGAGAGGGTCAGCGCCTCATACCTATCAGTATGGTCCTTGAAAGCAGGGGTCCCTTCTATAGGGAGAGTGGTTACCTTATTTAACCTGGCAATCGGAGGGTCAACTACCGGAGGAAAAGCCAATTTTTTCAAAAGGCTGTCCTCAAAAGGGTAATGGACCACCAGGCGCTGAGGAACCACCAAGGACTTCTGTGCTTTTCCCATTCGTTATCAATGAACTTGTCAAAAGGACACATAAGGAAAAACCCCCACAGAGCGGTCCGACTTGTGGGACCCAAAAAAAGACTGAACCCTCAGTGGATGCCTCAGCTGCACCATCCAACTTAAGGGAGTCCCTTACAGCACTGATAACCCACTAACAAGTGCCCTGTCCTGTACTGACCCAATCGAGGAGTCTTCCTCACAAGGTCCCGGTCCGCATCCTCCGACAACCCAGAATTGGGGTCCTACGCCGCAGCCGGACCCCGGGTCTGAGTCAGAGCATTCACCAGGAGATGGCGGGGGGAGGGAGCGCTTTGTACCCGCCTTACACCAGCATTCCGCTTCCACCCTGGCAACAAATGTTTCCAGGACTGCCGACGAAGTGTCCATGGGAACTGCAGGTGCAGGAGCATCGGTTGCCACCTTTGGCTTGTTTGGGGAAGAGGGACCAGATACTGACTCCATTACATAGAGATTTCTCAGGGACCTATGCAAGACCTGAAAGTCCACCCTCCTTGCTGCGCTGACTGGGGGGTTACCCAGGGGACTCACCAACCCAGCGCTACTGCCCATCCTCTGTACACAGTGTGTGTTGTGAGGAAAAAGCTGTGAGGTAAAGCTATGAAGTAAAACTCTGTGAGGAGATATGTGCTGCGTGCCGTTTAGAAAGCCCATAGGGATACATGTATGTCCGTATTTCATCCGCAAGCGGATGGATAAAATACGGACATACGGTCCGCATGTCTGAAAGGGGCCTAAGGGTTTACAACCAGTTTACGATAAGGGTACAAATTCAGCTTTAATAGAGCATGGGTCACAGTATGGTAGCTTAAAGTGAGAACTAAACAACACACAAGGAAAAACACAATAAAGCAATAATATAACATTCTTGTAGGTCCTAATTAAATGAAGGTACAGTACAACAATAGAAGATTTTTATATTAACTATCTAGCACATTCTGTTTTTCAGTGTTAACAACCTTATGCTTTACTTTTCTTATTGTCCCAGGATACTTTGTTTAGTATGAATGCCACTGCCCTGGAATTCCATCTATTCTAAACAGCCCATACAATAAAAGAGGGACAGTTATTCATTAACATTCATAATAGCACAAGTGGAAGTCCTGGTCTGGCAGTTTTTTATGGTTGAATAGTCTCAGTTGCAGTTTGGTACATTCTTGGTCAAGCATTAGCAAACATTTTCAGACTTAAAGCCAGCAGAATTTTTAACTGATTTTCAAAACTAAAATTACATAAAACAACTTTAAAATACACAAATATTATATTTTAGAGATTGCACATAATATTTTAGATTAAAGTTCTTTATTCAGCATCACCAAGCCACTTCATAAACAAAACCCATTACCCTTCCTTTCCTTACCCTGTGCTTTGAAAGTTGCAATTGCAGAGGCAGACCAGTATAAAATTGCACTCTTCATTACATATACTACTACAGTCTAACACTTCATAATTATGCACTGTTTTGTTTGGAAAAATAAGCCAATTTTGTTCTATGACACATTATTTCATACTTTGTGCCAGTTGGAAATTGTTTAACAGAACAGAACAATCTTTCTAGATAATCATTTTACTTGTGACCATCACTTGTCCAACAGCTGTAATCAAAATTTCAGCCAATTAGTCTCACATATCAAGTTATGAAAAGAAAAAAAAAAAAAAAAAAAACGAATATTTAATTCATGCATGCAACACACAAAGAAGTTTTTAAATGGGATGTCCTTGAAACATTTTATTATGAGCAACACAGTTGCTTAGAGATGATATGTGGCAATGGGGAAACAGGGTTTAAATCTATCTGGAATCATTTGAAATGTTTTCCCCATGTTTATGCCATATCTCTGCCAAGGTAGAACAGATGCAAAGCATCAAAAAGTGCCTCAGACCTTTAAACCCTTCGTTGTTATTATGGCTGATAGAATATTTAGAATAACAAAGACTTTTAGGATAACCTTTGTTAGGTATTAATCGTTACAATATTCATACTAACATGATAAAGTAACATTGAGCAATTAAATAATTGTGTGTGAAGTTTAACACAAAACATACGATGTTATCTACATATATTATTTTTATTGTTTAACAAAAGAGCTTATTTATATACTTCCTTGTATATGTAACAATGTACTTTAATTTTATTGTGCAATCAATAAACCTATTTTTGACAAGGAGAATATTTAGAAAAAATTAGGTTTTCTAACTATTAATAAAAAGGTGACTTACAGTGGATATAGAAAATAGATCACTCAGGGGTTGTAAAGGTTTGTTTTTTATTTACTAAATAGGTTCCATTAAAGGTGTTGTAAATGTAATTTTCCCCACTAAATAGCTTCCTTTACCTTAGTGCAGTCCTCCTTCACTTACCTCATCCTTCGATTTTTCTTTTAAATGTCCTTATTTCTTCTGAGAAATCCTCACTTTCTGTTCTTCTGTCTGTAACTCCACACAGTAATGCAAGTCTTTCTCCCTGGTGTGGACTGTCGTGCTCACCCTCTCCCTTGGACTACAGGAAAGTCAGGACGCCCACTAACACGCAGCTCCTTTATCTGCAACGTAGAGAGCGTCCCGACTCTCCAGTAGTCCAAGGGAGGGGGCGAGCACGACACTCCACACCAGGGAGAAAGCCTTGCATTACTGTGTGGAGTTACAGATAGAAGAACAGGAAGTGAGGATTTCTCAGAAGAAATAGGGACATTTAAAAGCAAAATGGAAGGATGAGGTAAGTAAAGGAGGACTGCACTAAGGTAAAGGAAGCTATTTAGGAAAAAAAATGTTTTACCTTTACAACCCCTTTAAGCAAGTACATTGTTGGTTTTCTCTTTCTAAATTTTTTTTTCTTTGTCTGAATTTCTCACTTCCTGTTTCTCCTCAGTAAGCTTGCCCCCATCATGCGATGGGGATTTGTCAGCCAGAACAGTTTACTAAGGAGGAACAGGAAGTGAGAAATTCAGACAAAGAAAAAAAAAATTAGAAGGGAAATCGAAGCAAAAGGTAAGTGAACCAACAATGCACTAGCTTAAAAGGAACCTATTTAGAAAATAAATAAAAAAAACTTTTACAACCCCTTTAAAATAATCACAATTTGCTGCTTTGCAGCCTGAGATGAAGACATACACCATTTGTGTTATCCAGCTGTATTTACCCATACCTCCCAACTGTCCCTGATTTGGAGCAATGTCCCTCATTCCTCATTTGTCCCTCATTTTGATCTGAGCTATATAGTTGTATATAAAATGAATTATTTATCTTTCAAAAAAGTGTTTCCCGCTGCTAAATCTTTTATCCAAATTCTAAATTGCTGCATTTGTACACTTCAAAAGGCAATATAAAAAGGACTAGTAGTGGTAAAAATAAAGCACTCGTGGGTTTAACTAATCATTTTTTTGTATAATTCTCCTTTAAAGGGGCGTGGTAGGGGGGTGTGTCCTATGCCTACATATATATTCTAATAGGTGTCCCTCGCTCTCATCTCAAAAAGTTGTGAGGTAGGTTTACCAAGTGCAACTTATAATATCCAAGTGAAAGATATCTGACATGTTGGTGTTATTTATTTATTTTTAACTAAAAAAAAATGAAGACTTGGAAAATACCACCCCACCTTCCCAATAAACTCAATCAGGTGTAGCCAATCACCTTCTCAATGGCACACAAAGCCATTTGACTTTCAACTGTAATCAGCTGTGGTCATTTTGATTAGCTCAGCATAAAAGGAGCCTTCATGAAGCATTACAGTCCCCGATTGTGCAACTGAAGCACCAAAAGTGTGTGGCAAGGCACTGTCAAAAGATCTCTGGGGTAAACTTGTGGAAAGGCCACTTCTCAAGAAAGGCCAAATGCAGTCACGACAGAGCTTTGCCAAAACACACCTTGAAGATTCTGAAGACACATGGAAAAAGGTGTTATGGTCAGATGAGACTAAAATGTTATTATTTGGCCTCAACACCAAACAATATGTCTGGCGAAAATCTAACACAGCTCACTATCCAAATAACAACATTCCTACAGTAAATCATGGGAGGTGGTAATATCCTAATATTGGGGTGTTTCTCTACAGCAGGGACTGGAGCACTTGTCAAGATAGAAGGAAAAATTGGGGCAAAAAATGTCAAATTCTTGAGGAAAATCTGCTGCCCTCTGCCAGAAAGTTGTCAATGGACAGAAGGTGTGAACATGACAATGCTCCAAATCACACAGCAAAAACGATTTTGGGGACGATTTCAGAGACACCTGCACATACGTCAATGGAAATCACACCCAGAAATTGCCAAAAGTAGTGCAGAAACTACTTTTGGATTAGGACGGAGCCATTGCCGGCAATTTCTACCACATTGGCATGCGATTTGACACGTCAAATCGCACCAATGTGAACCAGAGCTTAAGGAGAAAAAGGTGTATGTAATTGCATGGCCTAGTCAGAGCCCAGACTTATACCCCATTGAAAATCTGTGGAATGACTTGAAGACTGCAGTATATAAAACGTTCACCATCAAATTCAACTGAACTTGAGCAGTTCTGCAAAGAAGAGTGGGAAAATATTGCAACATCTAGATGTGCAAAGTTAGTAGAGACATATTCCAACAGACTAAAGGCTTTAATGAAAAAGCAAAAGGTGGTTAAACAAAATACTGACACAAGGGGGTGATCCTTTTTCCAACTCACGGATTCTGTTTTTTTTTTCTTCCTGACATGTTAGGGTTATATTTTTTACTTGGATGTTATAAGTTGCACTGAGTAAATACAGCTGGATAAAACATCTCAGGCTGCAAAGCAACACATTTGGTTATTTAAAAAGGGGGCGATTCTTTTCTATACCCACTGTAGTAAAACAGACTGACAGGCTCCCTTCATAGACTTCACAATGAATAGAAACTAGCCTTTCCTATGCTTCCCCTATCATCCTAACTTCCAACCTCTGAAAATTCCAGTACAAATTTTGGCTTTTGTAAAGTGGCCCCTTTGTTAATTAGGAGCAATCAGTTCTCTGTCGCTTCTCATGTCTGATAGACAACACAGAGAACATGAGAGCTGAAGCTACATGCTCCATCTCTTTGCCCATTCCCACCCGGCTCAAAGCAGGAGGGAGAAGGAGGGCGTTAACGCTGCAGGCTCTGCTCTTGTAGTGTAATCACTGCATGGCACACCTGGTTGGAATCTGAAATAGACCTGAAATTGGTTTATCTTCATAGATAATGTGGCAAAGGCCACTCCTGACAGTTTTCGGCACAATTATCATGGTTCAGGAAGTTTAATTAATTCCCCAGGGCATGTGAGTATATGGCAGTATCTGCTATTGACTGACAGTGACGATTAGGTATTTTCTACTTTATATTTGCTTTAACCGCTTCCGGACCTCCCCACCTCCATTTACTGCCACAGGGTAACCCAGGTGCGCAAAATCACATACCTGTATGTGATTTCATGCATGCGGTTTAGAGAGCACGTACTGATTTGACACAGCGGAAGCAAACCAGCAGGTCTAGCGGCCGCAATGTTCGCTGCAACCCGAAATCGTTCACAGGACAAACAGAGCAGCAGTGTGCCATTGTAAACAAAGCGCACGGCTGATCTGTCAGGGAGAAAGAGTGAGAAATCATGTTTCAGCTAAGCTGAATCACAATTGCTCTTTTCCTCCAGTGTAACACTCCCCCCATAGTTAGAAACACCTCCCAGGGAACATATTTAATGCCTTGATTGTCCCCTAGTGTTAACCCCTTCCCTGTCAGTGTAATTTATACAAGGATCGGTCCTTTTTTTTTTTTATTTAGCACTGATCACTGTATTAGTATCACTGGACCCCAAAAAGTGTCACATAGGGGTTAATTTACTAAAGACAAATCCACTTTGCACTACAAGTGCACTGCAGGTCCACTTAGAAGTGTACTTGAAAGTGCAGTCGCTGTAGCCCTCAGGGAATATGCAAGGAAAATAAAAAACAGCATTTTTGCTTGTACATGTTTGGATGATAAAATCAGCAGAGCTTCCCCTCAGCAGTGATCAAATACCGCCAAAAAAAAGCTCTATCGGTGGGGGAGAAAAATAGAACATAAATCTTATTTGGATACAGTGTCGCACAACCG
Source organism: Rana kukunoris (assembly GCA_029574335.1). NCBI lineage: Eukaryota > Metazoa > Chordata > Amphibia > Anura > Ranidae > Rana > Rana kukunoris. Next base: position 78,312,299 of record CM056056.1, read on the forward strand.
CGCAATTGTCAGTTAAAGCGACGCAGTGCCGTATCAGAAAAAAATGGTCTGGTGAGGAAGAGGGTAAAATTTTCCAGGGCTTAAGTGGTTGAAGGAGAAGTTCACCTTTGGGGACATGTTACATGTTCCACCCCAACAGGTGGAACATGTAATATGTGCCCAATGCTGCAGCCGCTGCCTGATCCCTTGCCCCCTTGATAGCATAACGGAGAGACGTACTAACTGTCACTTTTTTAAATCACTCAGCCATGTGGGGCTCCGCCCATATGGCCGCCGCATCATTCATTCACATGGCTCTGTGTGTGAATAAACCACAAGCCCTGACCTCCTTTGCAGCTGTCAGCTTGCAGTTCTCAATGAACTACCACGGTGTAGTTCATTGATTCTTCCTGTCAGTGTATCTGCTTGCCTGTATACTGACAGATCTGCAGGAGAACTGCAGGAGAGACCTGCTTGGCACCAGTGATCTGGCTCCAAAAAATAATAAATGCACATTTTTACCTGCAAACAATGCGCATTTTTTTTTTTTTAAATGTGACCTAATCTTTTAAACTGCAATTGGTGTTGAGGCCTAGCTGTATGGTCTGACAAGGTTACCTAGATCATAAAACTAGCTTAACAGGATTACAAATATTTTAATAGTTATGACAGTCCTCACATATGTATTTCACAGCGAGTTTCACTGTTTGTCTGGAGTTAGCTTTAAATGCACATCATTTGTATGCATACCAGCTTCAAACATGTAAAAATCAGGGAAATGATCTCCTCGAAGTGCTCAGCCATAGTAGATCTTCCTCTTTTAGACACTGTTGGCAGAAGCAAATTAACTTCTCAGTGAACAAGCTACAAATATTTGTTTTCAGGATATTCAAATGTAAAGGAAATGTATTCATATTTCAAAAGAAGATGAAAGCTTTAGCATGTCTATTTGTAAAAGCCCAGCATTCTGATTCTCACTGCAGTGCTTTTTCAGGACAAACCAAACGATGGTAGTTAAATCAGCTTTGTACTTCCATCACAATGGAAGGACAGGATGTTTAATCAATATCAGAGTTGTGAATGACATGACATGCACTGATAATAGCACTAACTTCAAGTAATTGTCATTATGTAAAATAAAAAATAAAAAATGTGCTAGAAAAACTTAAACCTCCAACACTCAAAAGTCAAAAGAGTCTGTATATAGTAAATCCACCTCCTATCTGCTACTGTTAAACAAACAAAAAATAATCATAATAATAATCCACCTCCTATCTAGGCATATCCTAGGTGGGCAGATCTGATTTAAAAAGTAAAAAGTTCTGCAATTCAGCTTTCCCTGTTGAGATGTACACAACCTGTGCAGAGAACCATGATGATAAATTAGTTTGATCATATTCAGAGTGTGACATAGTGGAATGCATTCTAGCCAATAGAATGCGTTTATGCGCAAGTGTTTCTAAATTCCATATGCACAAAATATGCATCAAAATAGGGATTTTTTTATGCTGGGTTTTTCTGCCAGCTGCTGGTGGGGCGAAACACAGCTGTGGCACCATTGGCCCCCGCTGCTGTCAAAGCCAGTTAGCCAACCAGGAGAGAGAGGGGGAGGGGCTGAACCACAGTTCCATGTCTGAATAGACACACGGAGCTGCAGCTTGGCTCAGGTGCCCCCATAGCAAGTTACCTGCTGTGGATGCACTCAACAGAACTCCAGAAGAGGGACCAGGAAAATGGAGGATCTGGGCTGCTCTGTGCAAATCCGCTGCAACATGGCAGGCAGGTAGAATGAATGATATTTTTTTATATATATATATATATATATATAAAAAAATAACAAACAAGACTTTATAAATCACTTTCACCAACCTTGGTGTTTACTTTGAAATCTACTAGACCTACTATTACAGAATTCAAAAGGGAGCTACCCTCCTACTTCCATAGGAAGAAATGAAAATGTTTAGGAGGGCCAATTATGATGGATATACAGTATTTTGAAAATGCCTTTAGAAGAATCCTGCTTCTCTAACTTCAATAGTGCTGACTTATTTTGCTGTATATTATATATTTCAAATTAGAAACAGATCAGAGGTCTACCAGAATTAAAATTATCCAGCTTCCCACAGACACAATATTTCGTTTTCTGTGTCTAACCCAAAGGGGTCAGTGGAAACCACGCTATGTGTGTGTCAATGCTTACTGCTGACTGAGTTTTTGTTTTGGGATACAGATCTGCTCAGTTACAAATAGGAAGAGAGTCTAAAAATCGGTCTCTTAATTATTTTTTTACCCCAGAGGAACACTTGAAATTCTCAAAGTACCCCTGCTCAATAGTATCATATCCAAAAGTCACAATACATCAGCATGATTGTAGATATATTACTAAATAAAAGAAGAAAAATACTTTTTACTCTCAATTTCATATTTCAATCTTTGTACACACAGTACCACTTCTTACCATCACACACTCATACTTTCCATTCCACCATCTCCCTGCTTCACATAGATTTTCATTTCACCTTCACAACCCATGTATATGCTTTCCTTTCCTTGCTTTCATTCCCCCTCTCCCCTTCTTCATAGTGAATAAAATACTTTCCTATTGGCAGAAGTAGATACAGGCAGATGACATCACAACCTCCACCAATCAGAAGAAGCCTTAACATCATTCATACGATACAAAGCTTTCTATGAATGGCTGAGCAGCACTCTGTTCAACCAGAGTTTTGACATGGAAACAGAATGAAGACCCTCGTTCTGCTCCAAGAACACAGCACTGTTTATTGTATGTAGCTAATACAGTCTATACATCATTCCCAGTGGCTTTAGTTGGCCCAAATTAACTATTTAAAAGTCAAAGTATACCTGGAGATCAGCTTTAAATTTTGGATGCATTAGAAGATGAATTGACTCCTTTGTAAAGCTTATATTGCTGTCTGTTTCCACAAAGAAGAGATTCAAGCTCTCGATCTGTCCTGGTGACCATAGTCACGGAGACAGAAAAGGTCACAAATTTTATATTTGTCACCAGAACAACAGATGAGAACATGGATACTGTACATCTTGCAATTAGAACACCTGTTCTGATGACAACCCTCAAAGAGGAAGTCTATCTCTGTAGAGATTTTAGTTTACAAACTACAAGATGGGAAGTGAAGGGAAATCTCCACAACAGGACATAGAAAGCAAATAATCAACTTGCAAGGGCTAGTATTTAATAGTAGTAAAAACAAAAAATGCCTAAGCATTTACTTTATTTTCACATTTTGCTTCCTTTTGTAAGGCTCAGTTCACACTGTTGCGCTGTAATAGGTTTTGAATTTGTTCAGTTTTGTTCTGTGCGAGGTGCAAATTAACCGCAAATATACCGCAAATTTCATGAGTTGGACACAGCTGCAATTGATGTTCTAGCCAATGGAAACATGTTAACGTCTAAGGTAAAAAAAAAAAAAAAAAAAAAAGTGTTAACTTCCTGTGTACTTCCTGGTTTTTGTGAAGAGTAGTGTGGTGGAATTCGCACATATCTGAACCAACAATGCGATTTCAGAACGATTTACATTGATGTCTATGGAGACTAAATTTGCAACGCAACGCTGTAATCTCGCACAAGACCCTTTTTATTATAGCATCGCATTCATAGAGGAATTGCAACGCATTGATGTGAACGGCCATCATTGAAAACAATGACTTTTTGGATGACATGCGAATCTAGGCTATTTTTAACGCACCGCATTCATTATCAACTCGCACAAGTGTGAACTGGGCCTTAGACAATATGTTCTGCTTTACAGTTCAGCTCAATTCCTCTAGAAAACGGTTAGTGTAAGGCAGTAAAAAACTAACAAATTCTACTACTTATGTTTTTGTTTTTTTTTCTTTAGTGGAGATCGAATTCACTCTTTGAAGACGGAGTTGCAATACTTTTTGTCTGGCTTTTGTCAGACATTTGTCAACTTGTTCAGGAGTGTCAGTATTGTATCTGGTAAAAAGTCCAGCGATACAATGAACAGGTAGTATAGTAAGACTAGAGGGCCAGGCTAAAAATGTATCTTATTTTTAGAGCCCCTGTCCGGTTTTATTGGCATTTGTGTTGCTGTTAGGGATTAGGAATTTACCCTGATAACCAAGGTCAGTGGTACTGAAAGTACGTGCTATGGGAAGATTCCTCCGATTTTTCTGTTCTGCAAATGGCATTCTCCTCAATGGGGATACAAGGTGCAAATCAAGAAATAAAGCAGTTTTAACCAGGGTTGTCCCGATACTGATACCAGTATCGGTATCGGGACCGATACCGAGTATTTGCGGGAGTACTTGTACTCCCGCAAATACCCCCGATGCCTGAATAGAATACTTGCCCCTCGCCGCATATCGCAAAGCCGCCGCCGTGTATCGCAAAGCCGCCGCTGCCGCGTTAATCACCGTGCGGGGAACATTAGAGTCTGCTTTTATTTGAATAGCTGTTTTCCCCGCCGCGCCGTGTCTCTCCCCCTTGCTCGGGATTGGAAGGATCTGTCCAATCCCGGGTGTCTCTATACACGGCGCGGCAGGGAAAACAGTTATTCAAACGAAAGCCGACTGTAATGTTCCCCGCACGGTGATTAACGAGGCGTCGGCGGCATCATTTAGGTACGGGGGACATGGCTGGATATATGTGGGAGACATGGCTGGATATATGTGGGGGGACATGGCTGGATATATGTAGGGGGACATGGCTGGATATATGTAGGGGGACATGGCTGCAATATGTTTGGGGACATGGCTGCAATATGTTTGGGGACATGGCTGCAATATGTTTGGGGACATGGCTGCAATATGTTTGGGGACATGGCTGCAATATGTTTGGGGACATGGCTGCAATATGTTTGGGGACATGGCTGCAATATGTTTGGGGACATGGCTGCAATATGTTTGGGGACATGGCTGCAATATGTTTGGGGACATGGCTGCAATATGTTTGGGGACATGGCTGCATTTATGGTGGGACATGGCTGCACATGTGGGGACACATTTAAAAAAAAAGTATCGGTATTCGGTATCGGCGAGTACATGAAAAAAAAAAAAAAAAAAGTATCGGTACTTGTACTCGGTCCTAAAAAAGTGGTATCGGGACAACCCTAGTTTTAACCAATCATTCTCTTCTCCATCTAAAACTGACAAAAAAAAAAAAGTTACTTTAAATCTGTTTCTTTTAGACTGACCCAGCCATTATATCTGAAAGGGGAGGGGGGGGGGGTCAGGGAGTGGGAGGGGGTAGCTATACCCAGAAATCCAGCGATTAACTTCAACTGCAGCATCAGTGCCTGGGATATTCTCACATGCAGTATAGAGAAAAAAGAAAAACAGACCACCTCCCAATTGGACAATACTGTCTTGTATGGATTATGTTTAAATATATCTTTGCCCAATTATTACAAAAGACTGAAATTTTACATTTGTATGCTTCCAGGTCTCGACTTTTTACGAACCATGTTTGACATGTATTACATGTTAGGAGACAGCTGATCTCTTTTTTGTAGATAGAACCCAAAATGCCTGCATTAGTATCATGAGTTAACAGTGCAGAAAGCCTGGCCTCTAGAACCATAACAACCAATGACACTCTAGGGTCAAGGAGGCGGGAAAGCGAGGAGGCAAGGTGGCTGCCTGACTTCCGGAACCACGGTGGAACACACAGACCGGACGTGATGTCAGGCAGGGGGTGGTAACACGTTTGAGCATGCGAAAATCGCTTCTTCATCAGACCTAGGCCTCAGTATGTCAGATTAGCTTTTAAGCAACCCGGGGGAGAAAAAAAGGGGGGGGGCAAAAGCTCAAAGGGCGGGACGTGCTATGGGGGAGAGAGAGAGAGAGAGAATATCAATAAGCATAGCTGGTGCAGGGATAGGTTTAATATTGCCTATCTTTTTGCAGCTGCTGGTCAGCTTCTCTTCCTGAAGGTGTTGGTTTAGAGCCAAGAATCAAGATCAGTTATGAATAGGACTGTTTTTGCTATTAAATACTGTACTTAGAAATGCCTTCTTGTATCCTTTTATGTCTTTGCATGAGTTGCTCCTCATCATTTGAAGTGTTGCTCCAGTGCTATTCAAGTACAGCCTATTGGATGAACTTTTTGGCAGAAGCGCTCCATTTCCCTTTTTTCTACTCACTTTATAATTTGTTGCTATGGTAATGGAAGCAAGCTTGACTGCTCCATGGCAATGCAATTACTTTGATCCAGTGCAGGCGGCACTTGGGGCCACCCCCAGCATTCAGGAGAAGAAGGAAGTTCACCTCATGTTCTATGTTGCGCTGATGGAGCCAAAAAGTAGGGCTCTTATGGGACCGTGTGATTTGTAGGGCTTGTGCGACTGTGGGGCTCTGTGATGGGGGGGGGGTCTGATAAGCTGGGGGTACTCATGTATAGGGATAAATCTGATGTGATAGGGAGCATTCATGCATGCATGGGGGGCCTCTGACAAGAAATGGTGACCGACATGGACAAGGACCTCTGATGTAATGTTAATTTCATCAAGGCACGTGTGCATTGTCATAGCTTCAGATTTCCCATTGAAAAGGAGCGTTTGAGTCTTCTTATTACATTTTAGATTGGGGTGCCTCGAGATTTTGCATACTTTCAAAGCCGCAAATGAAAGAGTTGAGGAACGCTGCCTAAGATCTTCCCTCACTACTCGTTTAGAAAATGACCTTAAGAAGCATTGACTTAACAAGCACTGACAGAAAGATGAAAAAAGCCGAGCTTGGAACATACACCTTAAAAAACAAGTAAGCAATGACTGCTCCTAAATTTATATTAATCACAGACTCAGAAAGCACCAATATAAAAAATCACGTTAATCTTTTAGTCTGTTAGCACTGAAACTGTTCTATGCAAAATTTCTGATTAACTGTCATATGTAGTATAACATACCTGTTCATTGCATCATGTTATGAGATACAGCCCTCAGACTTTGAGATGTGAACATGCAAATAAAAGACAATTACAACATACTATTGATTTTTTGTCACAACTGTTTTCACAATGTGAAGAACAACTTGCAGTTTAAAAAACATGCTGTAGCATCTTGTGACAGTTATTTGCATTATATACAAAACATTGAAGCAATTGTATTTTAATCATGCAATGCAGGAAAAAAAAAGACCAAAGCAGGTATGTCCAAAGCTTGCAGGCTTGCTGCTGAGCAGAGCAAACATTTTATTGTTTAGGTAGAGAGAAATCAATACCTTTTTACAGCTATAATTACCATCCTCTAAAAATACCCATGCAATTGAAAGCCTGCAATAGTTAAATACTTTGTTGGCAAATGTTATACATATAAATGAAGCACAAGGTTGAGTCACAATGCAAAGTTATGTGGTTACTACAACCACAAACCTCAGGATGGGTCGGCTATAAAAAGTATTAATGATAAATTTGTAAATATTGCATAGTCCCATAGAAAATCAGCACCCACACAATTGCTATATACCACCTGCTTTTCTAACTGTAAGAGTAAACATGGCGGTGAGAGCCTGATCACTTTCCATTAATGCCTTTGCTGTTTGCTGGCTCTGAGGTTAGGCACTAAACAAAAATGACACTGCATTAAATGGTTTTCACAGAGCTGCCACTGCATGTTATGTAGAAAGACCATGAATTCTGTAGAAATCTAAAGTCTGTTAGAGAAAATTTGGAACCATTTACACTGCATATGTCCTGCATTGCACCGTCATTTAGGTTTGCTTTCTTAGAACATGCATTGTCTGCAAACTTCAACAATACAAAAACGTTAACATAGGCTATTCTATAATCCGGTACTTCCAATCATAGCGCCCATGACTACAACAAATTCAACATCATATATTGTAAAACAGGAATAAAACATGGCAATCAGATGTTATAAACTCATTAAAATAAAAAAATCACACACACACACACACTGTCTAAAACAGGGGTGCACAACCTGTGGCTCAGAGCCCCATATGCCCTTGCAGAATACATTCATGCTTATCAGATATATCATCATTTTGTTCTGTTATGTTCTTAAGTCTAAATGCCAAGGGCAAACTTAAGGGTCCCTGAATAATAGGGAATACCATTGAGGGCCCACTGGTTGGCACCACTGCTCTGAGAACAATGATTTTACTATAGACTCAGCTTGCCATGCAGGTGTGTCAGGGAGGCTCACAAGTCTGCCATTGCACCAATGAATGAAATGCTTCATGTAGTAACAAATGTGTTACTCACATAGCATCACTCATTGTGGGGCTGTGCAAGAAATACATATTCATTGCAATCTGGACGCCTGCTTTCCTGAACACTGGCAAACTTGTTGGGAAGCATTTGTATGTGTGAGTCTGGAGGAGAAGGAGAGCCAGCTCAGTGCAGATGCTGAGCACCAATGTTTGACTCTGAGCCCAGAATCCTGGAGCTTCATCTGTCCATGGTGCTGAAACTGCAACACATTGCCTATGAGACCCCCACCCACACTACGCCCCCCATTAGAGTGTATTTTACAACCATATAGTATAGGGCTCAATGACATGAGAACAATAAAAGGCAAGGCAATGCACAGAAAGCTTCAGATTAATAGAATGAAGGAGCACACAACACAGAGCCATGGGTGAGAAGCGATGTATGATATACATTGGCACACTGCTGCAATGCAAATCACCTCCAGGAGCAAGAAGGGAATCAATGGCTCTGTATGACATGCAATGTGCTCTTTTGTTGTATTGAAGGTGTCGGGGGATGAGGACAAGGCTCTTACCGTCCCTCTCACACAGCTGAATGGACTCCAGGCTCAGGTTCTTGATCATCTCCTCGCAGGGGCTGTTGGGGCTGTTGATGTGTTGGCTCAGGCGTGGTACCTCCATGTTGGCTCTGCGGTTCGGGTGTGCTGTGTGTAATGCGGCTGCTGGCTGCGCTGTCCCCCGTTCCCTTTGCAGTGCCGGGCTCTGGCTGGGAGAAGGAGGAGAAGGCGGTGTCTGTCCAGGCTGCTCGCCGCTCTGGGTGGCTCTTACATGAGCAGAAGGAGCGTCACCAGTACAGCAGCACACGCTGATCTCAAGGCAGACAGACAGACAGACACACAGAGGGAAGGAGGAAGCAAAAAGCGGGGGTGGGGGCACAATTCAGGTCCAAAAGAGCTGATCGGTGGTGGTGTGCCCGTCCTCCTCCCTGTCCATGGAGGGGGCACCGTGCACCCAGCCACCTCTTATGTAATAGCTAAAGCAGCTCACACACAGTACACATCACACACGGCTCCCTCGGTGCGGCAGCAATCACCGAGCTTCCATGGGGAGATTTAGCTAGACAAATAAGAGACTGGGGAGCAGCAGATGAAAGGGCTGCACAGGAACACTGCTCTGCCTGGGGTCCATTTTCTACCTCATTCCCAATTCACCCATAATAAAGTGTCAGCTTTATTGCCGCATTTCTTTACCGGAGGAGAGATCTGCTGCCTGGGCTACATTGTTCCAAGACTGTCTTATTTCCAGGTGATCAGGTTCTGGGTGGGGGGGCTTCAGAGCTTGTTAAAACCCTTTAACACCACAATTCTTATTTTATAAGATTCAGGATTGATAAAGCACCAATAGTTTATACAGCCCGCAAAATTAAAAGGGAGACAATACAGATACCATTTAAGACAGTTTCAGAGGACCCCTATTGTAAAAAGCTTACATATAACAATTACATTTTATTATAATAAATGCATGTTAGTAAAGCTACAGAGTGATAGTGGGCTCCCATGCATCAGGACAGACGTATACAGGTACAATGTACAGGGATGCACTGCATGCTCACCATTATCGCCACAATAGGCGGTTACTGACTGCCAAGATCAAGGCGAAGGCCAGAAAGCCATTCATTACCCAACCACACAGCTGTGCTCTCCAAATACTGCTGTGTCATTTTTGTTAAATCTCTCTCATCATTCAAATTTATACAACTTTAAAGCCTTAAAAGCATGAGCCTCAGCTCCAGAGAAGGAGAGAAATATATATTTCATTTGTAAGATTGCGTGTTCAGACTCCAACGGTAGGTGCGTTTTCCAGTGAGTACGCCAGTCCAGAACTGAGTTTTAAGATCCTGGTAGCCCACTTTTATTTAAAATGCACAAAAGTTCACATATACATTAGCAGGGGGTTCCCACCATTACTGCATCTTACAAACTCAAGAGTTTAGCCTCCTGGCTTTCAATCTTGCCCTTTAGCCTAAGTTCTGTTCCTCAGACCACACAGCGTTTCCTAGAGATCAGCTCAACCCTCACTTTTCTCCTAGTCAGCGACTTGCTGCTCAAACATAAACCGAAATCTGCACACACTCGCTGCAATCCATGCAGCCTCTCTTCAACTCCTTTCAGAGAGTTTGGTGCTCACCTGGCTCCCAGGGACCAGACTTCCTGTCTGTGGGTGGGGCTCTGAGCCATAGCCAGGTCAGAACTAAATAGCTGACCACACAGCTGTGCAATTAATGTGTTTTTCTCTCCAAAATATGGTGTAAACCCGCCATCCCTCAGGTATGACAGAGTCAAACCACCACAATATTTTATATATATATATATATATATATATATATATATAACCACCATTTTCCTTCTAAACAGGAAGGAAACAATCAAGGTACAATCAATAGCACACAGTTTTTGAAGGAATTCGGCAGGTAGGTTGTTCCAAAAATGGATGTAGATTGCCTCAAATACTTTGGTCTCTTCATGGAATCCCATACAGACTCCATGATGTTGTGATCAGGGTTCTTTGGGGGCCAAATCATAAATTTCCAGGACTGTTCTCCTTTTACGCTGAAGATAACTCTTAAAGGGGAGTTCCACCCACAATTTCACTTTTTAAATATAAATACCCCTGTAATACACAAGCTTAATGTATTCTAGTAAAGTTAGTCTGTAAACTAAGGTCCGTTTTGTTAGGTTGTTACAGCATTTATATAGTTTATAATCTAGAAATAGACTGTGGCCATCTTAAGTGTGGGCATCATGAAGCCAGACTGTATGACTTCCTGGATTTCAGCTTTGCATTTCTGGCACATGCTCAGTGCTGCACGAGCAATGTAATAGGTTTCAGTCAGGTTTGCAAGGACTACTGGGAAACATGATGCCTATCCCAGAAACCCTTGCAAATAGCCTTGTGACGTAATAGCCTAGGCAAATAAGGAGGAGGAAGTAGTGAAGGACTACAAAATAAAGGTATTTACAAGCAACAAAATAAATAAAAATTGTCCATTCTGAACACTATGAGATTAGGGCATGCAGCACAGACAAACATAAAAAAATGGGTGGAACTCCACTTTAATGACATTGGCTTTTTGTTTGGAGTTGTTGTCTTGCTGCAGAATAAGAAATGTGTAAAGGTGTTTTAAGGGTTAAATGTAAAGTTTGTAAGTATGCAGTGGATGTATAGAATTATTTGAATTTTAAGTACTGTCGCTTTAAATGAGGGATCAGCAGCCAGCCAATGGGATGCAGCAGAAGGTACTGGAAACCAGGAAGGCTTTATAAGGATTGGCTGAGCTGGGATTCCCCCCTTTTCCTGTCAGCAAGCACCGGTAGAAAAACTCCCTCCCCTCCAGTCACATGCATTTTTATGTGGTCGGTGTCACTCTGGATGTCTAGGGGGTCATGTAATTTCATGATATAATGAGGTAATGCTGCTTGAGTTTTGAAAACTAAGCAGTTGCACAGTTGGTTGGTTTCAATAAAGTATGATATTTGATGTTGAAAAATAAAAGTTTATATGGTTGATTTAATTTAATGTGTTTAAACCAATAAAAAATGCCACCGCCATTATTTGCCAAACTTGGGTCAGTATATTTATTTATACCCGGAGTAAACGTTTTTTGGGGGATGTGTGGCCTACAGTCCAATATATTTGGGGCCAATCACACACCTTCCTGAAGCCATGGCATAGATGGATACATATCTGCCTGTATTTCTCAGCATTGGGGACACAATTAATCCCGACCAAATCTCTAACTCCATTTGCAGTAATACAGCTCCAAATTTTCAAGGAACAACCACCATGCTTCACTGTTGCCTGCAGGCACTCATTGTCCCGCTTTCCAATCCTTTAACAAACAAACTACCTCCTGCTACAGCCAAATATTTAACATTTTGGCTCATCAGTCCAGAGCACCTGCTGCCGTTTAGGAACACCAGATCCTATGGTTTCATGCATAGTTGAGTTGCTTAGGCCTTGTTTTCACATCAGAGGTATGGCTTTTTGGATGCAATTTTTTTAATGAAGACCACTTCTGGCCAGACGTTTCCAGACATTAGATAGGGGCCCCTGGGTCCCACTGATCTCTGCCAGTTCTGTGCTGATGGCACTGCTGGACATCTTCCAATGTCTAAAGGAAATAAACATGATGGTCTTTTATCTGCTGCATTAAAGTGGATGTAAACCCGCCCAAAATTTTTTTATGTCACAATGTAGAGTATAATATTTCCTATCATTTGTGCCCAGTCTTGCCACACAGAGTTAATCCAGCGCTGAGTAATCCTCTTTTATGTTCAGTGAAAACGAACAGCCTTCCAGATAAAACCCTGCCTAAATCAAAAAGTCCGGAATCTCTCTTCTTGCTTTGAGTGAGAGGTTATTTACAAATATAGCTAGGACATGTTTATCATATGTTATGTTTTGTTTTGTTTATCATAACATGAGGTGATATAACATCATAACACATCCTAGTAATATACAATGAACTTTGGATCACCTCTTGTTATGATAAACATGTCCACGCTATATTTGTAAATAACCTCTCACTCAAAGCAAGAAGAGAGATTCCGGACTTTTTGATTTAAGCAGGCCATACACGATTCGAATTTCGATTGAAAATCGCATACAAGCGTGAAATCGGCCGATTTTCGTATCATTAGTGTGCTTGTTCGACACGCGATTTTCGTACGACAGGCGAAATTTCAAAAACCAACATGTTGTTTTTTTTTCTGAAAAACGTCCAAAAATCGTATCGTTAATGGTAGAGTTGGACGATTTTTCCCAAGAAACATAACTGCGCATGATCCGAGTTGACGCGACCTGACTTTTGACAGTAGGGTGTATGTTTAAAAGGTCACAGAAGATTACATCACTTCCTCTATGGTATGAAAACATTGTGTTTTCTCGCTCGATTTTCGTACGTAATTGATGGTACACTCGCATGCTTTTGTGAGCGCCGCGTTCGTTTATCGCTCGACGGCTCGTTCGAAATTCCAATCGTGTATGGCCTGCCTTAGGCAGGGTTTTATCTGGAAGGCTGTTACTGAAAGCAAAAACAGAGCAACGGACTAAACCTAATTTGGCAGGTGTTTATCTGAAGTCCGGTTAATTTGCACTGGACTTTAAAAGAGGATTACTCAGCGCTGGATTAACTCTGTGTGGCAAGACTGGGCACAGATGATAGGAAATCTTATACTCTACATTGTGACATCAAAAAAAAATTTTTTTTTGGGTTTACATCCACTTTAAGTTTCCTTGGCCGATTACAGCGTATACGGCCCTCAATGTTGCCCGATCAATGGTGCCATCCATGCTGAGAAATACAGGCAAATACTTATCCATCAAGCTATATCATCAGGAAGGCATGTGATTGACCCCACATTTGTTCTGCATCAGGACAACAAATCTATACACACAGCCAATGTCATTAAGAACAATCTTTAGCATAAAGAAGAACAGAGCCCTGATCTCAACATCATTGAGTCTGTCTAGGATTACATGAAGAGACAGAAGGATTTGAGGATGCCTACATTCAGAGAAGATCTGTGGTTAGTTCTCCAGGATGTTTGGAATAACCTACCTGCCAAGTTCCTTCAAAAACTGTGTGCACAAGCACTATGTGTACCTAAAAAAAAAGAAAAGAAAAAAGAAAAAAAAGGATGCTGCAATGAAACCAAAAGAGTGGTCACATCAAATATTGATTTGATTTATGTTTTGATCACTCACTTTGCAAATTAATAAAAACAATATATATCCGCTACTCCCGACCAGCAGGTGAATGATAAAGTATGTCCTATGATTAAGCCCCGGTGGGTGGGGTGAAATGCATCAGGGTGTGTGGTTTGGTGGAGAAATGTAGGCTGAGGCTGCGATCTATCATTTATTTATTCACCTGAGCTGGTTCGAAATAGCAGCAATCTTTTCCTCTTTACATTTACAAACCCCCCTTTATTGGTATTGGAGCAAGCCTGCACCCCATGTTCTGGGACACAGTGATATGCTCCTACCTATACATTGAATAGCGCCAAAAGCAATCAATCAATTCTCAGTTAAAATATATATACTAAAAGTATTCTTACCTTACAGCATTCCTTTATACCTGCGTAAAACAATTGCACAGTATGTACAGTGGGGATCGAAAGTTTGGGCACCCCACGTAAAAATTTGTATTAAATGTGCATAACGAAGCCAAGGAAAGGATGGAAAAAACTCCAAAAGGCATCGAAATACAGATTAGACATTCTTATAATATGTCAAAAAAAGTTAGATTTTATTTCCATCATTTACACTTTCAAAATTACAGAAAACAAAAAAATAGCGTCTGCAAAAGTTTGGGCACCCTGCAGAGTTAATATCTTGTACTGCCTCCTTTGGCAAATATCACAGCTTGTAAACACTTTTTGTAGCCAGCCAAGAGTCTTTCAATTCTTGTTTGGAGGTATCTTTGCCCATTCTTCCTTACAAAAGTCTTCCAGTTCTTTGAGATTTCTGGTCTGTCTGTCACGCACTGCTCTTTTAAGGTCTATCCATAGATTTTCAATTATGTTGAGGTCAGGAGATTGTGAAGGCCATGGCAAAACCTTCAGTTTACGCCTCTTGATGTAATCCCCCGTGGATTTTGAGGTGTGTGTTTAAGATCATTATCCATTTGTAGAAGCCATCCTCTCTTTAACTTCCACTTATTCACAGAAGGCATCAAGTTACCATCCAAAATTTGCTGAAATTTTATTGAATCCATTTTTCCTTCTACTCGTGAAATGTTCCCTGTGCCACTGGCTGCAATACAACCCCAAAGCACGATTGATCCACCCCCATGCTTAACAGTTGGACATTAAATTCTGTGCCCTTTCTTCTCCAAACGTACCTTTGCTCATTCTGGCCAAAAAATAATATTTTAACCTTATCGGTCCACCGAACTTGTTTTCAAAATGCATCAGTCTTGTCTTTAAGTTCATTTGCAAAGTTCAAACGCTGATTTTTGTGGTGAGGACGTAGAAGAGGTTTTCTTCTGATGACTCTTCCATGAAGACCATATTTGTACAAGTATCTCTTTATAGTTGAATAGTGTACCACAACTCCAGTGTCTGCCAGATCTTTCTGGAGGGATCGTGCAGTCAAACGTGGGTTTTGAATTGCTTTTCTCACAATCCTGCGAGCTGTTCTGTCTGATATTTTTCTTGGTCTTCCAGATCTTGCTTTAACTTCCACTGTTCCTGATGACTGCCATTTCTTAATTACATTCCGAACAGAGGATATTGACATCTGAAAATGCTTTGCTATCTTCTTATAGCCTTCTCCAGCTTTGTGAGCGTCAACCATTTTCAGTTTCAGTTTTCTAGACAACTGCTTAAAAGAACCCATGGTGCTGATTGTTGGGGCAAGGTCAGATGAGTCTGGGCATTTAAAACCTTTGAGATTGACATCACCTGGTCTTCCCAGACGATTATAGAGAACAATCCAAGACACTGGCAGGTCATAGCTTTGCAAAGGGGGCAGTGCATGCTATAAATTCTGCAGGGTGCCCAAACTTTTGCAGACGCCATTTTTTGTTTTCTGTAATTTTGAAGGTGTAAATGATGAAAATAAAATCTAACTTTTTTTTACATATTATAAGAATGTCTAATCTGTAATTTGATGCCTTTTGGAGATTTTTCCATCTTTCCTTGGCTTCGTTATGCACATTAATACAAATTTTTACCTGGGGTGCCCAAACTTTCGATCCCCACTGTATCTCTGTCTATCTCTCTTTTCATATATACAGTGGGGATCGAAAGTTTGGGCACCCCAGGTAAAAATTTGTATTAATGTTCTGACACACGGTCAGAGTATTGGACAAATTTTCATTGTTTTTTTTGTTGGATGCTAGTCTCAAATCGAAAGTGAACAGGATACTCAACATCAGAAAGTTTTCGGGTGACAGAATTCAACTTTAGAAGTGATGTAATGTGTTTTTTCATTTCTGAGCATGACTAGTCTTGCTCTTAAGATTTTTTTTTGGGCAGAAAACCATACTAAATGGAAAGAAAATCGGACGTTGTGGTCACATCAGACACACATTTTGGAGCCTGCACATCCAGTTTTTGTCTGAGAAAAATCGGCTGTCAAAAGCAGCATACCAACGATCAGAAAATCAGCAGATCGTTCATTGTGAGAAATTTAACTTTAAATTTTCTGACCGTGTGTATGGGCCTTAATATTTCCCCCACCTGAGCTGTGGATCTCTGCAGCTCATCCCAAGTTACCATGGGCCTCTTGGCTGCTTCTCTGATTAATGCTCTCTTTGTTCAGTTTGTCAGTTTAGGCGGACAGTCATGTCTTTGTAGGTTTTCAGTCGTATCATACTCTTTCCATTTTCAGATGACGAATTGAACAGTGCTCTGTGAGATGTTCAAAGCTTGGGATATTTTTTTAAAAACTCAACGCAGCTTTAAACTTCTCCAAAACTTTATCCCAGACATGTCTGGTGTGTTCCTTGGCCTTCATGATGCTGTTTGTTCACCAAGGTTCTCTAACACAGTGTTTTTCAACTCCAGTCCTCCAAGGCACACCAACAGGTCATGTTTCCAGGCTTTCCATTATTTTGCACAGGTGATTTGATCAGATTCACTGCCTTAGTAATCACCACAGCCATTTCATCTGAGGAAAATCCTGAAAACTTGACCTGTTGGTGTGCCTTGAGGACTGGAGTTGAAAAACACTGCTCTAACAAATCTCTGAGGGCTTCCCAAAATAGCTATATTTATACTGAGAATAAATTACACGCAGGGAACTCCATTTACTAATTAGGTGCCTTCTGAAGGCAATTGGTTCCACTAGATTTTAGTTAGGGTTATCAGAGTAAAGGGGGCTGAATGCAAATGCACACCACACATTTCAGATATTTATTTGTAAAAAAAATTGAAAACCATTTATCATTTTCCTTCCACTTCACAATTATGTGCTACTTTTTGTTAGTCTATCAAGGCACTGTATGAGTTTCCCTGCAGCCTCAGTTATGCAAGCACAGCAGCCCGTTCATTTGAGTTATTTGCTGCACCTGTGGGAAATGCAAGGAAAAGGTCTTTGAACCTTTTCTAAAACTAAAGCTGCATGGAAACCACATAGTGCTATACATTTTTGCACATGGAAAAGTATGCCGCAATTTCCAATGGGTAGGGATGCCTTTAAGAAAAAAAGGTGGCTCCTGTGCATCTGCTAAACAGCAGCACATTTGTATTGATGGTGCAGGAAGGTTTGCGATTTATACACAGCCCTGCACCCACATAAACCTAGCCTAAAACAGCTTCCAGTAAATGTTTTTTAATTCGATTTTGTTTGCCTAGAGTTCAACTTTAACCTCTTCATCCCCAGAAAAATTGTCTGCTCAATTTTTTGCCATTTTTTTGTGATACGGCAATGCGTTGCTTTAACTGACAATTGTGGTAGCGTCGTGCGATGTTAACAAAATTGACACCCTTTTTTTTCACACAAATAGAGCTTTCTTTTGGTGGTATTTTATCACCTATGTAGTTTTTATTTTTTGCGCTAAAAACAAAAAAAGAGCTACAATTAAAAAAAAACAAAAAAACAAAACAAACACACAATATCTTTTACTTTTTGCTATAGTAAATATCCCAATTTAAAAATAAAATAAAAAAATCGCAATGAGCGTACATTGCACACAATTTATAGCGTCTACAAACTGCAGAAAAGATTTTATTTTTTACTAGTAATGGCAATGATCTGCAATTATTTGCGGTATTGCGACAGACAGGTCAGACACTTATGACACATTTTTGAGACCATTAACATTTACAGATATAAATATGCACCGATTACTATGTAAATGTCACTGGCAGGGAAGGGGTTAACACTAGGGGCCAATCAAGGGGTTAATTGTGTTCCCCATGATGTGTTCTAACTGTGGGGGAAGGGGACTCACTATAGGAGATGACAGATTGTGTTTTCTACTACGATCTCTCCTTCTCTCCTCAGAAAGCATGGGGATTTATGGGTCTACACACATAAACCCTTGTGCACGTGATTGTGCGTGGCCAAAGACATTTTGCCACAGTATATCTGCTTGAGCCGTCCAAAAACCAGTTAAAAAATGAAAAGGTGGACTTGACACCATACACTGCCACACAGTCCCCCGCTCTACTCACTTCCAGGGATGCTTAGCTTTCAGTCCCCATGCAGCCAGTCCACAAGTCTGGGGATTTGAAATCTCCAGGCTCCCTCCCTGTGCAGCGCATCTTCAGGATGGACCAGAGGGATTCACTATGCAAGTGCTGACCAATCAGAATCACTGTGGTCCACCCCAGAAATGCGGCACAGAGAAGAGGGAGAAGAATGGGGATTTGAAATTCATGGACTGCTGGACTGGCTGCGTGGTCACTGACAGCTCAACAACCCTGAAGGCAAGTACAGTGAAGACCGAGAGTACACCTTTTCATTTCTTTCTATAAAAAGGTGAACACTAGGCTAGCTAAACTCAGGAAGAAAAATGTTATATACTGCGGCTTTCCAGTCTGTAAATGTAGTGGGTGCATTCATTTTCATATTTGAGGCTACAAACATTTTCAGTACAGAACAAACAAGTACAGAAAATACTCTAGTCTCTAGTCTAGAAAATAGAGGAAGAAATTATTTGTTTACAAGCATGGGTGACAACCATGGTTCTCTCCATAAATACAGTGGAGGAGTAAGTATAAGCACTCAAAGATAGAAGGGTTCTATTCGCAGGATTACCAGGTGAAAAAAAGCCAGAAATACACACAGCTTAGCCGTTTTTAAATTCTGACAGTGGGTGTGGGGATAGGATCATCTGCTCGCTGTTTGTGGGGGGGGGGGGGGGGGGGGAATTACGGGGGGATAGGAAGCAGGAGCTGAAACACGTTACACCATAAATATAGGTGGAACACGTAATATGTTCCAAAGGTGAATTTATCCTTAAACCTGACTCCTTTGCACTTAATCCTTTACCCTGACACTGAACCCTAATGTAAATTACTCATCAAAATAATACAGTATCTACAATTGCTTACCTTTTTTTCTGAAAATGTAAATTATACATTTTAAGTCATCGATCAAGAAATAAATATGTAGGATTAAGAAAGTCATAAATCTTTATCTGCTTAACTGTTCCAGGTTAGGGACTCAAAATATTGAAGTAAAACGATTAGCTTGACAGCCAGGCAACGAGCATTGCACAAACAGTCAGCCATGGCAGACTGCAGGTTTCTCGTGGCAAAGGTTTCCTTTAACCCCAATGACCTAATCTTTGACACTATCAAATACCTACATGAAACTGAGTATAATCCCAAACACTAAATTAACCCCTGAAGGAGAATATTAATGTTCTTTAGTACCTAAAACAAAGCTGAGCACTGTCCGTCCCCACCAAGATACCAGCTTTCAAAACTATGGAGGAAAAAACCCCTAGATGGGACTAGATGCAATACTCAAAAATAGTCACACATCTTGAAAATACTGAATTGTTTTCTCCTCTGGCAAAACCCCAGCAAGAGATTATTTTTCATTAAACAAGATATGCAGACTTTACTCTGTTGTCAGTACATTCTTGTTCCAAGCTTGGGAAACATATGAAGCTAGAGATAGCCAGGCAATTTGCATTTGAAGGTCAATAATAGAAGCCTGCATATTTCTCTCCTGACTGGTTTTCCATTAAAAAGGTGGACTTTTTTCATATTGTGCTTGAAGCATCTAGAGCAGGGGTCTCCAAACTTTTTATACAAAGGGCCAATTTACCATACTTCAGATTTTAGGGGGGCCGGACTGTGGCCAGTAGGTCAGTGGGAGTAAAAAATAAAAATAATAATTACATATTGCTGGTAGTCAGCAGGAGGTGGAATAGTGACCCATAAAAATGTATTTGTTATAGGAATCATTGGCTTCAGTGGGAGGAATAATACCCCATCATTGGTGTCAGTGTGAGAAATACTGCCCCATCATTGGTGTCAGTGCAAGGAATACTGCCCCATCATTGGTGTCAGTGCAAGGAATACTGCCCCATCATTGGTGTCAGTGCGAGGAATACTGCCCCATCATTGGTGTCAGTGTGAGAGATAGTATTCTATTATTGGTATCAGTGGAAGGAATTACCCCATCGTCCATATAAGTGGGAGGTAAAAAAGTGCTTCATATCTGTAGTAGGAATTCCAAGGGCCGGATAAAGGCATGCAAAGGGCCACATTCAGAGACCACTAATCTAGACCATTATGATTCTACCTGAGAGTCATTAAAGCGGAATTCCGGCCACAATTTCACTTTTTAAATATAAATACCCCTGTAATACACAAGCTTAATGTATTCTAGTAAAGTTAGTCTGTAAACTAAGGCCCGTTTAGTTAGGTTGTTACAGCATTTAGATACTTTATAAAACAGGAATTGACCGGGGCCATCTTAAGTGTGGGAATCCATGAAGCCAGACTGTATGACTTCCTGGATTTCAGCCTTGCTGATCTCGCACATGCTCAGTGCTGCACAAGCAATGTAATAGGTTTCAGGTCAGGTTTCAATAGCAATGGGAGTGTCAGAGGAAGTTGCCGCCCCTTATCTATGCAAATCTCTCCTCCCTTCTCCTTCCAGGAACCAGTAAATATACAAAATAATTTGTTATGTATATATATCTGCACCACACACCACACCGATCACAGCGCACCCATCACAGCGCACCAATCACAGCGCACCAATCACAGCGCACCCATCACAGCGCACCCATCACAGCGCACCCATCACAGCGCACCAATCACAGCGCACCAATCACAGCGCACCGATCACAGCGCACCGATCACAGCGCACCGATCACAGCGCACCGATCACAGCGCACCAATCACAGCGCACCAATCACAGCGCACCAATCACAGCACACCAATCACAGCACACCAATCACAGTGCACCGATAACACCGCACCGATCACAGCGCAAGATCACAGCACACCGATCACACCAATCACAGCGCATCGATCACAGCGCACCGATCACAACGCACCGATCACAGCGCACCGATCACAGCGCACCGATCACAGCGCACCGATCACAGCGCACCGATCACAGCGCACCGATCACAGCGCAACGATCACACCGCAACGATCACACCAATCACCGCACACCGATCACAGCTCACCGATCACACCGCACCGATCACAGCGCACCGATCACAGCGCACCGATCACAGCGCACCGATCACAGCGCACCGATCACAGCGCACCGATCACACCGCACCGATCACAGCACACCGATCACAGCGCAACGATCACAGCGCAACGATCACACCGCAACGATCACAGCGCATCGATCACACCAATCACCTCACACCGATCACAGCTCACCGATCACACCGCACCGATCACAGCACACCGATCACACCAATCACAGCGCACCGATCACAGCGCATCGATCACACCGCATCGATCACACCAATCACCGTGCACCGATCACAGCGCACCTATCACAGCGCACCGATCACAGCGCACCGATCACAGCGCACCGATCACACCGATCACACCAATCACCGTGCACCGATCACAGCGCACCGATCACAGCGCACCGATCACAGCGCACCGATCACAGCGCACCGATCACAGCGCACCGATCACACCAATCACAGCGCATCGATCACAGCACACCAATCACAGCGCACCGTTCACAGCGCACCGATCACAGCGCACCGATCACAGCGCACCGATCACAGCGCACCGATCACAGCGCACCGATCACAGCGCACCGATCACGATCCTGCGGTGTGACAGGGGCCAATGCGGTGTGACAGGGGCCAATGCGGTGTGACAGGGGCCAATGCGGTGTGACAGGGGCCAATGCGGTGTGACAGGGGCCAATGCGGTGTGACAGGGGCCAATGCGGTGTGACAGGGGCCAATGCGGTGTCCAACGCACCGATCACAGGACACCGCATCAGCCCTGTCACACTGAATCGGTCCCTGTCACACCGCATGGGCTCAACAAATTGCATCACTCCCAGCACATATGGATGCGTTTGACGGGCACATTGTTTGGCACAGTGGTTGCATTTGATGGCACAGTGAGGCAGCTGTTTGCTGGGTGCAGTGGCAGCGTATATGATGGCAAGCTTCACACCGCACCGATCACAGCGCACCGATCACACCAATCACCGCGCATCGATCACAGCGCACCGATCACAGCGCACCGATCACAGCGCACCGATCACATCGATCACCGTGCATCGATCACAGCGCACCGATCACAGCAATCACAGCGCACCGATCACATCGCACCGATCACAGCGCACCGATCACACCGAACCAATCACATCGCACCGATCACAGCGCACTGATCACACCGCACCGATCACACCGCACCGATCACACCGCACCGATCACACCGCACCGATCACAGCGATCGTTTGAATGCGTTTGACGGGCACATTGAGGCAGTGTTTGGCACAGTGGTGCAGCTGTTTGCTGGGTGCAGTGGCAGCGTATATGATGGCAAGCTTCACACCGCACCGATCACAGCGCACCGATCACAGCGCACCGATCACACCAATCACCGTGCATCGATCACAGCGCACCGATCACAGCGCACCGATCACAGCAATCACAGCGCACCGATCACAGCGCACCGATCACAGTGCACCGATCACAGTGCACCGATCACAGCGCATCGATCACACCGCACCGATCACAGCAATCACAGCGCACCGATCACACCGCACCGATCACACCGCACCGATCACAGCGCACCGATCACACCGCACCGATCGCACCGATCACAGCGCACCGATCACAGCGCACCGATCACACCGCACCGATCACACCGATCACAGTGCACCGATCACACCGCACCGATCACAGCGATCACACCGCACTGATCACAGCGCACCGATCACAGCGCACCGATCACAGCGCACCGATCACAGCGATCACAGCGCACTGATCACAGCGCACCGATCACAGCGCACCGATCACAGCAATCACAGCGCACCAATCACAGCGCACCAATCACAGCGCACCGATCACAGCGCACCGATCACAGCAATCACAGCGCATCGATCACAGCGCACCGATCACAGCAATCACAGCGCATCGATCACAGCGCACCGATCACAGCAATCACAGCGCATCGATCACAGCGCACCGATCACAGCGCACCGATCACAGCGCACCGATCACACCGCACCGATCACACCGCACCGATCACACCGCACCGATCACACCGCACCGATCACAGCGCATCGATCACAGCGCACCGATCACAGCAATCACATCGATCACAGCGCACCGATCACAGCAAACACAGCACATCGATCACAGCGCACCGATCACAGCGCACCGATCACAGCGATCACACCGCACCGATCACAGCACAACACAACTGTGTGACAGGGGCCGATGCGGGGGGGCGATGCGGTGTGACAGGGGCCAATGCGGTGTGACAGGGGCCAATGCGGTGTGACAGGGGCCAATGCGGTGTGACAGGGGCCAATGCGGTGGGGCCGATGCGGTGTGACAGGGGCCAATGCGGTGTGACATGGGCCAATGCGGTGTCCAACGCACCGATCACAGGACACCGCATCAGCCCTGTCACACTGAATCGGTCCCTGTCACACCGCATGGGCTCAACAAATTGCATCACTCCCAGCACATATGGATGCGTTTGACGGGCACATTGTTTGGCACAGTGGTTGCATTTGATGGCACAGTGAGGCAGCTGTTTGCTGGGTGCAGTGGCAGCGTATATGATGGCAAGCTTCACTCTCCCACGACTCTCGCCCCCCCCCCCCCCGGGCGCCGAGTACATAATTAGTGCGGTGGGCGGGGCTGTTAATCATATCTCCGCCTCCGCCCGCCCGCTCGAGATATGTTCAACTGCGGCCGAGTACATAATTAGTGCAGTGGGCGGGGCTGTTACCAGTCTCTCCGCCCCCGCCCTCCCGCTCGAGATACTTCTCACCTCCTCCCCGACTCCTCCTGTCTGTGTACTCAGCTCGGAGGAGGCGTGGTAGGGGCGGGGTCATCGGCATACACTGTGTGCATTGCCAGTGAGAGAGGCAGCTGGCAGGAAGCGATGTCTGGTGCCATGAAGTGCTGGGCTGACATCGTGGGGGACAGTACACACCCCACACAAGCTGTGGGGGGGTGTGTGCCCACACATTAGCCCGCCCCTCCCAGGCAAGTGCTACATGCACCACCCCCCTGAAGCAGGACATAATTTGAGCGGTGGGCGGGGCTGATAACCATCTCTCCGCCTACGCCCACCCTACGCCCACCCACCCGTTGTTTGCTCGTTTCACAAACATCTCCCAGGAGGCAAATCGGCAGTGATTGACGCAGAGATGCTGCTGCGGCCACGGCGGATGAAAACAAACGAATACAGACAGCACAGTGAGTTTAAAAAAATAAAAATAAATAGATGCCAATTCGGTTTAAGGGGCCAGTTTCAAAACAGATGAGATAAAGTTGAAAAAGAGGGTGGAGCTCCACTTTAAGAGGGGTTTATGGAAAAGATCAATCTGCACATTGGTTTTGTAGGTTATTGCTCCTTGTGCTTCCTTGCTATCTAAACCGAGCTGAAGTTTTAGCTTAGAACAGGGGTCTCAAACTGACAGCCCTCCAGCTGTTGCATAACTACAAGTCCCATCATGCCTCTGCCTGTGGGATTAATTCTTTTAACTATCAGCCTTGCAATGCCGTATGGGAATTGTAGTTTTGCAACAGCTGGAGGGCTGCCAGTTTGAAACGCCTGGCCTAGAATAATAAAAAAATTCAGGGTCAAAAATCTGATCTTTGTCTGAGGTAATAAGTGACTTATTGGAGACTTAACCTTGCAGATCACTTTCAAAAATATCAGTGCTGCAATGTTCTGCCTGCATAGTAAGCAAGCCAGAGATATTTATACATTAAAACAGTCACAAAGTACACTGATGTACAATATTATTTTCATGGTTAGACAATCGTTTTGTTAAAAAAAAAAACACACAGACAAATCTACTTATATAACTGCTCTAGCAGAGAGAATGCATAATCACCTCAAAATCTTCAGGCTGGTTTTACAGCTATGCATGCAGGTTTTATTAGGCATCAATGGGCAAGGAATAGGGCGCCAAATAAAGGTTTAGCAGCTCCATATGCTTTCTGCCATGGTGGAACATAGTTGTTAAAGTTGGCATGGTCTGAAAGGGACAGACCTGCAGGAGACGTAAGCACAGTTCCCATTAAAGCATCCTAAAAGACATGTTAAGCCAGAATGTTTTCTTTAGTTTTGAATAGAATGGGGAGTTTTCTCAATATCAGTTGCAGTGTCAGAAAAAATAGGAATTCTGTATTCACCGTAAAATCATTTTCTCTGAAGTCCATGGATGGACACAGCTTCCTTATACTCTTGACTGTAGGGTTATGTTCCATCTATTAGGAGAGGACTAGGCAGACATGTTAATGGTTAAAACATGTAAACTTTAGCAAAGCTGAAACAGCCCCGCCCAGGGGGAGGTCCCTTTGGTCATAACCCCTCACACTGCTCTGGGCAGCTCAGTTCGTCAAAAAGCAGTACAAACAAAACAAAAACAAAAAAGGAGGGGTGGGTGCTGTGTCTGTCCATGGACTTCAGATAAAAGGATTTAACAGTGAGTACAAAAATCCTGTTTTCTCTTTTGTCCATGGATGGACACAGCTTCCTTATACTCTTGACTGTAGGGTCATCCCCAAGCAGTGTCAAACCCCTTGCACAAACATACTCACTAGTGAGTGGGACACTGAGATTCGTTGAAAGAAAAACCGCCAAAGCTGAAATCTGCCCCTTAATTGTGCCTAAGGCAAGTTTCTGATCCACTCCCACCGCTGTAAAAACATCAGGGTCCTAGAAACAGAATATGTGCATGGATGCCACCCCATCTCTTCACACAGAGATGTAGGCCTTCCACGTTCAATGGTAAATGTTCAGAGAAGAAGATTTCCGTGCCCTCAGCATGGTGGAAATAACCAAATTCGACAGGCCCCAGTCTCTCAGCACCTGGCTTTCAACAGCTATGCCGTTAAAGCCAGTGACTGGAAAGCAGGATGGAGAATGGGACCTTGCGACAGAAGGTCCTCCCACAATGGCAGTCTCCAAGGAGCATTCGCCACCAGACGTACTAGGTCAGCGTACCAGGGACGCCGAGGCCAGTCTGAAGCAATTAGGATCCCTCGGATTCCACTCTGTGGAGCAGACGAGGAAGCAGTTTCAGTGGGGGAAATGCATATATCAGCTGATACTGTCCCCATGGGGCCACTAACGCGTCTGTTGCATCCGCGCAAGGATCTTTTGACCTGGCCACGAACCTCAATACCTTCCGATTGAGTCGAGAAGCCAGGAAATCCACGTCTGGCGTGCCCCATCTCAGACATGGGAGCTAAAACACCTCCAGGTGTAGTGACCATTCTCCTTGGTCCAGAATCTGGCATCTTAGGTAGTTAGTTTTCTACACCCGGAATGTACACGGCCGATAGAGCTGGCACGCTCCGTTCCGCCCACCTCAGGATGTGAGCGACCTCTGATGCTGCAGCCAGGCTTCTTGTTCCTCCTTGATGGTTGACACATGCCACCGCCGTGGAGTTGTCTGACTGGATCCTGACCGGACGCCCCTGTAGGCTCTGCGACCACGAGAAGAGGCTCAGCCTGATCGCTCGGTGTTCCAGGACATTAATCGACAGGCGAGATTCTTCCTGTGTCCCCAGACTGGTGTCTGTCGTGATCACCGTCCGATGAAAAGGAAGGAACGACTTTCTAGAATGAAGAGCTCAACCACCAGACCAGGGAAGTCCTGACCAGGTGGCTCACCTGGATTTGACAATCCAGGGACCACAGAGACTTGTCCCATTTGGAAAAAAATCTCCTCCTGCAAGACTCGAGTGTGTAATTGAGCATACGGTACTGCCTCGAAGGAGGTTACCATGGGACCCAGGACTCACATACAAAAACTTAGCGATGACCACCTGCAGGACAACAACAGCTTCACCGCCATCCGGAGAGTCTGCAACTTTTCCAGCGGGAGAAAAACCTCTTGCCTCTGAGGAGTCTAGAATCAGACCCTCCAGGTTCCGAGTCGGCACCAACACTGACTTCTGGAAGTTAGTACCCAGCCAAACTCTTGGAGGGTCTGACTGGCAATGGCCACATCCTCCTCTAATTCTGAGCTTGAAGCAGCTCTCAGAAGTAGATCGTCCAAGTAGCCCACAATAGCGATTCCTCACCGTCTTAGCAGGGCCAAAATCGGTGCAAAAACCTCTGATGCCCGACATATGGGGACATGCAAGTATGCGTCCTTGATGTCCAAGGATGCCAGAAAATCCCCCATATGGAGTGCAGCGACCACAGAGCAAACTGATTTCATCTTGAACTTACAAAGGCATTGAGAACCCTGAGGTCCAGGATTAGACGGACTCCTTCCTTCTTTAGGACCACAGACAGATCCGAGTAGAAACTCTGAAACCTTTCCAGCAGTGGCATTGGTTCTGATCACCCCGCAACTGCCCCAAAGAGGGCGTATCAACGAGCCAGGAGGAGAGGAAGGTTTGAGGGAATTAATCCGTTTGGTGGACAAGAAAGAAACTCTTGTACCCTGATGAAACCACTTTGCAGACCCACTGATCGGAAATCGGGGAGGTCCACCGAGCCGCAAACTCATGCAGACGCCCCCCCACCAAAGAGTTGGGTGGGGGCAAACCTTAATGCTGTTGCAGATTTGTCTGCAGGCTTGTGAACCCAGGGACATTTTTGTCCCCCAGCTGGCCCTTTGTCCATCTGAGGATGCCTGTTTGCAGGTCCTGACTAACGAAAATACCGCTTTTGGCCTGCGGCGTGGCTCTTTTCCTTTTCTGGACTGGGGGAGGAGCGTGCTCTTACCCCTCCATGGCATCCTTTATGATGTCATTCAAGGAGGAACCAAATAGTCTCCTGCCCCGGAAGGGCAAATCTGCCAGAGCCTTCTTGGAAGCCTGGTCTGCAGACCAGACCTTAAGCCAAATCAGATGCCGCAGAACCACCACAGATACTGAGGCTCTAGAGATCAAGGGAGCTGCATCCAGGGCTGCTTTGCAGACATACTTAAGGCCATGGACTAACTGGTCAGCCAGTTCCACACATCCTGGAGGAGCTTGATGCTCTTCCAACTCCTGGTGCAATAGTCTTGCCCATTCAGTAAGTGTCAGTGACACCAGTGCCATAGCTATAATAGGCCATAATGCTGAACCCAGCATAGAGAAAATGGACCTTAAAAGGGTCCTTAAAAGCAGGAGTTCCCTAAACTGTAATCGTGGTTGCCTTGTTCAACCTAGATACCAGAGGGGCCATAACCGGGGGAGATTCCCATTTTTTCAAAGGGGTAATGGACCGCCATGCGCTTAGAGACCGCAAAAGGTCCTCTGCGGTCATTACCATTCCTTATCTATGAACTTATCAAAAAAGCGCACATAAGGAAACACCTTAGTAGTCCTGGTACGCATCTTTTGATACCTCAGAACCAGGGCCCTGGGTGGCAGCCGGGCCCAAGTCAGACAAGTTGCTAATATATTGCAAATCTCATGTGTAACTATGAGATTTCAATAGCACATATCTAGAACTTCTAGGAATGACATGCAATGTTATTGTTACCTTTCCTTTTGATTGCAGACTTCCAAAAGAAGAGCACACCTCACAGTAAATGCAATTGAATCAAGAAGAGTTTACTTGTCATGTAGTAAATAAAATAACAAGCATTGAATTATATACACACAGTTTATACAACTACTTATCTTTGCAAAGAGCCCTTTGCGAGAATCAGCAAAAACAGCAAAAGAACTTTCAACAGATTAAACTTTATAATAGACTTTAAATAACTATGCTTGCGAGCTCCCCTAGTGGGTAACCTATCGAAGTGCAGCTGCTAAACAGGTCTCAATCAGGCCTAGCCTGCTAAAGTCCAGAAAGTTCCTCTACGACGAAATCTGTCTGTAAGCTCGTTGGTGCACTTTTAAATATATTTGTAATCCATAGGGGTCTTCGAACTCAGTCTAGGGGATGATTAACATAAGTGTGATACTCCGATCCTCCAGTCAGCGTCAGTCAATTACAGCCAGCGCGACGTTCAGATAATCCTAATCTCTGTGCCCATTGTCGCCCCTTTCCCTGTAAAATTAACTTACCTGAAGCTTCCATGTCCTCCCTCGATGTCTTGTCCCGCTTGGTGACGCTTCAGCCAATCAGGTTCCTGATAACCAGAATACGGGAACCTGATTGGCTGAAACGGCCTTCAGTCTTACCCAAGGAACGCAGGTTGGCTGCGCTCCAAGGATAGACTTCCGAGAGCCGGAGGGCGGTACTGGAAAAGCCTATCAGAGCCGCTGGCTTTAATAGGCAGTTCCCCTCAGCCAACCAGCTGCCGCTATTCGGGTAACCGGCGACCCATGTCCGGTTATATGAATAGACCAGGCAGCTGGCAACCAACAAAACATACATTCGTGCATTTATGCACGAATGACATGTGTGTTATTTGCGAGAGGGGGTGGTGCTGCAGCGCCCTCTATAGACGGCCACCAGAACTGCGGTTAAAATGTAAAAATTACATTTTAGCCGAATAAAAGTTCTTAAAGGGCCCGTTTTTTTAAATATTTTTTTGGTGTGACTGTGGGAGGGGGGGCGGCGCCCGTGCGTCCCTATGGACGGGCCGCCACTGATTGCTTCATCAACCTTTCCTATCCCCTGTTGCTGTTGGCCGTGTTGGGCCCTGGAATAAAGCATTTGAAAACCCATTTGGTGACTGGACATTCGCTCACTGCTACTACCGTACTCACTGCTACTACCCCTAGACACACTACAAGGTAACTTAATACTCCAATCCCAAACAACAACCAGCGGCTCCTTCGGGGGTGAGCGCTACACAATCTACAAAAAAAATAACAAAATGTAGGATAGAACGTAAACATTTTAAATACCGGTAGCTTGACTACTGTGGGCAAGGCGATTGCTTCTTACAGACACTTAAGTGCATATTTGCAGTAAGATGAGCAAGCTAAAAACTTTCACATGAATCAGACACATGCTTGCTGGTTTTAATATGTGGTACACAGCTAGTGTAAATGTGCTTGGCTTGCCGAGCTATAACAATCAATGATCCTTGCGACCTGCTCAGCTCCCAAAGGAAATGACTCCACTGTTCTTAGTTCTGTTAACAGCATGTGCAGTTTACTTATACCAAGGCATGGGAAGTACAAGAGCACTGTTTGTTTATGCTTTGGATAATTTGCCTCTATTTTTATTTTTTATTTTTAAATCTCTTTTTTTAATCTTTTCCCTGAATAGCATAGGGTAATAGCAATGGCAAATTTTGTTTAGGAAAGAAGTTAAATGGAACCAAGCCTGTGGTGATAACAATTATGTAGTTTCCTCTTACATTGCATTATAGGGGCCTAGGTTTTAAATTGAAAAACATGGTTATTTATTACCTGTTAACACTCTTTTCCCAGGAATCTTCCAGGATGGCTTATAGAAAGAGAGGCTATAAAAGACCTCCCATAGGCCATGGCCACTCACTGACAAATAACCAAAGGCACAGATAAAATATAAACACTTCCATTGGTGCAGCCAACTTAGCTTTACATAATTATCATACGGGGGGGGGGGACTGATGCCACCCTGGAAGATTCCTAGAAAAAGAGTGTTAACGGGTAATAACCCATTTTTTTCCCCCGGTCATCTTCAAGGACAGCTTACAGAGATAGAGCTACCTAATCAAGGCGGGACCACAGCTTGCAGCAATTTTCTACCGAAGTGCTGATCTTAATTTTGAAGCACATCCAGCCTATAGTCCTTAACATATGAAAGCTGGACCAGGTTGCCGCTTTGCATATCTGGAGGGGTGAAGCTCCAACCCTTTCAGCCCAAGATGTAGATACAGCTCTTGTAGAATGAGCGTTGACTCCTGTTGGTGGTGGTAGATATGCTGTCTTATATGCTTCTATGATTGCCGACTTTATCCACCTGCCGATAGTATTTTTGATGCCCTTTTACCTTTTTGTTGGGATCTCCACTTTTTGTTGCACTCGATATATGCGATCACGCATCTTCTCACATCTATTTTATTAAACTTAGCCTCCTTATAATTTTTAGGGTCTCCACAAAAAGACAGGATTACTATTTATTCCAATCAGTGGAAGTTGGAAGCTACTTTGGGAAGGAAAACAGGGTCAAGAGAAAGGATAATCTTGTGTTGAGATATTATGCAAAATGGTTCTACCATCGAGAGGGCTTGAATTTCAGTGACCCTGCTAGCGGAGACCAATGCCGCCAACAGGACAGTTTTGCTGACCAGCCGCCGTCATTATACAGCGGCTGGCTAGCACGGTTGCGCAACCCACCATAAGTGTACGTCGGCTGCTTTAAGCGATATAGGGGGCACACGCAACGTTGAGGACGTCGGCAATATCCGCCGGCGACCCACAATCACTCCTCAGAGAGCCAGAACGATGATCTGTCAATGTAAACAGACAGATCCCTGTTCTGTCAGTGAAGTAAATAGAGATCTGCTGTTCCTAGTGATCAGGAACAGCAATCTCTTTACTCCCTGTCAATCCACCCCCCAGTTATAAAACACATCCCTAGGGAACACTTAACCCCTTGATCACCCTGTAGCGTTAACCCCTTACCTGCCAGTGACATTTATACAGTAATCAGTGTCTATTTATAGCACTGAACGCTGTATAAATGTCAATGGTCTCAAAAAAGAGTCTGATCTGTCTGCCGCAAGGTCGCAGTCCTGCATATAAAAAAAAAAGAAAGGAAAACACGCTGATCACTGCTAGTATTAGTAAAAAGAATAATAATAATAAAACGTGCCATAAATATATCCCCTATGTTGTAGACGCTATAACTTTTGCACAAACCAATTAATATGCGCTTATTGCGATTTTTTTTATAGCAAAAAGTAAAACATTTAATTGTTTTCCCAAAATTGACGCTCTTTTTTATGTTTATAGTGCAAAAAATAAAAACCAGAGGTTATCAAATACCACCAGTCCCCCAAAATACATACCAGACCCTAAAAGGATCTGGTATTTACTGTATGTTGAGGGGAGGGGTTTAGAGGACTTTGGATTTCAACTAAGACAGCAGCCCATTAGCACTGTGCATTGATAATATGTACTATCCCTTGTGCTGATTTTTTTCAAATGTTTGACCAAACTTAGGCTTTAAGCTCAATTACTATAAAATTAAGAATACTTAGCACACTTTTTAATGAGACAAGAATAGTCTTTAAATAGTAAAATGTTGTGAACCTACATACATGGAATGGTTTTGAAAAACTCATTGTTGCCCAGGCTAACAGTCATCTTTTCTTCCATATTTACAAGCACTGAAAGACTATATATATATATATATATATATATATATATATATATATATATATATATATATATATATATATATATATATATATACAGTATATATATATAAAATGCACCTTGATGTGACCGACTTCCAATATCCATTACAGGTTTATTTATAGCAACAGTGTAAAGAGCAGTACTAACAATCTGAAAGGTACAGTAACCCTTAGCAACTAAATTTCAGTTTCTGTAGTCAGGTCACTAAAAGATGAATTCTGCTTGGCTGTTATGTGCTACGCACTTTGCACATTTCTTCTTGCCTCATTAAGTAAGCCTAAATGTGTATTTCAGATTGATGGAATTTTCCAGGCTCAGCTGCACAACTTGATTATCAAATGTATAACAGAACGTTAGCTAAATAACAGAAGTAGACTCAAAGGAAAACCAGCACATAAATTACACACACACACACACACACACCACAAGCATATACAGTATATCAGATACATACACACACACACACCAAGGTCATATGTTACAAACCTTTAAAAACTCAGCACAGGCATAGAAGGTACATAAAAGAGCAAGCTCACTTTTATACAATGTTTTGCTTAAAGAAGAAGAAGGCCGCAATGTCAGCTCTGTCGTTTTTTCTAATCATGTTCATCTTCAACCCCTCTTCCTTCCAGGGGTGTGGACTCCGGCTCTGTTATTGGCCGGAGTTGCGTGTGCGCGGGAGCCGATGTTCACGGCACAAGCACTATAGAAACGGCATGGATTGTGCCCTTTCTTCAGTGCACATGCACTGTATATGTCGGCGCCGGTGTATATGGCGAATATCTACTTAACTGTAGAGGGTTAAGGAGATATTTCCATTACCCACAGGTAAGCCTTGAATTCATTTTTTTAGTTGCAAATTTCAGTATTTAGGCTACAAACAAGTACACTAGGCAAATAAATGGCAATGTAATTTAACCACTTAAGGACCGCTCCACGCCTATGTACGTCCACAACATGGCTCGTACAGGCACAAGGCCGTATATATACGGCCTCGCCTTTGTGCGGTTCGGGGGTCCGATCGGGACCCCCTCCGCGGCGTGTGGCAGTCCCCCTGGCTCTGGGAGCGATCGCCGACGAGCGGGCGGATGTCCGTTATTTTCCGCCCCCCCCCCCGCGATCGCTCCCAGCCAATGGGAGCGCTCCCCCTTCGTGTCAGTTCCTCCTCCTGTGTTTACACAGGAGGAGGAAATGATGTCATCTCTCATCGCAGCGGTGTTTCCCACAGCTGATGAGAGAAGACATCCACAGTAAGTGTGCACCAACACAACACTGACACACACACACATAGGCACATTAACCCCTTGTGATCAACCCCCCACCCCCTGTCACAGTGTCACTGAATGCAGTGATCTAATCACTGCATTTAGTGTCAGTGTGACAGGTGTGGTGGAAATTTGAAGATGTATTTATTATGTATTGTCATAATTGGCACCCAGTCTTGACACTTCCCCAACCAGCTCTAAATAGAGCTGACTGTGGCAGTCCTGAGGCTGGTTGACTCTCGTCTTGAGGTTGGAGTGTGATGGTTGCGGCATGGGCGTATGCCCACCAGCGAGGGCCCCTCTGTGCATTTAGCACAGACGATCGTTGAGGGGGATGCGCTCATTTCGCAAGCACACTAGTGGCTATGGACAGATGTACGCTCTTATCTGGGTCATGTCTGATCAGCAGGATTTGGGATTCGTAGTGTGCATCTGTAAATAGCCACAATAAGGGTATAATCTTTATATGCATTATTCTATGGAATGGCGCAGATTAAAGGTTCTATCAGCGTATATTTTGAGGGCTTGTGAACGCTTCTGGGGTCAGGGAGGGCACATGCACACCCTGCCGGACACGCCCATAAGACTTTAGACAGCATTGTTTGTATTTCTATTCATTGTATTGTATTCATTGTATTATATTCTATTCATGTATTCAATGTGACTTCCTGTCAGAAGGAATGTTTTGTTCTGTGTATAGGAGACATCTGGTAATGTCGCCTCCCATGGGGGGAGGCGACTTACTGGTGATGACTTCCTGTTTTGTGTAAATAAAAGAGCCATGCTCAGCCCTGTGGGGGGAGATGATTGCAAGGATGGTAACTTGAGAACAGCTGTTGTAATGTCTGCTTACTGGATGAATGGCATGGAATATATGGTGAGTAAATCTTTTAGCTTAAACATGGCATTATTTCATTTAAGATTGGGAATGTGCTTTACAGCACAAGGCAAGATGGGGGTGTGCCTTGCAAACCCCCAGATTTCCACAACAGAAATGGCGACCACGAAGGGACTATTCATGTTTTTTCCTATGGCATCAGATGGGGGAGATGGGGTACATTCTGATGCATCGGGAAAAACATGCTTTAAAAGAAACAAATTTGCCATCTTTTTGAAATAATGCTTGAGTTTGATTGAGTAAGATTGTGTGTGCACATGTGGAATCCTGATTGTATGACTGTTGTGTGATGATAGTTGTGTATGACTGTGTGTTTATGTGTGTGACCATGTGTGTGATTGCGTGCATTTGTGAAAAACGATTGGATGCATGTGTGTGATTGCGTGAGTTTGTGAAATCGAGTGGATTTTGATCGTGTATATATGTAGGTATGATTTTGATCGTGTGTATGCCTGAATGCTGTTTGAGAGTAACAGTGAAGCTGTTTAAAAGAGCTATGGGGTAAGCTGGCTCCTCTAGCCATGTGGCTTGGGGGGGGGAAGGGCGATTTGTTTGTTTGTAACTTGATTGTTTAACCAGACTGAAACTGCTGGAGAAGGCTACCTTTTGTGTAACATGGCTCCTCTAGGGGGGAAGGGCAACTAGTGTTGAATCTCTGTGTTTCTTGAGTGCACAATTTTTAGAGCAAAGTCATGATTAGTATGTTCATGATCTTTATGAGGAATAGAAATTGATAAATTATGCATTAAGTGGCCAGACAATAGCAGCTGCTGTTAGCATGAAAAAAAAAAAGTTTTTATTTCGGAAGGTTTTAAATGTAAGCTCACTGTATGTATATATTTTTTTTAATGGCTTGTTTACATGAGCTTTGAGAAAAGAGTTTTTTGTTTTATGTTTCATATAACCAACATTTTATTTGAATGTGCTGTTTTTGGCAAAAGGTCAGCTTTGAAGCAGCCTAAAATGCGCTCATTATGAGGGGTTCCCACCATCCCTGTGCTGCGCTCATTATGAGGGGTTCCCACCATCCCTGTGCTGCGCTCATTATGAGGGGTTCACATCATAAAAAGGTCAGATTTGAAGGAACCTAAAGTGTGTGCCTTTTAGGTTGGTTGTTTTTAGAAAATGTTTTTTTATTGTTTGTTTTTGATGATCAATGTTTTGTCTTTGTGGAAGAAAGGTTCTAGGCAAGTTTTAAAAAAAACTGCATATGGCGGCCATTTTGGTCATCAGTGGCCATTTTGGGGGCGTAGTCTGTTTGCACTGTGGGTCACCCCAGGGGGGAGGTGCAGCCACCTCTCCTTTTTGTGTGGTATTTCTCTGGCTATTTTGCTGGTGGATTTTAGCAGCCTTTGGGGCAGATTTCGATGTTTAGTGCGAATTGATTAGCGCGCTCTTTTCTGTGTTAGGATCGGGTGGAGAACATTTTTGTTTTCCTTTATGTGTGTGTAGTATGGTATGTCCTGTGGTAAACAGGTGATTTGGAAGCAGTTAAATTGTTTTTCTGCAAGCATAAATGGCGCCATTGTTGCTTGGTTTGTTGTCGGCCATTTTGTGACTCAGTGTAAAGCGCTATCTTTTGAGTAGCGTTTGCGGACGCTAGGGCCAATATATACAGGATCTGACTAACCTGTTGGCTGACTTTGCAGTGTAAAAGTGGAGACTTTTTGTGTAACATTTCATTTTTGAATGTTACTGGCGCTGACTGCGTTTTTGTGCACAACGATGTGCGTTGTTGTTTAAATGTTTGGGAGTTGTTCATTGTTTTTGAATAATGATTGGGTCAGGGGGGGATCAACTCCCATTCTGCAGATGGGAGGAGATGGTTTTACCTTCCCTGAACCAAAGGTGTTTTGTTTTTAAGAGGAAAAAACGCAGGAGATTTGAGTTTTGGCTTTGTTTACTACTTTATAATACTTCCAGGGGATATATATGTGGTCCATGGAGTTTTTTGATGTGTTGAGACGAGGCAGTGAAGACAGACTTCCCTCTCTCTCCATATTTCTGTCATTATGTAAATAAATCAGATTTGGGTTTTAAGAGCTGAGCATACAACAGGAAGTCCTTTCTCAGCATTTATATATAAGCAGGAAGTCAGTGGGAGGAGTTTTGAAGTCTTCTGAAAGATGAGCAATGAGATTTGTGTCCTGAAAGGACAACAGAAATATTTTGGCATTTGAAAGAGTGTTTTAAAGTTTAATTTCAGTTGTTTTTGTGAAGTTTTATACCGTAAATACAGTTTTGGGTATGTGAGAACAGAGGGGCGTCACCATTATTGTTGTATCATGTAGACGCAGGTAGAATGAAGCCATAATATTGTTTTGAAAAGTGGAGGATTTCGTGGTGCTTTGTAGGTTGTCTGACGAACACATTTTAGGAGGCTTTATATCGCGATACAGATCTGGCCGTGTATGATAGCCGGAGATCTTATTAGCGATTATATTAGCATAAATGTGTAGGAGTAGTACGCTAGTGTCCTGCTAAGGCTGTGTAGAATAATCGGAATGCAGGCATCGGTTTTGATGATAAAGGCGCAAGTCAGAACCGCTCCGAAAACAAAGCGCGGTGTGTTCTGGACGCAGAGCTCACTAAAAAAAAGCGTTTCGAATCGTCATGGGATGTGCCGCCCATGCAGTGCACCAGTCAGACAGCTGCACCGCACATGAGGTCTGGGTTAGGGGCTCCGGACATGAGACCCCTTTAAAGAATGTCATAGGTGGTCAGAGGGTACAGTAAGGTGTACTCCTTTGGAAGGTACTCTGGATGGAGGTATGAGACCTCAGAATAAAAGATACCTTGGATGTAGATCTGATGTGGTTTCAGAAATCTGTAATGATGAGTGTGGATGGAGGTGTGGTACGCGCCTCAGGAGAACTTTGTATAGCTGGTCTATGCAAGTTTCTCGCGCTGTTCTCGTATTTTTCAATTGTATTTTCTTGTATTGCGGAAAGAGTGAAGGCAGATTTCCGGCTGTGTAAGAGGATTATAATCCACAAAGAACTTGGACATGAGTCCAGTCTTCAATGGGTATCAATCCACATCACCATAAAGTGTTATAAATAGTGTAAAAATAAAAATAAAAATGATATATGTGTATCGAGGTAACCACAGTAACACCCCTAATATATAAGTGTATCGAGGTAAAAATACCCCTATTATAATAACAAGTGGAAAAATAGTAACATAAATATAACAACAACCATAGATGTAAAACAAAAATGGGACTAATCAGTCCAGGTCAGTCCATGTACAATGGTAAGTTTTATGGATCTGTTATAATGTCCTTTTTCAAGTAACATTCAAACATATAGGGGTTGCATATATCCTGTTCCAATTAGAACAAAGAAGACCCTTATTTCTGATTGGTGGTAAATATTTCTTCTATATTCCACACTCCTAGAAAAGTGAACGTAGGTAAAGATGAAATCAATACGCTTACCAACTGATGTAGACCCACAGCTCACCTTACGGTGGGGGGTCCCTTGAGCTTGATTGGGCCAGTAGCCCTTCTCGATCTCTGTCACAGTGTGGAACCTTGTGTAGACACTCCAGAGGTATTCCCGAAGGACAGCCGGAATTTTCAATGTCGGTATATCCTCACACCGGATTAAAACAGGAAGGAGGTGGGAGATAAGAAAAAAAGAGAGGGTCGTCTCCTCATAGTGTAAACAATTTATTAAAAGGGTTTTTACACTTTAAAACAAACACTCCCTCCTTCCTGGCTTCTTATCAATGACATGTCAGTGATAAGAAGCCAGGAAGGAGGGAGTGTTTGTTTTAAAGTGTAAAAACCCTTTTAATAATTTTTTTACACTATGAGGAGACGACCCTCTCTTTTTTTCTTATCTCCCACCTCCTTCCTGTTTTAATCCGGTGTGAGGATATACCGACATTGAAAATTCCGGCTGTCCTTCGGGAATACCTCTGGAGTGTCTACACAAGGTTCCACACTGTGACAGAGATCGAGAAGGGCTACTGGCCCAATCAAGCTCAAGGGACCCCCCACCGTAAGGTGAGCTGTGGGTCTACATCAGTTGGTAAGCGTATTGATTTCATCTTTACCTACGTTCACTTTTCTAGGAGTGTGGAATATAGAAGAAATATTTACCACCAATCAGAAATAAGGATCTTCTTTGTTCTAATTGGAACAGGATATATGCAACCCCTATATGTTTGAATGTTACTTGAAAAAGGACATTATAACAGATCCATAAAACTTACCATTGTACATGGACTGACCTGGACTGATTAGTCCCATTTTTGTTTTACATCTATGGTTGTTGTTATATTTATGTTACTATTTTTCCACTTGTTATTATAATAGGGGTATTTTTACCTCGATACACTTATATATTAGGGGTGTTACTGTGGTTACCTCGATACACATATATCATTTTTATTTTTATTTTTACACTATTTATAACACTTTATGGTGATGTGGATTGATACCCATTGAAGACTGGACTCATGTCCAAGTTCTTTGTGGATTATAATCCTCTTACACGATTTGGAGTACCCCCCATTGGGGATTCCTCGGTTTAATTGGCGCTGCACTTTTTTAATTTTATCCATTTACAATAATTTCCATTGTTGTGTTGGCTGCCTTACCTTTTTCACATATTTGTTTTTTTACACTTTTGGAGTAGCGCAATATATTTTTTTATATTAGATTTCCGGCTGGTTTTTGTTTTTTTCATTTTTGTTTTGAAAGCTATGAATATCTCCCCCACATTTGTATTTGAATGTTTGTATGTAGTAACGTGAATGTTTTTTTATTCAAACTTACCGCGGCGATCTTCTGACGTTTTGCGGCTTTTGTATTTTTGTAGGAACGGGAAAAGTAAGGGTTAAGGGTTACAAAGGGTTTTTGTTTGAATCGGTTTTGTGAAGAATGTCATTGACAATGTACAGGAATGTCATTTTTGTTTGCCATTCTCTGCAGGATAAATATGAAGGATGGAGTAATGATTTCTGCTTATAAGTATTTTTCAGGTCCAAAGAGTTTCCGGAAGTGTTTGTACATAGAGAGCAGGTGTATGTAGACAGCTGTACACATGGATAATTACGGGTCCAAGGAGGTGAAAGTATCATAGGCTATTTCATTGTTTCTTTTTATCATTTCTTCCTCCAGTCTGTAATGAGGAAGAAAAGGGGGGGGATGGTAAATAAAATGTAAATGTGACAGTTCTCTGAACTAACACTAATCTTTCTAATTTTAATCAAGTTTGTGCCAAGATTGTCTTTCTTTGATAGGATTTGAATCGGCAAGCAGCAGTCTGGTGAAGTAGGTCCCCATTTTAGTTGCTAAGAAACTGTCAATGGTTCCGGGTATTACAGGCGCTGGTAAGCGATTACAGGAGATGGTAAGCGATTACAGGCGACGGTGAGCCACGCACAGGTTAAGCAGCGACCACAGTTACGAGGTCTGGGTTGTTGTCATTGAAGGCCAACCAAAACCAGGGTCGTACTCCCTCAACTGTCACTCTCATTCTTGGGTGATGGGGTGGGTACGATCCCTGTAATGTGGACTTCACAGGGTTCAGGAGTCTCTCCTGGACCCCGACACGGTAATTGGTTTTCATTTTTCCCCAACCAGATGACTGGTTCGTTTGTAAAGAAGCTTGATGGACGAGACCACGCCAGCCACTGCAAGAAGCGGCTCAAGCACATCAAAGAAATGAGGAGTATCTTTGTTTATTTTGTATTTGTTTGTTTAGTAAATTTTAGCAAGAGTAACGATGGAAAGCATCCCAAGTTATTATTTAAAGTGTATTCCATGACTAATTAAGAAGACGAACGGTACCGATTGCTGGGTCTGTTCTGAGTCTCCGTTGAGCTTTAGTCCCCAGCGATGACAGTGGTACATGCTAATTATGAGGATTATTGACAAACGAGTGAAGACTCCAAACAGACACCTGTCAATGGAATTTATTAATATGTTTTTAGAGGGTAAAATTGATTATTGGTTTTTATGGCTCCGCCTCTTGTCGGTTGGGTATCAGGACTGGGTAGCCCACAAGTGTGTAACTTTAGTTTGGTGTTTATGCAGATCTACAGCTTATAAGGTAATTCCCCCAATGCAAGAGGTTCATGCGTGGTGGTGAAGCTGTCCCTGTCCTATGTCGCGGCCGATTGTGAGGATCTGATGGCGCGAGAGAAATTGGGAATGGCGGGGACAGCTAGAAGGGAATTGTTCACCAACCCGGACTAGGTCTGGGCACGGTCTCCTGCATGTACAAGGTGGGGGGGTTTGAGCTTATGATACGTTTGAACAATTCACACCTATTGAGGATGGAATGTTTCATGTAACTGTTGAAGCTACAAGGAAGTTCTGACAGTCCAAGGGGGGGTTTCTGGGAATTTTCCAGTAAATATTGTTATATCTGGTTCGGGGGATACTGGGAATTGGAGTTCAGGCCCATATGGATAAGGTTTGGGTCCCTACAAGGCAAAGCCAGAGCTGTAACTGAGTGAAGGTTGGGAGTCATTTGAAGGGTCTGGGAATTTGAGGGGATTAAATTCTTATTTTTCAGCGGATCGTGGTTGATTGAAATGGGAATATATGTACTCATGTCGTTTTTATTTCTATTCTTTCTATGTCGTGATGAGCGCTCCTGTTGCCTGATTGGACGCGTGACCAGAGCCGGAGCAGATGACCACGTACCAGATGAGACGCCCCAAAGCTGGACCCATGGACAAGACACAGAGGACCACTACCCAATCTGCGATTACTACAGCTCACCAAGTTGTGTCCTCCTTATGTCATGTCTCCTGAAGAACAAAGTCTACATGTCAAGCCGTGTTTTCCTTTTTATGGACTGTAAGGACTGATTAGTTTCTAGGTGTAAGAAGACTATCAAGATTTGAAGGACAAGTGGGAGCAATATGACAAAAAGGGAGGACTGTGGTGGAAATTTGAAGATGTATTTATTATGTATTGTCATAATTGGCACCCAGTCTTGACACTTCCCCAACCAGCTCTAAATAGAGCTGACTGTGGCAGTCCTGAGGCTGGTTGACTCTCGTCTTGAGGTTGGAGTGTGATGGTTGCGGCATGGGCGTATGCCCACCAGCGAGGGCCCCTCTGTGCATTTAGCACAGACGATCGTTGAGGGGGATGCGCTCATTTCGCAAGCACACTAGTGGCTATGGACAGATGTACGCTCTTATCTGGGTCATGTCTGATCAGCAGGATTTGGGATTCGTAGTGTGCATCTGTAAATAGCCTCAATAAGGGTATAATCTTTATATGCATTATTCTATGGAATGGCGCAGATTAAAGGTTCTATCAGCGTATATTTTGAGGGCTTGTGAACGCTTCTGGGGTCAGGGGGGGCACATGCACACCCTGACCGGACACGCCCATAAGACTTTAGACAGCATTGTTTGTATTTCTATTCATTGTATTGTATTCATTGTATTATATTCTATTTATGTATTCAATGTGACTTCCTGTCAGAAGGAATGTTTTGTTCTGTGTATAGGAGACATCTGGTAATGTCGCCTCCCATGGGGGGAGGCGACTTACTGGTGATGACTTCCTGTTTTGTGTAAATAAAAGAGCCATGCTCAGCCCTGTGGGGGGAGATGATTGCAAGGATGGTAACTTGAGAACAGCTGTTGTAATGTCTGCTTACTGGATGAATGGCATGGAATATATGGTGAGTAAATCTTTTAGCTTAAACATGGCATTATTTCATTTAAGATTGGGAATGTGCTTTACAGCACAAGGCAAGATGGGGGTGTGCCTTGCAAACCCCCAGATTTCCACAACACAGGCAGTGTGAAAGTTAGTTAGTGTTAGGTTCAGGGTAGCCCCGTACCCCCCCATATAAAGTTTTAACCCCCTGATCACTGCCCTAGTTAACCCTTTCACTCCCTATTGCCAGCATCACTAAACGATCATTTTTCTGATCGCTGTATTAGTGTCGCTGTTCCCGCTAGGTAGCTATTTTTTTTTCATTGCGATTTTTTTTTCCCACTGAAGACATGTGGCTGAATTAATTTTGGCATAAATGTTTTACTAAAATTTAGTTTATTTGATTTTTTTTATAACAAAAATTAAAAAATAGTGATTTTTTTCAAAATTGTCGCTCTATTTTAGTTTATAGCGCAAAAAATAAAAATCGCAGAGGCGATCAAATACCACCAAAAGAAAGCTCTATTTGTGGGAAGAAAAGGACGTGAATTTTGTTTGGGAGCCACGTCGCACGACCGCGCAATTGTCAGTTAAAGCGACGCAGTGCCGAATTGTAAAAACACCTTGGGTCATTTAGCAGCCTATGTGTCCGGGTCTTAAGTGGTTAAGGTAGATATTAAGGTAATAAAATATATTTTTGTTATTTTGGATATAATAAGGGCAAATTATTTAGTCACATAACCCCCTGCCTTCACCCCCCTCTGTGGTGCCACAATCTCCCCCTGCCTCCAATCTCCCCCAGGCCCCCTGCCTCCAATCACCCCTTGCCTCCATCGTCCCCTGCCTCCATCCCCTTCTGCGGTGCCACCAACAACCCCTGTCTCCACCCCCCACCCTCTGCATTGCCACCATTCCCCTCTGCGGTGCCACCAACACCCCCTGCCTCCAA
The DNA here is from genome assembly GCA_029574335.1 of Rana kukunoris. Taxonomy (NCBI): domain Eukaryota; kingdom Metazoa; phylum Chordata; class Amphibia; order Anura; family Ranidae; genus Rana; species Rana kukunoris. The sequence goes on from CM056056.1 coordinate 78,355,616, forward strand.
TCTCTGCATTGCCTCCAATCACCCCCTCTACGGTGCCACCGCAGTCACCATCACCCCCTGCCTTCAATCCCCATGTGCAGTTCCAAGCTGAACCGATCTCAGCTATTTTTACTGGCACATTTCCGCAACCACTGACATTTACGAACGGGAAAAAAAAGTGCCAGTTTTTATGAACTGTCCGTAAAAATACGGACAGTTGGCAACACTGACTGGTGCGTCTTTCCCACATTTGACTCCTAGCTACTTCTTTGTCTTCCTGCCTCCTGACTTCTCCCTTTTTTTGGGGCAGTAACATTTCCACTTCCCCCCCTACTCTTCCTTTCACTTGAGTCAATACCCATTTACATTATGTTCTCTTTTGTATACTAAGGGTCAGTTATTTTCCCCTATGCTGTGGAGTGAACCCTCCCACCATGGTTTACCTGTACATAACCAACCAACCAACATAATCTCCGTAAATACTCCTGGTCTTTAGTCTTCTAAGTTCACCTATAAGAAGCCCCTGTGCAGATTCAAGTTTCCCATATTATGGCAGCCCAATGTATTTTTCTGTAAACTTTTTTTTTTCAAATGTTTCATCTATTCCTACAGTAACTACTAACCCATTGATATGTTTCTTGAACTATGTATGTGCATGTCCTCCTGTATTTTATGAAAATCGAATAAAATTGCATGGAACCAACATTTTTGAAAGCCACATCGCTAGAACATTTTTTCCTCCCACTGTAGTATAAGTAGATACATCCTACCTGAGAGTGGCAACTGCTTTGCATTCAGGAGCAGTGCAGTATGTTGCCACAACATCACAGGAATCTGTATTTGGTGGTCTTCCCTGGCAGGACCAACATGTGTTTTTGGGACTTTGCATGGGGAAAAGGGAAAATTGTAAGCACTTCTAAATTGTGCTGCAGCACAATGATTTTTAAGGGGAGGCAATAGTTCTACTTTAAGCCCTTCCTGCCGACAGTACGCAGATATGCGGCCTCACAGAAATGGGCCTCTATCCATGAGGCCACATATTTGTGTACCTTTCTTTGTGCTGGGAGCGCGTTCTCCCACAGAGAGCCCCAAGTCTCGTACTAACGATCGGGACTCCTGGTTCCCGGTCACCTGATCGCTGTGATAACCTCCGATTAGCTACATCGATGATGAGTAACTGCACAGCCCATGTGTTTTGTCTCTCTTCTGAATGGAGAGAATGATACATTGTTCTTTAAAGCGGATCTCCACCCTAAAGTGAAGATCCGCTGATCGGAACCCTCCCCCCTCCGGTGTCACATTTGACACCTTTCAGGGGGAGGGGGGTGCAGATACCTGTCTAAAGACAGGTATCCGCACCCACTTCCGGCCCGCAGTCTCGGGCAAAAGACGGGCTTTTCCCGTTGTGTGCTGGGAACTCTCAGCTCCCAGCACACAGCGGGAGCCAATCGCGGGCGCAGCGCGACTCGCGCATGCGCCGTAGGGAACCGGGCAGTGAAGCCGGAGCGCTTCACTTCCTGGTTCCCTCGCCGTGGATGGAGGGGGGAGCAGCAGGGTGACGAGCGATCGCTCATCCTCTGCTGCGGACGCCGCTGGACTCCAGGACAGGTAAGTGTCCTAATATTAAAAGTCAGCAGCTGCAGTATTTGTTGCTGCTGGCTTTTAATATTTATTTATGGTGAACCATCCGCTTTAATTGCAGCAGAAAAAAAAAAGTGTGCAAGAAAATCTAAAATGTTATATTAATATTAATAAAAAAAATAGCTAGATCAAGGTCTGATCTAGGTTAGAGTTATGCCTTGTACACACGATCGGAATTTCCGATGAAAAAAGTCAGACAGACTTTTTCCATCAGATATTCCAACCGTGTGTAGCCCCATCTGAGTTTTTTCATCGGATATTCCGAGGAATTCCATCGGAGTTTAGATATAGAGCATGTTCTATTTTTATTAAACCTCAGTCTAAACAAAACATATTAATCTGTAGTGTTTACTTGTCTCTCTCGAAAGCTCCAAGTGTCTTTTCTCTCTGGTGCTTTGTTGCTGTTATCAGCAGGAGTCACTTCTGATAATTTTTCCCGACACATGAGATAAAATTTGTGTCAGGGAGGGGAGCTCAGCACACAGCTATTCAAAACACAGTTCTGCTGTGTGCAGAGGGGTGTGTGTTCCTTTCCTCCAATCAGCTCTCACACAGTGTCTCAAACCTCTGACTGCAAATAAACAAGTAAACATATGTAGGAGGATTTTTTTCATCTCTATGTATAACCTGAGGTTATTTACTGGGTATATGAGAGGGTTTACCCATGTGGCACTCATCAGCATGGATCTGTGATCGCTATTTCCTTCAGACACAGCTGACAACAGACTGTGGTAAAGAGCCAATCACAGCGGCTCTTTACCTTGTGACTAGCTGTGTCCACAGCTGATCACAGTGTAAACTGAATTTGCTGGTTATCGGCAATCCGCACAGGGGATATCTTCACTGATAATCAAGATACTGGTTATCAGTGCAGTTCCAACAGTGACCATTAGTGATGCCAATCAATGCCCATCAGTGCTATGCCTGGCACTGCCATCAGTGCCTCCTAGTCAGTGCCACCCATCAGTGCAGCTTCATCATCACACATCAGTTAGCAAATAATGAAAAACCCAGTGGTGATTAACCACTTCAGCCCCGGGCCATTTGGCTGCCAATGACTGGGCCCCTTTTTGCGATTCGGCACTGCGACGTGGCTCCCAAACAAAATTGACTTTCTTTTTTTTCCCCCACAAATAGAGCTTTCTTTTGGTGGTATTTGTGCCAGGTCTTGGCCATGTGGCCATTGAAAAAGGTATAGTGCCTTATTCATACTGTGCCACGTGGCATAAGGCATCACACATGTAAGCCCCAGCGATTAGGTCACAAAGTGACCTTAAAAGTGGCACGCTCGCGTAATAATTGTCCACATACAAATGGTACCCATTTCCCAATAAGTTCCTATGTAATCTGTGCAGTTCTACGGCTCTACGTGACTATCTCTTCCTTCGTAAACCATAAAACTACATGTATAGCTTGTAGAACTTATACATCTTGACTCCATATGTGGCGCGCTTGCTGGGAAGGTACTGTTTAATAGTGTTGAGCAGAATATGCCATATTCAATTTCGCGATATATCTCGAATATATAGTCGAATATTCGAGATATATTCGCTAAATACGAATATTCGTGATATTTTTTGGAAATGAAATTATTGCGAATTTTCGCTATTGCGAATGCGAATGCGAATTGCGAATGCGAAATTTAGAGAAATGCGGAATGGAGCACTCTGATTGGCTCAGAATATTTGTGATATATTACAATACACAATAATTGCGAATATTCGAGAAATGCGGAAGGAGCACTCTGATTGGCTCAGAATATTCGTGATATATTACAATACACAATAATTGCGAATATTCGAGAAATGCGGAATGGAGCACTCTGATTGGCTCAGAATATTCGTGATATATTACAATATAAAATAATTGCGAATATTCGAGAAATGCGGAATGGAGCACTCTGATTGGCTCAGAATATTCGTGATATATTACAATATAAAATAATTGCGAATATTCGAGAAATGCGGAATGGAGCACTCTGATTGGCTCAGAATATTCGTGATATATTACAATATAAAATAATCGCGCGATATCGCTATTGCCGAATAATCGCATTGCGATTTTTCGGCAATATAAAATGAGCGCTGCAGCTACTCGGCCCAAGGTCTCTAATCATACCAGCAATGCTTTTAGACGTCGATGGGGATCTCTAGGATGTGATCTGTTCTAAAAAAAAAAATTGAAAAAATTCGAATATTCGAAATAGCGAATATTCGCCGCGATACTCGCGTTATTCGCGAATACTCGAATATGCAATATTCGTAGCGAATATTCGCAATGCGAATATTCGTGAGCAACACTACTGTTTAAAAGGGGCCAGAAAATGTAATCAGGGACTCATCAACGCAGACAACTTGATGGAGAGTATACAATGCTGCATAACGTTCATTGAAGTGGTTTACCAGGGGCCGAATTTTGTAGAGCCGATCGTAGTCAGGGTCTCCACGAGGACGACAAAGTTCATTGGTGTTGAAGTGCATGAACCGCAAGATCTGCATGTATCGTGCCCTGGCCATGGAGGTAAAGAACACGGGCAAATGGTAAACTGGGTGAATGGACCAATATGACCGCAACTCACTCAATTTAACTATGCCCATGTCGAGGGATAGGCCCAGAAATGTCTTAAATTCGGAAACCGTAATTGGTTTCCATTCTTTGGCAAGGGAGGACTGGGGATTAGTGGCAATAATTTGACCAGCATACAAATAACTTTGGTCCACAATAGATCTATAGCGATCTTTCGTGAAAAACAGCAAATAAAAATCAAGTGCCATAAAATCAACTGTTTCCACCTGAATTCCGGGTTGGCCAGTGAATGGGGGAAGTACGGGTGCTGCAGAAGTGGTGGGCTCCCAAGAAGGATTGGTAAATTCTGCAGGAAGGACACTATGGGCACGACGGGCCTCTGTGCGTCTTCTTGGTGGCAGCGGGACACTACTTGTGCTTTGCCACCTCGCCAACTTGAACTGCACTTATGGGACTCGCCACATCACCAAGTGTTACTGCAGTGCTGGATGTACGATCAGGGTGTACTAGGCCGCTGGTGCTTGCCAGTTCACCAGATGAGCGGCCAGGGCCGATCCTTGGGTCTCAGACGCCTGGGTGTGGCAGGCGCAGCACTATGAAGTGCCTCATGCGCTGTGGCATTAGAAGAATTGTAATATCTCTGACTTTTCAGTCCAACAAGACTGTCTATTACTCTGAAATTCCTCTAGCGCCGTTCTATGGAAGCAGTTGGTTTAAAGAGCACACCAAATGCTTTAAATAACTTCTTTATTAACTTTTCTTTATATATAATACGGCTGCTTTGCAGCAGACAGTCCATGTACAAAAACACGTGATGAATAAGTATAACAAAATGGTGGTTCAAATATTCAATCTTGTCATTTAACATAAGATGGTGGATCTCTCTCTCTCTCTCTCTCTCTCTCTCTCTCTCTCTCTCTCTCTCTCTCTCTCTCTCTCTCTCTCTCTCTCTCTCTCTCTCTCTCTCTCTCTCTCTCTCTCTCTCTCTCTCTCTCTCTCTCTCTCTCTCTCTCTCTCTCTCTCTCTCTCTCTCTCTCTCCTGTAGTTTGCAACTTGGTTTGCAGGGTTGCTTTTGCAGGGTTAGTTTGGTTTGGTTTAAAGGTATGAGTTTGTTTGAAGGTATGGTGGAACTACAAGTGAACACACAACTAGATCAGTATACAGTTCTAACCACACTATTTAAAATAAGAACATATATATAACTGTGTCACATACCTATTACTATGGATTGTTGCACCCATTTATACAGATGTGCCAGTATAAACGCAGGTATAGCATATAATTAGAAGGTTTAAATTTTAATTTATATTTTTTGGACACACCTATATGCTATACTCATAGTTTTGACAGCATTGCTGTATACTCAAGCATAGCAGCGTACTGTCATTCAGGTCTATGGAAGTCTGTAAACTGCACCTGGGCTGCCTAGGTGGGGGAATGACGTATGTTACGGGGGCTTCTTCGTCCATGTGCAAGCATCCTTAAGCCAGTCACAGATGGATCAAAATTCAGCTGGTTTAGCAGGAACAAGCCAAATTTTGATCTGTCTTTAGGCAGGCTGGCTGTTCTAAAGTCGATCCATTGATCAACTCCTGTACAACCATCCTGTCAGTACTCTTTTTGCCTGATCACTGCTGGTGGCTATAGTGCTCATCGGTGAACATTGTATTCTGCTGGTGGGGAAGGCTCCCCCCCCCCCAATGGCAGAACACAATAGTGTGGAGGGTTTTAGGTTTATTACCTAACCATCTGTCCAGATCTGAATGGCATCGCTGCATCTGAAGTAAGCTTGTTCATCAGTGTAAACATGTGCACCACACTAGGTGTATATACATGTAGGTTATATTAGCTACCTAGGACAGGTTCAAGCTGGCCAGCTACACTAGGTGCAGAAATATTTCTGGTGCCCCCACATGGGCATGGTCATCTTACTAACTCCTCCCCTTTACAAAGATGCTCCCCTAAGAAGTCTTCATTAGTGTCCCCCATCAGAGCCCCCCCCACAGCAGGTGTCCCCCATCAGATCCCCCCCCCCGACAGCAGGTGTCCCCCATCAGAGCCCCCACCACAGCAGGTGTCCCCCATCAGAGCCCCCCCCCCCACAGCAGGTGTCCCCATAGATCAGTACTTGTCCAATAGATCCCTGTAGCTCAGGCGCGCTGGGAGCTGAAGCACAATACGGGGGCGGGGCATACGTGGCATCTTTGGTTACTTGGTGGGTGGTACTTGTAGAGCATTTCTGGGAGTGCACAGGATTTTGGCAGCACCTCCGGCCAGACAGGAGACTGCTCCATGCACACCGGACAGAATTAATTAGTGGAGCCTAGTGCCGAAACGTGTTCCAGTTCTAGGCTCCGCTGTGGTACCCAGCCCAGATTCCGGGGCCAGCAGGAGGTATGCGCTCTTGTCAGTTGCCAGCGTAGAGAACAAGCGAGATGTGGAACCGCAGCACCCACTACATGCGCTCCGCCTCTGGTCACAGACAAGGAGGAGGGAGGGGAGCACTTTGGAGCTTAGGCGCCCCGACCTCTGCGGCGCCTGGGTGCGGAGCACCCTGTGCACCCTGCCTAGAATCGGCCCTGTGAGCGGCACTAGTTCTTCGTCATCAGTGCCATCTGCGATGCCATCTGCGATCGCAAGGATCAGGCCTAACTCTGTGAATGCTGCAGTTATGTGTTTAGTGTTTTGTAAGTGACAGTAATCTATTGATACTGCACTTGGGTGGGCTGGGCTGGGTGGAGGGGCAAAACGCAGGTGCTAGGTATCTTGGCTGATCCTGCTAACACTACGTTTTTGCAAACCCCAAACTGCTGGGGACGCTAGTCTAGATCTGATCAGATAAGATATTGATCCCTTCAGATACTATTCCACTAAGGGAGGTGTATGCTGCGTGCATGAGCATTAGCGCTACTGACACTAATCTGACTCTGCCTGCGGCGATGCAGACCCTATCTGACACTAAAACCTAACTGATATCACCCGCTGGCCGATCAGGGGGTTAAACCTTTATTGGGTAATAAAGGGCGGATGCCCTGGCGCTATAAAAAGCAAACTAACTAACCAGCATCACCTGTAACACTTATACGGTGATTACTGGTGAAAGGGTTAACTAGGGGGCAATCTGGGGTTAAATTCTTTATTAGGTAGTATATGGGGGTACCCGACACTAAAAAAACCTGACTGTGAACCTAAATAGCTAACTAGCGTCACCCGCGACACTAATACGGCGATCTGAAAAAAGATTGCTTAGTGACACTGGCGACAGGGGGTAAAAGGGTTACCTGGGGGGCAATCAATGGGTAAACCTTTATTAGGGGGTTAGGGGGTACCCTACACCCAAAAGGGGCCTACCACTAACTGCCCTGACACTTTTTACAGTCACAAATGACACCAAATGCAGTGATCAGTAAATAAATGAACACTGCAATCGGTGACACTGTGACTGGGGGTGCAAGGGGTGATCTGGGGGGTGAAAAGTGTGCCTACGTGTACTGTGTCATTGTACTGTTGGCGCAACTCACTGTGAGATGTCTTCTCTCCTTGGCGCTGGACCAAAAAGCCGACATGAAGAAAGAGGCAGGGACATACAGGTACGCCCATATGCCTGCCTGTGTCATTGTGTTGACGTATATCGTTGTTCGCGGTCGGCAACTAGTTTACTGCCAATATCGCGGTAATGCACCACTATACACAAATTAAATTAGTGACACTGTACTACACTGGGGAGATGACCAGATATTTTCTTTACACTGATAGTGGAGTACAGTGGTCACAGGATCCAGCGCTAGTACACATGTGCTGGGCAACATACCAGTACACATACCTCCCAACTTTCGCCTAGCCTGGCTGTGCTGCCCGTTTGCAGTAAATGTACTGTGGGCGGGCAGCAAGCGGTTAAAGGGGGGTTCCACCCGCAATTTTTTTTAAAGTCAGCAGCTACAAACACTGTAGCTGCTGACTTTTAATAAGGACACTTACCTGTCCTAGTCGCCTGTGATGTCGGCCCACTTCGAGGCCGATCCCTCAATCCTGGCAGCTGCAGGCGCTGCCATCCACAGTAAGGGAAACAGGCAGTGAAGCCGTGCGCGACCAGTGCAGCGCTTTGTGAATGGGCCGGCTTCTCTCTGGGATACACACAGTTCCCAGAAGGCAGCGCGCCCCATTCACAAGAAGACACCGACGAGAGAGAAGATCCACCACAGAGGATCAAGAGGCAGATTAGGGACTTCCGCATAGCAATCGCTATTTCTGGTAAGTAAATTTTTTTTTTCCATTTTCTTTTTTTATTATTTATTTGTAGATTTTTGGTGTAAGTTTTTTTTTTTTTTTCAGGGTGGAACTCCACTTTAAGCATATGCCAAAGCAAGGGCTGTGTTTTCCAGCATGAGGATGCACAAATGTTCTGTGTAGGCCTTTTTTATAACAATTGAGATGTAGCAGCTGCTCCCGGTTTGACAGCTATGTGGGTGCATAGATGTCATAGATGTCACACACTAAGCCACCCATAGCGTCGGCGGTAAAACGTTATTTTTACCGCCAGCGATTTCGGTCGCTAACAGGGTATTTTTAACCCCCGCTAGCGGCCGAGAAAGGGTTAAAACCACCCGCTGAAGCAGCGCATTGTGGGTGGTATAGCCGCGCTGTCCCATTGATTTCAATGGGCAGGAGCGGTAATCACACCGCACCAAAAATGCGGCTAACAGGACTTTTTTTTTACCACCCTGCTTTCCTCTGGCTTTCACACTGGAGTGAATGTAACAGCTGTTAAGGGCGGTTTGCAGGCGCTATTTTTAACGCTATAGCGCCTGCAAAACGCTCCAGTGTGAAAGGGGACTTACACAAAATGATTTCACTTTAAGGCTGGGACATACACAATAATATCAATATTAATAATACAGTACATTGTTATAAAACTGATACTGGCATACATATTCAGTAGCCATCCTACCTGTATCAGCGTAACTGCTGTGGTAAATACATCTTCTAAGGAAAGATACAAGAAAATAGGAATTACTGACAAGGCCAGGGCTTCTGTTCCCCTCATCTGATCACAGCTGAGATAGTTTGGTTCTGAAGATTAAAATGTGGTAATTAACTAACACAGCTGTGCACTTACCAGACCGTGTGGAAAATGGAAGACCACTGATAAAGCAAGTAGAGGTCTTTTTTATAAATTTGTGAGGTAAACTTCTCATGAGTGAAATATAGGGCATGCATTTTGCGTCACTGATCAGTATTACACAACTATATATATTTTTTTTTGCAGATTTATAACTTCCTCTTTGCCATATCCTCTCTTTAAAAATAATTTATTTTGAAATTAGAGAATCACTCTTCATTATATTTATGTGCTGCAACGCTGTTGAGAGCTGTCCATGCTACTCTTTCAGGGCCTACCCCCTTCTTCTAAGGTTCAAGCAGCTCTGATCTACAGAGGTTTTAGGGCTCATTCACACCAGAAATGTGCTGAACACACAGTGCGAATATGACAATATTTTTTTTTTTCCATTTGGCTTCATCAGAACTTTATAGATAAACAATTTAATACAGTTCTATTCAATGCAGTATTTGCGATGCAGTGGTTAACATTGAAACCCACTGTGCTGAAAAATGTAATGCACAACAACGTTGTGGTGTGGCATGGCAAGACATTTTGCCGTGTCTGTGCATTGGATATAGCTACCAGTGTGAACAAAGCCTATTTAAAAAGGTTAAGAAATCTTGCTGCAAAAGTGCACTAATACAGCTACCATAAGGTGACCAGATTTTTAAAATGAAATCCGGGGACATATTTTTTCTTTACTAGTAATAGCGGCAATCAGCGACTCTCTGCCCGTCGCCGCCCGCCTCACAGCCTCTCAAGTCTTACTCTTCAGACCCTGGCTACTACTGGATGGGGAGCGGAGGAAGATCACTCCGCCAGGGAAGGCAAGGAGACTGGTGGCTGGCCAGGACCAGCTAATGATCATCAGAAAGGGGCACAGATAATGGGAAAAATACACCCCCCCCCCCATGCTAGTAGGCACGGCGGAGTGGGTTTGTGTGATTCTTTTTTTTTTTTTTTTTTTTTTTTTATTCTCCACTGAATGTCTTTGAAATTGCCCCTGCCCCCTACTAAATCCAATCTGGGGACAAAACCAGGGACAGACTTGGTCCGGGGACAGTGTCCTCAATCAGGGGACTGTCCCCTGAAACTGGGGATGTCTGGTCACCCTAAGCTACCATCACCTTAATTATGTGCTGCCATCTTGTAGAACTGTGTGTAATGAGAAAAGGCTGCATTAATTGCTTCCCCTCAGAGGTTAACAGGGTTTAGAAAGTATCTGACTAAAAATTAAACTTACTGCAGGGCATGTCTGAAATGTGACATTAGACTGCAAACTTCTGGCAAAAGCAGTCAGCCAATCTCACACACAAGCTTGTTTTCTGGGGGCATGTTTGTACACCAGCAGAAATCCCTCAGGTTGCTATTTTGCAAGGAATCTCCTTTTTTAAATCATCATTTTACAGAAGCTGCAGACTAACTCAGGTATTTTTTTTTTTTTAAATGCGATTAAAGTGAAAACGTGTAGTATTGAATATATTGTACAGATCTTCCCTTTTTTCCCCTGCTTTTTATTATGTATAATTTGTTATTGCTTCAATTAAAAATCAAGATTTCTAAATGCACCTGTGCTGTTTCGTTGCTTGCTCATGGTTCACACAGGGGTGGCTTCAAAATCGTCCGACTCTAAAGCCATCCTGTACAGCGCGACTTGCAAATGACTTGCGTGTAGACGTTGCCCCAAAGTAGTACAGGAGCTTTTTTCTAAGTCGGAGCGACTTGAGTCGCTCCTATTAGAACGGTTCCATTGCAATGCATGGAGCCCGACTTGTCAGGTGGCTAAGTCGCCTGACCGGTTGCTCCTGTGTGAACCAGCACTTAAATTACATGGCTGTAATAGAGGCACTCCATCCAGTTAAATTCACTCAGCTTTGCACATTCATAAAAAGCTTGCAATTGTAAGGTGTGCTCCACAAATGATGTAGGCCTTGTTTGTTCACATTAGTGTTTTTCAGATGTGTAATGCAGTAGGCTGCAACAGCACACTTCATTCTCATACAGCTCTGTTGGCTTTATTCATAATTTGCAGGTCAGTGTGTTTTGTCAATATACAGCCTGCACAAATTAAATGTCATCAGTGTGTGTTTTGGTGCCTGTAAATTGATAATAATAAGACACTTTTGACACCAGTGACCATTTTACAGCGTTCAGTGCTATTATACGAGCGATCGCAGGTGCCCGGTGGTCATCGCACCTGACGGGCACTCGCATTGGCTCCAGCGGCTAGCTGCGGGTGTGCTCAAGCCCCCTAGTGGTCAAAAGTCAAACCGATGTAAGGTAATGTCGTTTTGCCGAGGGGAGCCAACCTGCCGCAGTACAACCCCCGTTAGCGACCGAAAAAGGGTTAAAAACGTCTGCAAAAACGCCACTTTGCAGCATTCTGCGGGTGGGTTGGAGGCACGACCCCATTTTTTTTAATGGGCAGGTATATTTACCGCTTCTACCGCGCCTCAAAGATGCGGCTGGCAGGACTTTAAGCGTCCTGCCAGCGCAACGCTGGCTTTCACACTGGATAGAAAGGAGCGGCTCGTTCAGGGCGCATTGCAGGCGCTATTTTTTAGCGCAATAGCGCCTGCAAAGCGTCTCAGTGTGAAAGCAGCCCAAGTGTGTTAAAAAAAACAAAAACAAAGATGTAGTATGCAGGACTTTTCAAAACACAGTGCAGCAATGTGAACAAAAAAATAAAAAATAAAATAAATGCACATCTTTTTTTCACTGGTCCCCAAAAAGTGTAATTTGTCCGCTGCAATGTCGCAGTCCCACTAAAAAATCGCAGATTGCTGCCATTATTAGTAAAATAATAGCGCCTCTCCTTTCACACTGGAGCGGTACGCTGGCAAGAGGCTAATAAAAGTCCTATTGAAATCAATAAGTAGCGGAGGTTTGGCGGCGCTTTTACCCCTTTTTCAACCGTTAGAAGGTTTTCGGCCATTCACTGGTGGCCGAAAAAGCACAGCAAAAACGACGGTAAAGCACCGCTGATGCCCGCCCGCCCCAGTGTGAAAGTGCTGCTACTGATACCAATGATGGGGCTAAGTTAAGTCCCTCTTAAGAGCTTATTTACATCCGCGTAGGCCTTTGAAGAGCAATCTTCAGAGGTTGTTTGACAGGCAGCTGGGAGATGTTACAGTATCTCACAAAAGTGAGTACACCTCTCACATCTTTGTAAATATTTTATTATATCTTTTCATGTGACAACACAGAAGAAATTACACTTTGCTACAATGTAAAGTAGTGAGTGGACAGCTTGTATAACAGTGTAAATTTGCTGTCCTCTCAAAATAACTCAACACACAGCAATTAATGTCTAAACTGTTGGCGACAAAAGTGAGTACACCCCTGTTTTTACCATTCCCCCACGGCTGCAAGTATAAACTAGGCCTAATGTTCAAGTTGGTCTCAACTGATCTACATGATGTAAGTTACACCTCACATTTGGCTGACTGAATCACTCAACTAAAAAATATTCCATCAGCATGTTTTGCTATTTGACGTATTCTTTTTTTGATCCATTTTCATTCCTTTCGCCGGCTTATATTAACAGGTGTGCAGCAGAAACCAGTCTGAAATGTCAAACTGTTGTGCTTTGGGCAAGGACCAGGTCACTACTGTTATACATTTGTTCCCAAGCTTTGCTGTTACTTTTACGATAGATTTTGACTGTAATTGATGGACTTGACTGCTTTATTCTTGTTTTGTCCACTCCTTTCCAGCGTGTGAGCTGCAACGTTCTAGTTATCAAATCATTGTGGTTAGATGACATACAGTTCTAAAATGTCTTTGCTTATGTAGCACTACCCCTGGAGGAGCTGCTGGTTGTTTTGGGTGGCACATTTACCTCGTGGCTCTTTTGAATTCCTAGGGGTGCATGATGCATTTAGTAGAAGTAAAGGAATGTCTGCAACAGGTGCTCTTTGCTGTGCTCTTTATTACCCAGCTGGGAAAAAACAATAAAACTGGAAAGTAAAGTTGAAAGGAGAATAGCAAATTCAGGCGTGATGATAGGGAAACAGTCCTGCTCCCAAGCGTGACACTTCTCTGTGCCACTCCTGCTTAAAGCGGAGCTCCAGCCACAAATTTTATTTTTTTAAAAGTCAGCAGCTACTAACAGTGTAGCTGCTGACTTTAAATAAGGACACTTACCTGTCCTAGGCGCCCGCGCTGATGGCCCCCCCGATGCCGGTCCCGCGATCGCTCCGAGTCCCGCGCCGCCATTCACACTATGGGAAACAGGCAGTGAAGCCGTACGGCTTCACTGCCCGTTTCCTACTGTGCCTGGGCGAGTCTCACGCTGGCTTGTGAATGGGCGCGCTGCTCTCTGAGAACACACACAGTTCCCAGAAAGCAGCGCGCCCCATTCACAAGCAGAAGGACAAGAAGAAATCGGACCGCGGTGCAGGTGAGGCAGATTACGGACTTCCGCATAGCAACAGCTATTTCGGGTGAGTATTTTTTTATTTATTTTTTTTCAGGTTTTTTTTATTTTATTTTTTTAAACAACATGGCAAAATTTTGTTTTCATGGGTGGAGCTCTGCTTTAAGTGGGATTAGTGTACCCGGACAGGTCTCTCTTACTGACCTGGCAGCCGGAGTATCCCTCGGACATTTGTAGGATAAAGTCCCTGCCACAGAGCCTCCTTAGTGAACTTGAACTTGAGGAAAAGTCTGTGCCACAGACCCTCCTTGGTAAACGTCAGGGAGAAACCTCTGTCACAGGCCCTCTCTGATTTGTAGTTATGGAGGAGATCCTCCTTAGTTGAATGACGCTTTGATCTCCTTCAACTTGTCGCCCAGGTATGGACTGACAGGTGATCAATCCTTCGGTGTCCGGCTACCTTGATCCCCGGTGGTTTGTCGAGGCCCTTTTGGATTGCCAGCCTCTCAATGGCACTCCTCAGACGGACTCCCCGCCAAACAGCAATACAGCTTGGGATCCTCAAAGGTGGGAACTCAGTCGCTCACTGGTTCCCCGTCACTGCTCAAATGTTCCAGGACAACGTGGCCCCGGAACCAGGAACACCGCGTGGCATGCACGCCCCGGCCAGGTAGGCTATAACGCTGGGGTGCTGTGATGTGGCAACCCTAAAGGTGGGTGCCACACTAGACGAAGGAGAACCCAGAACCAATGGTGTCTGCCCCATAAATACCCTCCCCCAGCATGCACAGCAAGGCCAAACCCTCCCGATTGGCTGCACCCAAACCTTGACTCCACTGCTGCCACCTACTGCACATGGACGGAAGAACACCCCAGCACAACAGAATAGCCCACAACACAGCCAAGCTGAGACAGAGACCCTGTTTTGCACATAACAATTTGGATCAGAGTTTAACTACACTCTGATCTCCCTCTTTAAATAGCACCGGTACCTAAAGTGACAAGGCGCTACACTTATAAATCAGATTTGATTGAATATAACTACTAAACAACTATAAAGAAGTGTGCTTGTTTAGCGAAAGATGAGCGTGTACTGTGCAGTTTTGAAAAAGCTCTAAAGTAAATTTATCACATCAGAAATAAATTGGCTGCCCTTGCTGGCCTCCTAATGGAAATAATATGTGCCTGATTATCTCTGTTCATCTCTTATAAAAGTTATTGACTTAAAAATAATCATGCAGCAAGTAAAGAAGCGTAGATGCTTTTTGTACGGTTCAGTGTGATCTATTGTAAGCTCATTGGTATACAGTGCAACAAATGTATATTTTAATTGTAGCAAGATCCCGGGCCCCAGAGGACTAATAATGACCTCAAGGGTTAGGGAGAGCTGACATCCTAGAGTAGGTTACCAGGCATGGTGGATGTGATGCAAGAAGAAGTGATGGGCGCCAGTCACTTTTTGAATGCGAACAAAAGATTTAATGTCTCTTAACAGAACTGTGGAAAAGAGGGTTAGGGCCAGGGCACCCTTGAGTAGATGCAATGGTAATTGGCAGACTCCAAGACTTCTATAGGTAGACAGCTATACAGTGGAAGGCCTCCAGCCGGATAACACTTCTGTATAGGTAGGATTGCTGTCTCCTATGGCAACTTATCTTGCAACAATCACTAAAGGTAGTTCAAATCTCTTGATAACACAGAACAGTCCTTTACTTATCTGACAGTATCCCACTGTAGATCTACACTCACTGAGCTCCCAGTCTCTCACTAGACTTCCAGATCCCAGTCGTCACTGGATCCCTTGAGCTCTTCCACAGCTATGCTGCTGTATACTCCTCAAGTGTCACCCCTGCTGTCACTCCCTCTATCTTGCTGGGTCCCTGGCTTGACATTTGCTGATGCTTTTCCACGTCTTCACCATCCTTGGCTGGTGAGAAGACTGCTCATGTACTTGCTTTAACTTACTCACAGTAGTCTCCGGTAACAAGGTGGCTGGTCCCTTAGTGGTGACAGCTTCCCTTTCATCTCTGACCAACTGGTTCCCCATCTGGCTGAACCTTCGCTACTCGGTTAGACTCCAGTCCTGGAGTCCCAACCCTATACTGCTTCTCCTGCTTCTGGATAGGCCTCAGGCAGCCTACCAGCCAGGTGTCCCCAGGATAGGCCTCAGGCTTCCGGCCTAGCAGCCTGAGGCGACATAACACACGTCCACCCAGACAGCCGTCCAGGTGGCACAGAACCCTGATCACCTGACTCCACCCAAATAAATAGGCTCTCCAAGCAGGCCTAGGGACTAATAGACACCCCCACCAATTGACTGACACATCCCATATATTCATGATCTGACCTTGCTAAGCCCCTGTCAATGTCACCAGCCACAGCGCCACCTAGTGACAAAAGAGAAAAGGTGCAGCATTCTAGAATTTAGGAAAGAAACCGTGGATCTTCTATCAATCAGCCAGGACAATTACTACCTGGCAAACTAAATTTGTTAGCAATCCTGTCTAAACACCAGGATGCTACATCATTGTAATCCTCTACTTACCGTTATAAAAGAGTGCTTATTTTGTGTGGATTTTTGTATTATAGGCAAAGATAGGGTTGTTGATGGGGATTACAGGCAGCCCTCCTGTACCGGGCCCATCAGGTCTACAGCAGGGCCCAGCAGGGTCTGCCTGTCCTGTGATATGAAAGCTTTAACCTGTGTGTCTTAGGGCTTACTCACGCTGCCCACATGCTGAATGAGCTTTTAAGAATGTGGGCAGTTTTCAGTTCTAGTTGCAGTGTACAATTAACCACATCACAATGTTTACTTTTTTTTTTTACTTTATTTAACCACTTAACGACCGCCCACTGTATATATACATCGGCACTTTAAAGATGGATATCTCAGTAAGGGCAGCAGCTGCTGCCACAAGCGAGATATCCATCTTTTTAGTGGGCGGTCATGTTTCCAATAATGGTGGTCTATGCGGTGGATTCTCTGCGAGATCACCGTTATTGGCGGTGAAAGAGGGGCCCCCATCCCACCACTCTCCCACGCCCTCTGCCGCCTACTAGACTCGTCCGTAGTAGCAGAGGCGATCGGGTCCTTCACATTGCTGGGTATGGATACGAGTGAGGGCAAGATGGCCCCCACCCATCTCCATACCATAACACTTCCGCCCATAGCGCCATTTTTTTTATTGCATTTAAGTCCAAATATGAGATTTTAGGTATTTTTGACCCCAGATCTCATATTTAAGAGGACCTGTCATTCTTTTTTTCTATTACAGGGGATGTTTACGTTCCCTGTAATGGGAATAAAAGTGACCCAAATTTTTATTTTTTAAATCCATAAAATAAAGTTAAATAAATAAGATTTATTTATCTTTTTAAAGCGCTCAGTCCCAACGAGCTCACGCGCAGAAACGAACGCATACATGAGCAGCGCCTGCATATGAAACCACACAAGTGAGGTATCGCCTCGATCTTTAGAGCGAGAGCAATAATTCTAGCCCTAGACCTCCTCTGTAACTCAAAGCATGCAACCTGTAGATTTTTTTTTTTTAAAGGTAAAAGTTTGACGCCATTCCACGAGCGGACACATTTTTGAAGCTTGACATGTTGGGTATCAAGTTACTCGGCGTAATATTATCCTTGACAATATTAAAAAAAAATTGGGCTAACTTTACTGTCTTATTTTTTAATTCAAAAAAGTGTTTGTTTTCCCCAAAAAAAGTGCACTTGTAAGACCACTGCGCAAATCCGATGTGACAAAAATTATTGCAATGACCGCCATTTTATTCTCTAGGGTGTTAAAAAAATTATAATGTTTGGGGGTTCTAAGTAATTTTCGTCCAAAAAAAATGTGGTTAAAGGGGAGGTTCCCCTAAAAAGAAACTTTTAACATTGCCTGTCTTTTCTTAATAAGATGTAGAATCGGCTGGTAGTTTAAAAAAAAAAAGTCCGTACATACCATTTTCGGCATGTAGTCTCACCGCCGCTTCCGGGTCTGGTGGCCGTGGATGGGCGTGCCTACTTAAATGACAGGCATCCGATCAACGCATACAGCGCGTCACGAGATGCCGAAAGAAGCCGAACGTTGGTGCGCATGCGCCGTATAGAGCCGCACCAACGTTCGGCTTCTTTCGGCATCTCGTGACGCGCTGTATGCGTCGATCGGATGCCTGTCCCCACACATCATACCCGGAAGCGGCGGTGAGACTACATGCCGAAAATGGTATGTACGGACTTTTTTTTTTTTAAACTACCAGCCGATTCTACATCTTATTAAGAAGAGACAGGCAATGTTAAAAGTTTCTTTTTAGGGGAACCACCCCTTTAAAGTGACACTTCATGCATGTCACTGTGCCAGCAGCCTGGCGTGCTTTGTATTGAGAAAATGCTACTGTATATTGTCTGCATTTTACTACAGTTTACGGCACCTCCAGGCTGTGTTGCAGTGTGAAAGGTGCAAGTAGAAAACCATTGTTTTTCATGTGCACTATGGAAGACTGTCATTTTATCCAGTCTGGAAAAATGACAGTCGCCGCACTGTGGAAGCATGTGCGAATGAACCATGCAGTGTTCATATAAAACCAAATGCAAACTGTAATGAGCGTGGCCAGATATGACTCATTCTCAATACAGACTGCATAGGGACCACAGGGCAGTGGTATATGCTATGGTATAAATGATGTTGTGACATGTGTACAGTCCTCCCAGGCTGCAAGGTTATGTTAAGCTAAGACAAAGCCTTACTTCTGCCTAATTGCTACAAGGTAATACAAAGTATCTCTTTATTATCTGTCAAATTTTATACGTCACTATGGGCTGTGCAAGATCAAAGAGGGATGTTTATAAAGCTGTGGGTGAATAGCTTGTCGCATTTACAAGACAGATTCAAACGGTAAAATAAAGTGCCTACTTTTAAGTTATTTACCCAATTTATAACCCAGAAATTGTGTGGTGAATATCACATTTCCAGCTATAAGGGTTAGTTTCCACCTTAGTGCAAGTGTTATTATGTATATAATCCTCCTGTATTAATAGTTTGTGTGCATTTATGGGCATGGGCGGGGGGCGCCTTTCGGGTAGGTTGTTTGAGGCCCCATAAGTTGTAATATTGGCTCTAAGAACCGCTTTCTAAGTGTTCTTCCTAGCTACTAATACAGCCATGGACAACCTGCACCACTTTGTATAAAGAATTTGAGTAAATCTCACTGTGATGGACCCTCCTACACAAAGTCGGCATAAACTGAATAATAATACCGCTGTGTCGTCATTAATTTCTCAGCAGAACTTGAGAATTTACTGTGATAATGTAAATCGGTACTGTTACATGGACTGTTGGTTAGACCTAAAAAGGTGAGTATACACTGTCTTGTTTTGCAGCAACCTCCTGGATTTAACCCTTTATAGATATGACAGGGTCTCTTTAACAACCATTTCTTTTAAAGAAAACCTGTACAGAGAAAGAATAAAAGCAGTCTTTGGTGACCTCTGTGGTTCCCCCCCCCCCCCCACGGTCAGTCTGTTGCCTAGTACATCCTCCTTAAGTCAGTCTGTTTCCCTGTACAATCTCCCCCCCCCCCCCCAGGTCAGTCTGTCCCCCCAGTGTAATCCCCCCAGGTCAGCTAATGCTGACAGAGGTTGGCGTGAAATAGGCAGGAAGGACTCTATACAACTGCCCAGGGGCAATAATCTGAGATCTGAGTATTTTATGGAGCCACATGCAGAAGTACAAGAAGTAATATAAGAACCCCAAATGGAGTCAGGGGACCCCCCCCCCCCCATTCACACACACTTCCAGGCGTACTGACCCCTCTCCAGGAGAATGAAACCCCTTAACAGAGGAGTGCATGGGGGTGATTAGAAGGGACTCCCTCCCACCCATACAGGAATACTGACAAATACTCTACCCCCCAGATAAAGAAGACCCCCAGATAGGAGGACTGCAGGGGGTGATAAGAGGGGACCCTCATCCAGGAACTCCCTTCTCACTCCAGTTAAAGAAGACCCCCAGGTGGGGAGCACTGCAGTGGGGTGATGAGAGGAGACCCCAATACAGGAATACAGGAAATCCCCCTCCATCCCCCTACCATTTGAAGTAGACCTTCAGCTAGGAGGACTGTGGGGAGGTGATAAGAGGGCAGTGGTGGTGCATCCATAACGGGGGCACGGGCACCACCCCCTCTCTCCTGCCACCTCTCTATCACCATAGATTTCATACGATGCATGAAATCTATCTATGTATGGTCACCGCTGACACCCCTTATTCAGGTGCCTGGCCCTTTGTCGGGCGCCGGGCACCTGAATTACAGCGGCTGTGTATTTTTTGGAAGCACCTGATTAGAGCCATAGGCTCTAATAAGCATCCTAAATGGTGTCCATGCTTGGCGCTCGCTGTTCACTCAGCGGTGTGTTAGGAAAGCAAATGAATATTCGCTTTCCTAACACTGAACTGCCTCTCAGCCAATCAGGTGCTTGGGTCTGTTATCTGTCACTTGATTGGCTGAAACGACAGGCGCTGTGATTGGATGCCTATCGCAGAGGACGGGAAGAGCACACTGGCAGCATTTGATGTGCACAGTAGCGGCAATTGGTGGGCACAGTGGCTACGTTTGATGGGCACAGTGGCTGCGTTTGATGGGCACAATGGCTGCAATTGATTTTTCCAGTTTGTTTGCCCCCCCCCGCCCAAAAAAAAAATTTGAGCACCAGCCACCACTGTAAGAGGGGTCCCCAATTTAGGAACAGAGGACCCCCTCCAGTAAAGAAGATCCCCAGCTCTGGGGGAGTGATAAAAGGGGACCCCCATTTAGATATACAGGAATTTGCCTCCCTACCCCCTGCAGTTTTAGAGTAGGACTGCAGGGGGGGGGGGGGTGATAATGGGGGACCCCCATCCAGGAATAGGTGAGGGGTGATAGGAGGGAACATTTCTAACCCCCCTTTGGTAGATAGAGACCACCTGTCAGGAAGAATACAGACCTCTGCCCCCTTCTCCCTCTTAAAAAGGTGAATGACAGTTTAGTGAGTGAAGATATTCAGAGTTACACTCACACAACAGCTCCGGTCACAGTGCAAAGGGGGAGGGGTGACTCACCATAGAAGATAAGGAGGAAATCCTTGTACAGCTGCAATGTCTGTGAAGGAGCTTTGGGTGGGCTGTCCTGTTACTGCTTCTCCTCCTTTCACTGTCCCTTGCGCTGCTAACACTCACTCTCAGCAGTGGCGGCGAGGATTCACAGCCAGGCTGCCCGACAGGTGGGGGGAGGAGGATGGAAAGCAGGCACTGTGCAAGTTGCAAAGTGAGTGAGACGGTCGGGAGTCGGGACTGCAGGTATACTGTTGTGTCTGGGTTTGAAGAGGACAGAAACCCGGGCACAAGTGTCAAAAACCGGACTGTACGGGTCATTCCCGTACTGGTGGCAACCCTACTCTTTACCGAGATCGGTGTAGCGGTGTGTCAGACTGACACATCGCACCATCGATCGCTGCGATGAGCACCCCCACGGGCGCGCGGTGGCTGTTATTTTTCTGGACATCATATGACATCCAGTCAGAATAAGGCAAACACTTCCCGGACGTCAATTTGCTATTGACAGGGCGGGGAGTGGTTAACTTGCAGGGATTTCCTCTCACTTCCTGTTGGGCTATGGGACAGGAAGTGAAGAGAAATCTCTGCAATGGGTCACAGATGGCGAAAAAACGCGTACTAACCAGCGGACATGTCCGACGGACAGGTTTCCAGCGGACAAGTTTCTAAGCATGCTTAGAAACTTTTGTCCGCTGGAAACCTGTCCTCTAGGCCGTACACACGATCGGACATGTCCACGGAAACTGGTCTGCGGACCAGTTTCAGCGGACATGTCTCCTCGTGTGTACGCGGCCTGGGACTCAAGGGGATTAAAGGGTCACTAAAGGAAAACATTTTTTTTGCTGAAATGAATGTTTACAGGGTATAGAGACATAAAAGTTAACCGATTCCTTTTCAAAATGATTAAAAATAGATAAAAATCAATCATATAATGTGCATGCAGGCTTGTTTCACTTTTGAACTGGCTTCATGTTTCTGCAAAGTAGAAATAGAAACACAGAACAAAAACAAACAAATCCAGGGCAGTGTTTTGTTTTTAAAATGAATCTGATTGGTTCTGGGAAGTTTTAGACACACAGTAATGACAGCTTAAAGGGGTTGTAAAGGTACGAGTTTTTTTACCTTCATGCATCCTATGCATGAAGGTAAAAAAACATCTAGCAGCACCGGCCCCCCCCGAGCCCCCGTTGTACTTACCTGACCTCCCGGGCGCGTCCACGTCGTCCTCTTCGGTTCCCAGCCTGGCCGTTGATTGGCTAGGCTGGGCGGATTGATAGCAGCGCAGCCA
The DNA here is from genome assembly GCA_029574335.1 of Rana kukunoris. Taxonomy (NCBI): domain Eukaryota; kingdom Metazoa; phylum Chordata; class Amphibia; order Anura; family Ranidae; genus Rana; species Rana kukunoris. Next base: position 78,377,613 of record CM056056.1, read on the forward strand.
TTGGCTAGCGCTGCTGTCAATCAGGGCGGATGACGCGGCGCGCTGGGGGGCGGAGCCGAGTGATACAGTCGGCGGCTATGGCCGCCGCTGTATCACGGGAGCGCGCTCGCAAAAGCTTTCCTCCATGCGAGCGCCCTCGCATGAAGAAGGAAAGCTTTTGCGAGGAGGAGCCCAGACAGCCGCCGAGGGACCCCAGAAGACAGCTTTCCGGGCCACTCTGTGCAAAACGAACTGCACAGTGGAGGTAAGTATAACATGTTTGTTATTTTTTTCAAAAAATATCCCTGACTTTAGTGACCCTTTAAACCATCGTGAGAAAGCTCCCAGTATGGTGCTTATAAGGAAACAGACAAGCAGGAAGTGTGGAGAACAGAGCAGGTTAACAGCAACTTCAAAGCAAAAACAAACAATAAGGACATGAAACCAGTACTGCAGTAAGGTAAGGGAAGCTATTTAGCTAAAAAAAAAATTCCTTTAGTGACCCTTTAAGGGAGATTAAGGCCTGGGGACTCGATTGCTGGTATCTGACTATTTAAAATCAAATTATCACAAGGCCAAATTATGTTCTATTTGGGCAATGTGGTCATTCATTATCCACTAGACAAAATCTCAACACTGGTAACATTAAGACCAGCCTCTCTGTACAGTTAGTGCCTTTTACATGGTCAGATTATTATATAATTTCCATTCTCAGGAATCTGTCTGTACATAGCAGCCATGGCACATGAAGAGCTCAGTTTATTCCCATGCTTTGTTGGTGACATCATAAAGAACTGTTATCAAACTTTAGCACCCTGCTGTCACTTGTAAGCAAAGCTCATCTCCAGCCACACTGTTCTACATCTGACATTTATCTCTGTTTAATAGAAAATGCAAATAAACATAAGTATAGTGGGAGGATTCCCACAAGGCATTGATGTGGTTGCTTTAGTTATTAGAACATAGTATAAACAGAATCTGTTTCATTTTCTTTCACTCATACTGTGTCCTTCTCTTTCTGCCCTACTAACAGTAACATGAAGCTCACACAGAAGGAAAACAAATTGATACAAATTACTGTATTATCAGGAAGGATTTAAAGAGGAGCTCCAGGCTACAAATACTGTAGCTGCTGATTTTTAATATTGGGACACTTACGGCTGCCAATCACTGCCTGTAAAGAAAGAGCGGGGGAGGGGGAGCCACGCTTTGTGTGTCATTGGACATACAGAACCTGGCGCAAGTTCAACCCTGCACAGTGGGTAATATATTTAGAAGATTCCACAAAACATTCCACGAGCGGGCGTAATATTGAAGCGTGACATCTTGGCTATCAATTTACTCGTCATAACATTATCTTTCACAATATGAAAAAAAAAATGGGCTAACTTTACTGTTGTCTTATTTTTTAATTCAAAAAAGTGTATTTTTTCCCAAAATAGTACACTTGTAAGATAGCTGCGCAAATACGGTGTGACAGAAAGTATTGCAAGTACCACCATTTTATTTTCTAAGGTGTTAGAATTTTTTTTTAATATTTGGGGATTCTAAGTAATTTTCTAGCAAAAAAAATGTTTTTAACTTGTAAACAACAAATCTCAGAAAGATTCTTGGTCCTCCTCTAAGGGCCAGATTCAGGTAGATGCGCGCATATTTTCGCCAGCGTATCGCAGCGTATATACGCTGCGCTGACGCAAACTAGCGAGTGAAGTACAGTATTCACCAAGCGCATGTCCGTTACTTTGCGCCGGAGTAACGGAAATGCGCTGGCGTAACCCGACGCAAGTGGAAGTGGGTGTGATCATATGTAAATGATGGGCGGAGCCCAGCGCAGAGGCTTACGTTCAGCGCATCATCCACGGAGCATGCGCAGTGAGTGAAGCTTCACTCGGCCCCCTGTGCGCATGCTCACAACTTCCGTCGGCACCACTTCACGGTAAACGTCAGCGCAATGTGTTCCGTTGAGCATTTAAAAGCGCTAGCGGAAGCGCCATTCCGGCGCAAAAGTATTTCCGTTTCCCCCCACCCCAGGGAGGTTACTTTTGCTAAGAGATGGCTGCTCCTGTCCCCCCCAAAGAGAGGAGAAACCTAAATTACAATTCCCAGGAGGTCTCTGTTATAATATCCGCTATGGAGACTTATAATGACTTCCTCCACGGCAAAAAAAGTCGGAAGACCAGCCGGGATAGGAAGCATCCTGGAGACCATTGCTGGCAGGGTGAATGTTTTGGGGTACTCCACCTGGACTGCTGGCGATATTCAAAAAAAAAAAATCACCTGCGGCGCAAGGTCCATGGCAAGGTGGCCACCATCAGCAGACATGAGAGGGGCACGGGGGGTGGACCCCCATGTGCGGTCAGCCTGACCACGGAGGAGGAGGTGGTCGCCCGCTGCCTGGAGAGGGAGCAGTTGGAGGGGGTACCAGGCTATGATTCTATGGAGGAAGGCTCCAGGACAGGTAAGTGTTTTATCCCCTATTTGGTGTGTTGCATGTGGGGGGGGAGGGTACATGTGCCAAGTGTGTGGGACCACCAACATGTGTCTGCTTTGTGTCATTCACAGATGACGGAGCTGGGCCATCATCTGTCGGCGGCCAGTCCACCCCAACCCCCCAACAGGATCCTGAGGCCGAGCCCCTGGGTGTTGAAGAGACCGAGGTGGAGGAGAGTGCTCACACCTCACCTGCTGAGGTGGTTGAGGAGCAGCCTGTCATTCCTGAGCAGGACTTTATTTTGTTTTTGGAGGAGTCCTCCCCTTCTGCAGGGCCCTCTGTAATACCCTCCCCCATCCTCGGAAGCCCCTCAAGGGCGACTCCATCCCCACGGGGACAACAATCTCCTGGCCCCAGGAAGGCAACCCGGAAGACCAGGGGGGTGTCTGATCTGGTCCAGGACCAGGTGGCGATGGACCACGCCAGGCAGACCCAGCAGATGGGGGAGATTGCTGGGCACCTGGACCGGGTCGCTGACAGCCTGGGCTCCGTGTCGCAGCTGACCAGTGCTGTGCATGACATCGTGACCAGGCTGGGGGAGGTGAAGGCTGATGTTAAACACCTCACTGCAGCCGTCCACGCCAACACAGCTGCCATCCGGGAAGAGGGGAGGCAGAGGCAGCGTGACCAGCGGCATCATGTCGCCCGCCAGCTGAGGATGCAGGCCCAGACTAATCACTTTCTGAGCCGGATTGCCGTGGCCTTGGAGGGAATGCAGCCAAGAGCTGCCAGGAGTGGTCTACCCGGGGATCAGCCTCCTCCAGATGCCCCCCCACCCCCACCCACTCCCTCCAGGCAGCTGAGGAGCCGGAGAGTGCCCACAAGAAGGAGCCCCCGTCAGCCCAGATGAGGGTTTTTTTTTGTTTTTGTTTATTGCTCAGGTTATGAGTATTTTATTATTTTTGTTTATTGCTCAGGTTATGAGTATTTTATTATTTTTGTTTATTGCTCAGGTTATGAGATATTTATTTTATTTTTAACTGCACACGGTCAAGAGTGCAGAGGACAGTGTGAATGGTGTGTGAATGTGAGGGGGTGCCACTCCTGCCAGTAAGGGGTGTCACCCTCGGCCGTGGTGGAGAAGTTATCCCCACGGCTGTGTGAATGACGTGTGAATGGTGTATGAATGGACCTCGACATCATTGGGGCCTTGACGCTGGCGTTGCTGCTCCCAAGTCCTACATGCTGGACTTGGGCTAATCCAATGTGATGTGGATGTGGTGTGTGTGATCTAGGGACATCAGTGGTGTGCATGCGTGCACTGTCTGTGTGATTAATGTTTTGGTTTAGTGTCCAAAGATGCCTACGGCAAGGACCCTCCTGACTGCTCTTCCATCAGCAGACTGTGTAGCCTCTGGCAGGTGGGGACTGTGTGGGTCGGGGGTCAGGTCATCACGTATATCAATCTGCAGGCCTTTTCTCATGGCAAAGTTGTGCAGAATGCAACATGCACCGATGATCTGACACACGAAGGTAGGGGAATACAATAGGGTCCCCCCGGACTTATCCAGGCATCGGAAACGGGACTTCAGGAGCCCAAATGTTTGCTCCACCACTGCACGAGTTTTGATATGTGCTTGTATCTTCTCTCTCCTCTGGTTTGGGGGTTCCGGAAAGGAGTCATTAGATGGGGTCCCAGTGCATACGCAGAGTCACCTGGAAGGGAAAAGACAGGAGGATGTTAGTCATGCATGTGCCCCTTGTGATGTGTGCATCATGGGAGGGGATAGTCATGCCTGCCACCCATGTCACTCACCAACCAGCCAGCTGTCCCCATACACGTTCTGTTTGAATTCTGCTGGGATGGGACTCTGATTGTATATGAAGCTGTCATGGCTGGATCCGGGGTGTTTGGCACGGACGTGCCATATGAGGCGTTGGGCATCGGCTATCACCTGTACGTTGATGGAATGCCAATGCTTCCGATTGCGGTATATGTGCTCTGTGGCACTGGGGGGCTGTAGGGCCACATGTGTGCAATCAATGGCCCCCACTGTGCGTGGGAATCTGGCAATGCTGTAGAAATCTGTCATTGTCTTCAGCCGCAGCTCCTCAGTGATTGGTCTGATGAACTGGTTCGACATGCGTCTGAGGATTGCGGGGACAACCTGGTGCACACATCTGCTCATGGTGGACTGTGACATCCCAGCCACCACTCCACTTGTACGCTGGAATGATTCACTTGCAAGGAAATGAAGTGTTGCCAGTACCTTCACCAGTGGCTGCACTGCTTGTGAGCGGTGTGTCTTGCTGGTGATGTCATCCTGCAGGGTTGTGGTTAGTTCAAGGATTGCATCAGGGCTGAATCTGAAGAGGCGATACACCTCCTCATCACCCATGCCAAAGAGGCTTATGCGCGTGCGGTATATCCTCTCACGTGCCCTCCTCCTCCGTACCGGGGGACCCAGTACTAGTGCTAGGACCGCGACTGCCCCTGGCATGTTGGCACACAGAGGTGTTGTCCTTGCAAGTGTGGTTGTTCAGCTTGCTATTTTCGTCGGTAACGCTGCTGCTGTAGCTGCTCTGGAGTAAAGATAAAGCAGCTATTTGTAGAAATAACTTTGCGACGGACGGACGAGATACGCGCGGCGCATGTAGCCAGCGTATAGTGCTAATCCGTTCGCGAATCGAGAAATCTCCCTCATTTGCATATTTGCAAGGCACATCAATAGGCGCGACGGATGCGACAAGCGAAAATATGCGCTAACGATACTCTGGCGAGGGAAAGTTAAGCCGATCGGAAATGGCCCATTTTCTGGCGCATCTAGGTTGGTGAGTACGGCCACATAGATACTACGGCGCATCTTTACAGTTACGCGGCGCATATCCATATACTCCAGCGCAAGTCTTGCTGAATCTGGCCCCAAGTGGTTAACCGCTTAAAGACCGCCGCAAGCACATATACGTCAGCAGAATGACACGTACAGGCAAACCCACATACCTGTACGTGTCTGCCTTCCCGCGGGTGGGGGGTCCTATTGCCAGCGTCACTAAGCGATCGTTTTTTCTGATCGCTGTATTAGTGTCGCTGGTGCCGCTAGGTAGCTAGTTATTTTTTGAGGTTCGCCCGCCAGGTTTTTATAGCGTTGGATACCCCATACATTTTTTTAAATAACGTTTTTAACCCCTGATTGCCCCTGATTGCACCAGTGATCACCGTATATAGTAAGTGTCATTGGTGATGATGGTTAGCCAGTTAGTTATTTAGGTTCGCCGCCAGGTTTTTATAAAGCGTTAGGTATTCCCATATATTACCTAACAAAGGTTTTAACCCCCTGATTGCCCCCTAGTTAACCCTAGTGATAAGTAGTGAGGAGTGAAATTCAAAATTTGCACCCTTAGAAATGCTGAAGGCGGTGCTTGGTTTTTGGGGTCCTGTACGCTGCTAGGCTCCCAAAAAGTCCCAAACATGTGGTATCCCCGTACTCAGGAGAAGCAGCAGAATGTATTTTGGGGTGCAATTCCACATATAACCATGGCATGTGTGAGCAATATATCATTTAGTGACAACTCTTTGTAAAAAAAAAAAAAAAAAACATTTTTTGTCATTATTTAATCACTTGGGACATAAAAAAAAATATTCAATGGACTCAACATGCCTCTCAGCAGTTTCCTTGGGGTGTCTACTTACCAAAATGGGGTCATTTGAGGGGGGTTTTTGTACTGCCCTGCTATATTAGCACCTCAAGAAATGAGATAGGCAGTCATAAATTAAAAGCTGTGTAAATTCCAGAAAATGTACCCTTGTTTGTAGACGCTAAAACTTTTGCGAAAACCAATAAATATACGCTTATTGCGTTTTTTTTTTTATTTTATTTTTTATTTTTTTTTACTAAAGACATGTGGCTGAATACATTTTGGCCTAAATGTTTGACTAAAATTTTGTTTATTCGATTTTTTCTTATAACAAAAATTAGAAAATATAATTTTTTTTTTCCAAAATGTTATGTCTTTTTCCGTTTTTATATCGCAAAAAATTAAAATCGCAGCGGCAATCAAATACCATCAGAAGAAAGTGTGAAAGGGGCTTATGCGCTGTCGGGGAATACAGCTAGGGGGCACTGCGTGCAGATGCCTGTTGGTCTGTCCTAGACCAGAAAATATGTGATAAGTGAAAAAATAATGGTGTCTGCGCTGTGCTAGGGGTATGTGCCACAATAGTGCATGAACCAGTGGGAGGGTCCTAGGAACTAGGTAAATAATGAACAAGTGTAAACAACATGTGAAAAGTTGATACTGGAACACACAAATAAGGATAACACCATAAAACGTAATGACATCCAGACATCAAATGATTTTACGGAGTGAATAATAAAAAAGTGGAATAAAGAATAGAGGCCACAGAGGAAGAAGAAGAGGAGGGGGTGGAGGAGAGAGGTGTGTCACAACCAGTAGTAGTGTTTTGGAGGTGTGGTGGCGGAACAACCTCCAACACTACTGTACCTTGCCCTGCGTCCTTCCCAGCTGCCAGCAGAGTCACCCAATGCACCGTGAAAGAGAGGTAACGTCCCTGTCCATGCCTGCTTGACCATGAGTCAGCGGTAATATGCACCTTACCACTGACCGCCCTGTCCAGCGAGGCAGACTTTGCCTTCCACATGGCGGTAGAGAGCCGGTATCGCCTTCCGTGAGAAAAAGTGGCGTTTGGGTACTTGCCACTGAGGTACCGCACATTCCACACACTCACAGAATGGGGCAGAATCTACCAACTGAAAAGGCAGCACTTGAAGTGCTAGCAATTTCACTAAGCTAGCATTCAACCGCTGGGCATGTGGATGGCTGGGAGAGTACTTCTTTCGGCGATGCAGCAGCTGGGGCAGGGAAATTTGTCTGGTACCATCAGCAGATTGCCCGCATGTACTACTAGGTTGTGACACTCCTAATTCTACACCTTCAGTCCTATCAGTGCAGGCTTCAGAGAGGACTGACAGTCTAGTGGGGTTGGAGAACCCAGCTTATGAGGGGCAAGGGGAGGTCCGCTTTGTTCTTTGGTGTGGGTCTTTCAGGTATGATTGCCAACGAACTGCATGGCAGGTCGCCATATGTCTGGTCATTCTCGTGACTCTCTGCCTCTCTTTGTTGTCCTTCCTGACATTATAATGGCCTGAAGAGGACAAAATCAGTACGCACATCTCCTAGCTTTAGGTGCAAACTGCAGAGGACACGTGCAGTAACACCAAGTACGTTTAGGTGCAAACTATACGGCCCAAATGCAGTAACACCAAGTACGTTTAGGTGCAAACTATACGGCCCAAGTGCAGTAACACCAAGTACGTTTAGGTGCAAACTATACGGCACAAGTGCAGTAACACCAAGTACGTTTAGGTGCAAAATATACAGCACACGGGCAATACAACACGTTAGAAGACTGCAGCTAGCACAATCAACTGCTTGACAAATAGCAATAGCTAATCTAGCTCAACTATACAGTGTATAAATATATGTATAACTCCTGGGATGTATATATATCCTCTAAACACTGTAAATTTAACTAAACTGACTAGCCTGCCTGCTCTATCTAGTAATAAAGACTCTCTCTCTCTCTCTCTCTCTGACTGATCTATTTAACAACGCCGCTACACACTATATACCAGGCTGCCTTGCAGGCTGCCTTTTATAGTGTGGGGCGTGTGCTAAAGCCCTGAGCCATAATTGGCCAAAGCCACCCTGGCTTTGGCCAATTATGGCTCTCCGTTTTTTGTGTGCTGTGATTGGCCAAGCATGTGGGACATACAGCATGCTTGGCCAATCATCAGCACGCAATGCCGCAGTGAATTATGGGCTGTGGCGCCTCACTCGAATTTGGCGCGAACGACCCATTTTGTTCGAATTTCGACAAACGTACGAACAGACGATGTTCGAGTCGAACATACGTTCGACTCGAACACTAAGCTCATCCCTATTTGTAAGTACAAAGTGCCAGAATCTACAGCGAGTAACAGAGGAAATCATTTATATAATGTGTTGCACTACATTCGAAGGAGCTGCTGGTTTGTTTTGGGTGGCATGTTACTACTGTATCTCCGCCGTCTATGGTACGTGATGAGAACTGTAGTAAAGGGAATGTTCACATCTTTTTTGTGCTTTTATTACCCAGCCGGGTAAAAAACTATTAAACAGTAGAAAGGTGAAGGGATAGCAAATAGGTGTAACTGCATACGGTCCTGCTTCCAACAAGACTTTACTTCGCCACTCTAGCCAGAGTGGGTGTAGTGCACCTGGACAGGCCTCTCTCACAAGCCTGGCAGCCAGAGTGTCACTCGAACTTAGGATCAAGCCTCTCCCACAGACCATCCCAAAAGATTGGAGACAATTATGGTCCAGAATCCTCTCTCAGTAGATTCAGCACCCAGGTAGTTTTGCAAAATTAGTAACTGACAGGCGACCGACATCCAGCCTGTCAGATCCCAGGTTGTTGCCCGACGATTGGACAGGCCCCTCCTGGAACACCAGCCTCGTGCTTGGTATCCTTCGGACAGACTCCTCATCAGTCAGCTTCCTCCAATTTGACGGACAGCTCGGGACCCGCTCCAGATTAGGGACCCAGTTAATCACGGGGCCCACACGGTAGATCAATTGCTCTGGGTCAACGTGGTCCCAGAACCAGGAACACTGCTACCCACGCACTCCCCAGCCAGGAGGGCCATATGTGGGGGTGTCCTGGAATAGCTAGCCCAATGGTGGGAGACACCTGAGGAAGAACCTTGAGGCAATGGCATCTGCCCCCTTTATGGCCCACCCATGACTGGCCGCTAAGGAGTGATACTCAGACACACTTGACCCCACTGCTGCCACCTGCCATCCGGGGGTGACGGCAGTCCCCATACAAAAGGTTAGCCCACAGTACAGCCAAGCTAGAGCAGAGACCCAAATTTAAACAATCAAACTAATTCGGAGCTAACTATTTCTCTGAATTCTCCCCTAAATTTAACATAGCACCGGCTCTGAAAGTAGCCAGGCGCTACATAGGAGATCCCTTACTAGTTTTTTTTTTTTTAGGTTTTATTTTTACACACCCCCTACTGTCTACAATGTAGCAGAAAAAGTAGAGTAAGAAACTATAAAACTTTTGCCTGAATGTTTTCTTATATTTTCTTACGCCCCTCTGGGGATTTTGGACTCTCTCCCTATGAGATTTTGTTTGGGAGTGTTACTCACTTGCTTGTATTTTGTCTCAGCAGCTGAAGTCCTTCATTCGGGTCTCACAAAGAATGTTGCTGATCTTTTAAGGTTTTTGACAAACTCATTTATGTGTTTTCTCCCCAATTCCAGATCCTAAAAGTTTGGAAGGATCTAAAACTAAAGCCAGATGACTTGTGCATTTATATATAAGGAAATGTTTGGAGACTCAACAGAGTGTCTATTCCATGTTCAGTTTTGCAAAATTTTAAGGAAAAGTCACTTGGATCCACACCAGACAAATCTCTGTTTGATTTGTTTCCTTCTTGTGATCACAGTCTAGGGTACTATGTATTAAAATACTTTAACTGTAAGGGATATATAATTATGTTGTGATTCGAAAAGTATTTATCGGCGTATACCGCGCACTTTTTTCCACTTAAAATCAGGGGGAAATCGAGGGTGCACGATATACGGCGATCCCCGGTTCCCGCGATGTTTAAAAGCCGCCGCCGACATATACCGAGCGCAGTACGCTCGGCACCGCTCGCATTCACGCCCTGTGCCACCTCCTAGCCATTATGCAAGAGGAGCCGAGCGTGGCCGAGCGTGCCCGAGTATACTGCGCTCGGTATATGTTGGCGGCGGCGTTCAAACACATCACGGGATGCAGGGATCGGCTCAAAAACAGCGAGGGAGAAGCGGGGAGGACACCACCCACCGAGGCCGCAGATGGACGCCGGACTGGACAAGGCCGCCGATGGATGCCGGGCAGGACACCGGCGAGGGGCATTCAAACTGTAATTATTTAATTTTTTTTCCTGAAATTTCCCTTCTAGGTTGGGGGTGCGCGCTATACACCGGTGCGCGCTATAGCAAGATAAATACGGTAGTTTAGCCATGTTGAAGTCATATTTGTCTTTTGTATGTCTTCCATTTTATGTAGAGTTGTCTGTATCTACCTATGCTGATAAGTCAGCATGCCAACAATTAAGCTAGAAGGCCATTTTGCCCACAGGAGTTTACAGACACTACTCTGTAAATATGTCTTATAAATCATTTGTTTTTCACAATGAAAAGTCATTTTGTAATGAAAAATCTGCTCAGCTATTATATTCTCTAGTTTTGCCTCTTTGGCCAGGACTACCTCCACCTAAGCGTGTGAAAGTTCCAGGTTAAAGGTGATGGCAGGTATGGTTAGTGATCGAAATATTGATCAAATAAGAGCAGACTGTAAAGGAAATTTGGAAGTTCTGTATATAATTGTATTTTGCATGTATTGCACACTGCTCTCACTGTGCACATGGCATTAATAATGTTTTCAGTACATGTTTGTATTCTTTCGAGTCCTGATTATAAGTAGTCTGCCTATGTTATACCCCTTGTTACCATAACCTGTAAATGCTCAGTTGTGTATTTTATGCTGTAGTGTAGAGAATATTTCCTTGTTGAGCTGAACTAGCCAGGTCACATGATATTGACATCACACATGGGCGTGTATACAGGCTGCAGTGAAAATATCCTCCTCCCTGAACTCTCAGCGCTGGAGAAACTGTGCAGTTTATCACTGACCATGGTATACAGATCAGCCAAAAATGTATATAGTGGCAATATTTTAATGTAAAAAGATTATTTATAAGCTACAGGCATTTTGTGTGGGGCGGGGAAGATTACAGTAACTAATTTCATATTAGTGGGTTTAGTAACACATTAAACTGCAAACGACTTGCATTTAAACTTGTGGTAGATCCTAGTTCTGAACTTCTTTCCTATCTGAATTAAATGTATAGCCTTATTTTTCTATATAAAGTAAACGTACTTTGTGTCTGAGAAAAAAATTGAGCTTGTTAAATATGTCCTTACTAATGCACCTACTATATTTTATTGAGTTTATCATGTTGGATATACAAACTGTAGCTCAAGCTTGATGCTCCAAACGATCTATATAGCATAGTCCTCACTTCATTGGTGCATTCTTACATTGTAGTATTACATGAAATTTGTGTGAATTTGTGTATGTTAAATGGTTACCTGTACACTCAGAAGGCTTTATGGAAATGTCCTGATCCTTGACTTCCTTCAATTATATATTTATTGAGCAACCAAGAGAGATAATCACTGTACAGTAGAATGAATGGGTGATAACAAAGTGGGTAATGGGAGCGAGAGAAGTCTATTAAAGCACAAAAAAACAAGATGGAAAACAGATAATATGTGACTCTGAGCACAGTGAAGCAGTTTTCAATAATATGCAAAAATGTGAGTAGGAAGACAATAATTGTAATGGTAGAATCAAAGTGGAAGTCTGAAAGCTAAAATTATTAATAAAAAGTTAAATTAGTATATGTATTGTGATATGGGGGAAAACAAAAAGGGGGTTCCCCTGGGTGGACTTTTCAGGCACAAATAGTATTCCAAAATATACAGGATATTGAGTGTAAAAAAAACAATTGTACATATTTATCAAAAAATGAAATATTGAATTGAAATATGCAGTTGCAATGATTGTCACTATATAAATAAATACAAGAAGAACCTTCTTTACCACTGACACGTTTCAGGCTAACCTTGTGTGTAGAGAAGGACAATTAGTTCATCTAAGCATAAGAATACATAAAGTTAATTACATGCGTTTAGAACATTATTAAATATATAAAATATTTTCTTTATATGTGATGTATAAACATGTAATCATTAACTTACGTATTATAAAGGATGATGAATATTTCATTGGATACGTTTTTTTAAAAGAATTGAAAATATAAACCACACGCTGAGTTCAATCAATGAGGTTGCCAGTCAAACAAGAAATGGGTATCAGGATATACAATTAATGCAAGTTTGAGACAAACATTTGTAAGTAACACCTTGTTCATCCCGCTAGGGAGAAATTATTCCAAAGATCGAGAAGCCGGTGGACCAGTCGGAAGAGATATGCTGGGACTGGGATGGTCCCTAAAAATGTATAAGATAATAAATAAAAATAATTGTACCCAAATAGGGCTAAATGGTATATATTATATAGAAAGAGTAATAATTTGCTACAATAACAGTTTATATGTTAATTAAGGATAATGAAGGGTTATATGTACCCGATTATATAAGATCCGCAACAAACCTAATAATGTCCGCTGTCAAACAGTACACTGTATTACTACGGTCATAGAAATTAATCTAGCCTTCATTTTAACTTCTAATTTTTTTAAGTATTTGTAGAGCAATTTAAATTAATCTATAAAAAAGGAAGAGGGAGGGGGGCTAGATCAAATATATACACTATATCATCATTGGATTGAATTATGTTAACCACTTCAATACCGGGCTTTTATACCACCTCCATACCGGGCCTATTCTCACACTTCTCTCCTACATGTAATAATCATCATTCTTTTGCTAGAAAATTACGCAGTACCCCCAAACATTATATATGTTTTTTTAGCAGACACCCTAGGGAATAAAACGACGGTCATTGCAACGTTTTATCTTGCACGGTATTTACGCAATCATTTTTCAAACGCCTTTTTTTTGTAAAAAAAATTGTTTCATGAATTAAAAAAATAAAACAGTAAAGTTAGCCCAATTTTTTTGTATTATGTGAAAGATTATGTTACACCGAGTGAAAGATTATGTTACACCGAGTAAATAGATACCCAACATGTCACGCTTAAATTATGCGCACACTCATGGAATGGCGCCAAACTTCGGTACTTAAAAATCTCCATAGGCAACGCTTTATTTATTTTTTACAGGTTACTAGTTTAGATTTACAGAGGAGATCTAGTGCTAGATTCGTTGCTGGCACTCTTAACGCACGCGGCAATACCTCACTCATGTGGTTTAAACGGCGTTTACATATGTCGGCGGGACTTACGTGTGCGTTCACTTCTGCACGCGAGCTATCGGGGACAGGGGCATTTTAATTTTTTTTTTTTTTTATCTTTTATTTATTTTTTTGACTTATTTTTTATTTATTTTTACACTTTTTTTCATTTTTTTTCCACTTTTATTCCTATTACAAGGAATGTAAACATCCCTTGTAATAGGAAATGTGTGTGACAGGTCCTCTTTAAGGAGAGATGCGGGGTCAATAAGACCTCACATCTCTCCTCCAGGCTGGAAACCATGAGATTGGTGAAAAAAAATTCACCGATCTCATGAATGGTTGCTGACAGCCGCAATCGCAGCTTTGTTTACTTACGGGGACCCAGGCGTGATGTCATCACATCGTGTCTGGGTCCTCCGACGGTCATAGAGATGACTGGTGACCATCTGGTCACCAGTCATCTCTATGCTTCCTGCCGACGCCGGACGATTCGTTCTCCGGGCCCCCGAAGGCACGGGAGAGCCCGGAGAAGCACCGGATGGCGGCGGGAGGGGGGGATGTCCCCTCCAGCGGCCTGTAAGAACGATCAAGCGGCGGAACCGCCGCTATGATCATTCTTATGTCGTGCAGAATCGCCGGCTGAAGATGAGGATATCTGGATGATACCTCTGGCTGCAGGCATCATTCAGATATTCACCTGCAAATCCCAGGCCGTCAATTGACGGCCACTTAGGATGGGAGATCCCATCTCTGGCCATCAATTGTCAATGGGCGGGTATTGAAGTGGTTAAGGAACAAAATATATATATATATATATATATATATATATATATATATAAATGATATGGGGGTGACCGTTTTTTTTTTTTTTTAAGTAAATCCACACCACACAGAAACTAGTAAGGGCTCGATGGACCACTTTGATTCAAAAGGAAAAACAAAGTTTACAAATGGGTTACCCTTGCAGGGGTTCTTCTCAAACCAATAAACAATGAAAAATGATAGCCCACCTGTCTACACTCCAGCAGCTGTGCTGATATTAAAAGTGGTCTTCTTGACCACAGGTTCCTAGGGCTGCCTCACCTTGCTGTGCTGGCCCACTCCTGGCCTCCTAATAGGGTTTCTAATAGGGTTTTCCCAGCACCCCAGGTTCTCACACACTCCTCAGGAACTCCAGACTCCCTTTGGCCACCCAGATGCAGTGCCGGCGGGGCACAAGCGTGGGCCCCCTACCTGGACGTGCTGAATCACGTACTCGGTACATGATCTGGAGGAGGAAAGCCACTCTGCCACTGTATAACTAAGTTATGTGGTCGGCAAGAGGTTAAAGAAGAATCTCAGAAATTATTTATGGAAAGGACCGTTCAAGTAAAGTGTAATGAAATGTAATTCCTCTGCTGTCCTTTTTTAGGTATAGAGCTCTGAGAACCCTGCTGTGAGTGTAAGGGGTATGGTGCCCTCAGAGCATTGGTTTCAAAATGCTGTAATTCTAAAAGGACAACTTTGACCTGAGTCAATTACACTTTCTTGCTGAGGTTCTTTCTAAAGAGAATTCTTAAAATATATACAATTTATTGTATAAGGCTTCTGTGGGTTTTGCTATTTTTGTGGGTTATGCTAGGTTTTGTTATTAAAAGAGAAGTATGGGGTTTTTTTTTTTTTAGATTCATACTTGCTTAGGTGTATGCAGCATTAGACCGATGCTGCATCTGTAACCCCGCCAACTATTCACTGAGAACTGAGCCACCGAACACCGCCGATTGCTCGGTTCTCCGACCTCCCTAAGTGGAGAGCTGCTGCCTGTCAGTCAGCATCTCTC
Organism: Rana kukunoris; assembly: GCA_029574335.1. NCBI lineage: Eukaryota > Metazoa > Chordata > Amphibia > Anura > Ranidae > Rana > Rana kukunoris. The sequence continues at coordinate 78,392,844 of CM056056.1, forward strand.
CTCCTCTGCTCCACGCTCATTGGAGCGCTGAACTGTGGAGGGATGGGGAGTGACCATCTTAATGGCTCGCTGAGAGGCTGAGGCTGCCATCAGTCCAGGGAGCTGACGAATACAGATTTTGCACAGTGGTGACAATTGATGGCACAGTGGCTGTGTTTGATAGGCACAGTGAGGCTGCAATTTTTTTCGTTTGCACCCCCCCAAAAATTTTGAGCGCCACTGCTACTGTCCGTCATCATCCGATCCCCCATAGGGGAGAGCGGTGTTCTGACAGGTCGGTCACTGCACAGTGTGCAGAGACCGACCTGTCATCTGCCTACTCAGCAGGGATCGACGGAGCGATCCCAGATGAGCTAAAGCGGAGCCCACACATGGACAGCCACGTGTGAAAGAGCCCTAACTGTGAGTTTTGATGATCTCTTTTTAATTATTGCAGTTTTATAGATGATTTTGGCCATATTGTATACATTTTATTTCTTTGCTATAAATACCATTGTGTTAGGAATACAGCTGCATAATGAAGCATGCTGATTAACTATATGATCTGACAGTATTTGAACATGAAAAAAAACAAAACAGATTTGATCAAAATTCTGTTTTGGCTTCTGAAGGTGACCGCAGAATCTGCTTTTATTCAATAGTCAATAACATTTGCACAATGCCTTACTAATAATGTTTTGTGAATCATATTAGCCTTAAATTAGGTGTAATATGTTGTGTGATTAGCTAACAGTGAAATTATTTGTTTAATTTTATTAGTTTCAGTGTTTGCTAATGACATATTGTGACCTTTGGTGTTTGTATGAAAGATATTTTTATCGTTGAGTCTGCTATTTACTGGAATCAGAAATTATACAGTATGCAAATGGATATATATTCTTTGACCTTTATACTCATATTTTTTTTACTTGTTTATTTGCTTTTATATTTATGATCTTTTTTACTTTTAGAATTATGACCTTTTGTAGCCCTGATGATGGGGAAGTAAGTTTGTCCCCCGAAATGCATTGGCTTTATTCTGCTATGAACCCATTTTATCATTAAATTATCTTGGACTCTTGGATGTTTGTTAGGCACTCATTGGATTGTATTTGTAATTGTCCTAGAATGCTCATCTTGGCCATACCTTGTAAGATTTTTGTTAGGAATAGTTCACTTTGGAAAACTGCTTTTTAATGATAAATAAGTATGTGTGTGCGTGTTTTGTATGTGGAAAAACAAAGAGCAAAAGTCTCTCTGTGCTAATCCCCCAGTAAATATAACAGTCATTGCAGCACTTCCAAAGAAGTTATAATATGGGCAGAAACTGTATAATGCTGCTCCAAAGAAGAGTTCTCGCCCAGGTCAAGGGTCACTAAAGGAATTTTTTTTTTTAGCTAAATAGCTTCCTTTACCTTAATGCAGTGCTGTTTTCATGTTCTCATTGTTCGTTTTTGCTTTAAAGTTGCTGTAATTCTGCTCTGATCTCCACACTTCCTGCTTGTCTGGCTCCTTATGAAAAATCTCATGGCAGTTTTTCACTGTGGTCTAAGCTGTGTGTCTAAAACTCCTCAGAACCAATCAGATTCATTTTAAAAACAAAACACTGCCCTGGATTTGTTTGTTTTTGTTCTGTGTGTCTTCTGTACTTCACAGAAACATGAAACCAGTTTAAAAACAAAAGTGAAACTAGAGGCACATTATATGATTGTTTTTTATCTATTTTTAATCATTTTTAAAGGGAATCAGTTAATTTTTATGTCTCTATACCCTGTAAACAGTCATTTCAGCAAAAATGTTTTTTTCCTTTAGTGACCCTTTAACATATAAAAGTGCAAACAGACCTCAATACTGTTTGAGGTCTAAAGTTTTTTGTGAGCTTTCCTTCTTTTGGAGATGCCATTCTATGATCTCTGCATAGTGTTTACACCTTAGTAAGTGGTAGTAAAGGCTTTTTTTATTTATATCTACAGGCAGACCTATAAAAAGGCATACCCGTAGGCACAGTAAATATCTCCTAAACGTTCACCATTTGAGAGATATTTACTGTAGCAGTGCCAGTGATGTCACCGGTGCATGCATACTCAGCTCTCAATGGATGGCGTGCCATCCTTAGAGAGAACCATGTCGCGGGTATGACTCCCATGCACATATCAAACGGCAGCTGCCTGTACACCTGGAAGTAAGACTGAGCGAAGATGGAAGCCCTGTCAGCAGTGACAGTGCGCCACTGGAGGGATTTGTTTTCAGGTAAATCTTTCACAATGTGCTAGTATGTGATGCATACTAGCACATTATGGCATTAATGTGCAGGGAGAAGATTTTTTTTTTGTTATTATTTGCGGTTTACTTCAACTTTAAGGAAGACCAGTTGACTAAATACATGCTGGGAATGTGTACTAGATTCCTAAGCAGAGATGCTGTTATTCTGGCAGGAAATTAGCTTTCACTGCTTATCTCGCAAGATCAACAGTGAAAGCCTCTGCATAGCAAACTCACTGTCAGTGGGCTTGCTATGTTGTGATTGAACATTATAATCACATGAAAAATTGTATGCATTTTCCAACTCAACCATTTTTTTTAAATATTCTTCGGTCACAATTAAATAAAGTACTAGTACAAATTATCAGACATTGAGCAACACATATTTTGTTTTTAGACAGTAAAGGAGTACATTTATTTTTTAGGCAACAAAGTAGTGACTTCAGTATAATGTATGTTTCTCCAGTCATCTTCCAGGACTGCACACCTGAGATGACGGTCCCACCTGACAGGAAACGCAATCAACAACAGAGTTTAAAAGGCCCCACCTTCCCTCTGTCCCTCAGTTATTGATTGTGTTTCCCACAGGATGGCAGTGAAACATTTTTTGTTGAATATTTATTTTGTTTTATTTATTTTTTTGTGGGCCAAAGTCTGTGACTAAGGTCTTTTTTACCCCCCCCCCCCCCAAATTGCCTAACCTCTTGCTACCAGTGGTGGATGCAGAACAGGCAGGACTTCTGAATCCTAAAAAGGGGGGGGGGGCTCCTTTTTAAAAGATTCAGGGGGAGCATTGCAGCACAGAGGAGTGCCGGATTCAGGCAGTTTTCCTCAGAAAGTGTAAGTCTCCCCCTGAACATTCTAGCAGGCATAGGACGCAGTGGGGCTGTCTTATTCCTCTAGGGACCTATCTACCTCTCCCCTCACATACCTGACGGTGGCGGATGGCATGTGAAACCGCTCAGTTACCCCCGTGGGGGGGCGGAGGATCCGGATGGCCAACAGCGGAGGCTGTGAGAGCCGGGTATCCGTTCGGATTTGCGGCCTGTGCATGTCCGCTTGCCAAAGTGTGCGCGTGTGACGTCACTTCTGCGCGCCGGATACAGTAAAATGGCGCGGGTCGCGTGGTATATTTAAACCGCCAAACAAGCTGGGAGCCTTTTTGGAGCGGAGGTCCAGGATCCAGTGCCCTTCCCTATCCAAGCGATACCTCCGGTGGTGGCGCAGCTGCAGAGGGATGGAGAAGGAGGATGGATCAACCCAGGCAGCTCCAGAAGTCGCTAAAAGGGATGAGTGACTCTGCTGTTTTGGGGCGGGGGGAAAGAGTGTTTGGGGTGGCCCTATTCCCTTCCCCCCCATACCTTGAGCATTAGCATGGTGGCATTAAGGGTTTCTTTTTATGCTCATGTTTTTCAGAATCTGAAAGCCCTGCCCAGGAGACAACCAGTAGGTCCCAGGGCAAAGCCACCAGCAAGTCTAAACGCTATGGCAATTGTGGTGACAAGCTTCCATAGTCCCATTCTAAGCCTTTCTGCTTTAAATGTTTGTACAAACTAGCAGGCAAAGAAACGGCTCAGACTATGAAGGAGTGCCGAGCATTGCAATCTGAAATGCTTGCCGCCCTTCAGTCCTTTAAATCAGTAGTTGGAAAGAGAGAGGAAACTCCAGTAGATAGGGAGAGCTCCACTTCTCTAACAGCTACCCCGTCAAGCATTGCGGGTTCCCAGCCGACTCTGGTCGATTCTGATGAAGAACCAGAAGCATCAGACCAAAGTTCTCCAGAAGAAGGAGAGGAGTCAGACCAGGATAGCTTATGTGAGGTGCGACCCGGGGGACATCTCTTCGCAGCAGAGGACATGGAGGATCTTCTCGGGGCTATTTATACCTCTGAGGATATTCAGCCACCACCTACACAGATCTCAGCACAGGACAAACTGTACAGGGGGCTGGCAAAGACACAGGCCAAATCCTTCCCAGTACACCAATCCCTTAAAGATATCATCTTAAGAGAATGGAAAGAACCTGAGCGCAAGGTTTTAAAACTCAAAACTTGGAAGCGCAGGTGTCCCTTTAAAGTCGAGGAAGAGGAAAACATTTTTAAAGTTCCGCGTCTGGATGCTTCGTTAGCTCAGGTATCCAAGCGCTCGGATCTGTCCTTTGAAGATTCAGGGAATATACAGGATCCCATGGACAAGAAATCAGAAATCTTACACCGTAGGGCCTGGGACGCCAATGCTGCTGCTATGAGTCCAGTATTGGCCTCCGCCTGTGTCGCCAGAAACGCAAACTCATGGGTTCATAGGTTGTTAGACCATGTGGCACAAAAGAGTAAATCTAAGGAGGTGTTAGATTCTCTGGAGTTGGTCGGTAAGGCAGTGTCCTTTTTGGCAGATGCTGCAGTGGAGACAGTGAGAACTACCGCCAAGTCAGCAGCTCTTCTGAATTCAGCTAGAAGAGCTATTTGGGTAAAGACGTGGGATGGGGATTTCACATCCAAGTCTCGTCTTTGTGGTATTCCCTTTGGGGGATCCCTACTTTTTGGTTCTGACTTAGAACAAGTTCTAGCTCGTTCCACAGAAAAAGGCAAAAAATTCCCTGCAAAATTCAAACAAGATAAAGGCAAGAATTTTTTTCGAGGCCCCCCTTCAAAAAACTTCAATGGAAAGAGGGAACCTAAGAAAAAGTGGGGGTATGGTAGAGGCAAAGAAAAAAGGGGGATCCTTTTTTCTTGACCTGCTACTTCCAACAAAGAAGCCAAATGACGCCAGCATAAAGGTTGGCGGAAGGCTCAGGTGGTTTATCCCAGAGTGGGAGAAGATCACTCAGAGTCCCTACATTTTAAGTCTAATAAGGGAAGGATACAGCTTGGAGTTCGTGTCTCCCCCGCCCCCAAACTTTATCTTGACTCATCTTCCCAAAGACTCATCAAAAGCAAGGGGCCTTTTGGAGAGTGTCCAGCATCTAGCGGAACAGCAGGTCATCATTCCTGTCCCAATAGACCAAATCGGCCAGGGATTTTATTCCCATATATTTGTGGTACCAAAACCTTCCGGAAAATTCCGTCTGATTATAAATCTGAGGAATCTAAACCAGTATCTGGTTTACAAAAGATTCAGGATGGAGAGCATTTACACAGTCAGAAGACACCTCCCGGAGGGAGTCTTTATGATTACCTTGGATCTAAAGGATGCTTACCTGCATGTTCCCATTTCCCAGAAACATCAGAAATTCCTGAGGTTTGCAGTACAGACGAGGCAGGGTGTCCGTCACTGGCAGTTCAAGGCTCTCCCCTTCAGCCTGGCGGCCAGTCCAAGGATTTTTACCAAGGTCCTAGCCGAGGTGGTGTCTTTCTTACACCTCCAGGGTATAGCCTTGATTCCATATCTGGACGACATGCTGATTTACAGTCCGGTCTTGGAACAGGTCCAGGTAGACCGAGACAAGGTGGTGGCCACACTAGAATGTCTAGGGTGGTTGATCAGCAAAGAAAAATCCTCCCTAGAACCCACTCAGTCCAAGGTGTTCCTAGGGTACCGGATGGACTCGGTGAACCAAAGGATGTTTCTACCCCTAGAAAAGATCGCCAAACTACAAAGAGCAGTGTAAGCTCTACTTGGTTCCAGAGAGGCCTCTCTAAGGACTGTGATGAGAGTACTGGGGCTCATGTCATCCTGCATTCCAGCGGTTCACTGGGCCCAATTACATTCCCGGAAACTCCAGGGATTCCTTCTCTCCTCCTGGGACGGGAGAAGAGAATCCCTGGACTTAACAGTGTCCCTCTCAGAAGAGGCAAAGAACTCCCTAAACTGGTGGCTTAGCGCAGACAACCTCTCAGAAGGGCGCTCCTGGACCCAACAGAATCCATTGATTCTGACTACAGATGCAAGCGCCTGGGGCTGGGGAGCTCATATAGGAGATCTCTTTGCCCAGGGCTCTTGGGATCAGGAGCAGAGCAGGGCCTCCTCCAATTTCAGGGAGCTGTTAGCGGTCGGAAAAGCTTTAAAGATTTTCAAAGACCAAGTCCAAGGAAGGGAAGTTCAGATCTTCTCGGACAATGTAGTAACCGTGGCCTACTTAAACCATCAGGGTGGAACAAGGTCCAGCAGGCTGATGGAACTGACCCAGGAGATCCTGGAGGATGTGGAGTGGAGAAGAACATTCTCTCAGTATCGGCAGTACATGTAAGAAGGTCCCTCAACATTCAGGCAGACTTCCTCAGCAGACAACCTATTCATCAGGGAGAGTGAGAGCTGAACAACGAAGTCTTTTCTCTGGTAAGCCAACACTTTGGAAAACCAGAAATAGATTTATTTGCCCGCAAAAAGAACAGAAAAGTCCACAAGTACTTCTCTCTCACCAGAGAGCAGGGCGCCCACGGGATAGATGCTCTAGCACAGAAATGGGACTTCACCTTAGCATATGCATTCCCTCCCCTGGCACTCATTCCCCGGGTACTGCAGAAGCTTCACAGTTCAAGGGGCCACCTTATTTTGATAGCTCCCTGGTGGCCAAAACGAGCATGGTTTCCCACCCTCTGGAGGTGGTCGATGGCTCCTCCGTTGCATCTTCCGTCCAGACGCGATCTCCTCTCCCAGGGAGCTGTGTTTCATCTCGATCCGGGCTTTCTTTCCCTGACGGCATGGTGTTTGAGAGGGAGATTCTAAGGCGTAGGGGATGCTCGGAAAAACTGATTGACACACTCTTGCAGAGTAGGAAGCCAGTCACAAGGAACATTTACGCTAAAGTGTGGAAAGTCTTCTCTCGCTGGGCTCAGCCTAGAGAAGGTTCTCCCCAGATAATTCCCATGGTCTAAGATTTCCTCCAAGAAGGGGTGAATCAGGGCTTAGCCGTAAGCACACTAAGGGTCCAGGTTGCAGCCTTGTCAGTTTTTTTCGACCAGAGGCTGGCCCTGAACCCACTGATAAAAAGATTTTTGGTGGCCAGGGATAGAGTAACCCCGGTTAAGACAATCAGGTTCCCGCCTTGGGATTTATCCTTGGTGCTGGATGCATTAACCAGGGAACCTTTTGAGCCAGTGGCTCAAGTTTCAGTTAAATTTCTTTTACTTAAGATGGCTTTCCTTCTAGCAATTACCACAGCCAGAAGGATTGGCGATCTACAAGCTCTGACTATTAAAGACCTTTTTTTGTTGCTTCTAGAGGATAGGGTAATCCTCAGACAGGATCCTTTATATTTGCCAAAGATGACCTCTGAATTCCACAGGTCACAGGAGATTGTCCTTCCCTCCTTTTGTCAGAATCCAAAAAATGACAAGGAGGCCAGGTTTCATTTGTTAGACGTTAGAAGATGTCTTCTAACCTATTTAGATAGACTGAGTGAGTTTAGAAGATCAAATCATTTGTTATTTTTTCTGGCCAAAAGAAGGGACTTCAGGCCTCTAAACCTACGATAGCCAGGTGGATTAAACAGACTATAGTCTATACTATAGTAGTAGCTTATGAACAGGCAGGAAAACCTGTTCCAGATCATATTAAAGCTCACTCAACCAGATCTCTGGCGACCTCCTGGGCAGAAAGGGCAGGCGCTTCAATTGACCAAATCTGCAGAGCAGCAACCTGGACGAGCCAAAATACTTTCCTGAGGCACTACAGAGTGGAGCTGTGGTCTTCTCAGGACTTGGCATTCGGCAGGAAGGTCCTACAGGCAGTGATCCCACCCTAAGGTAGGCCTGGTCTTCTTGCCCATCATCTCAGGTGTGCCGTCCTGGAAGATGACTGGAGAAAAGTACCAGTTACACTTACCGGTAACGGATTTTCTAGGAAATCTTCCAGGACGGCAGGCCTACTTCCCACCCTTATTTGTTGGTGATGTTTTGTGGTCACAGAGGTGCCCTCTGACACCGGTGTGGGTCTATACTTTGTCATAACTGAGGGACAGAGGGAAGGGTGGGGCCTTTTAAACTCTGTTGTTGATTGTGTTTCCTGTCAGGTGGGACCATCATCTCAGGTGTGCCGTCCTGGAAGATTTCCTAGAAAATCCGTTACCGGTAAGTGTAACTGGTACTTTTCTGTTATTCTGTTGACAGAATTTCCATATGATACGCCTATGACCAATAGAAAGAGGGGCAAACATGGATATGGATTTGTGTTGAACTTCTAAATTATAAAAAAAATCATAAATGTCAAATTTTCAGAGCTATGATAGAAATTTCTTTACAATGAGGATCCAGTCATCTGTTTTGTTATTCACAAGGGTGACATGTGTAGCCCATATATACTGTAAGTGTTGTTTCAATATATTTGAGAACTGTGCTAACCCCCAAAAATGTGTCGTTTCTTTTTTATGAGATTCTAAGATCACCTTATGTGGAGATATATGTAATAAATGTTGACATACCAGTTGGGAATACCGGAAAACATTCTAATGACAGAAATGGTTGATCAAGGCTTTTCGTAAAAAACATTATGGGGGTTAGAGTAGAATGTGAAATCCCTATCTGCTGGGTGCAGTAGGTGGAGGGATTCCATCGTTGATGCCAGTAGTGTCTGATCGTTAGCATTCGGGGGGGATCGAGGGAGCTTGGGAGAAGACCTGTCTTCTGACAGGTGCATCGTGGAGTTAAAGTCCCCGCCAATCAAGTGTGGGAGATGCGGATCGCAAAGGAGCCAGGTTGTAATTTCCCCGTAGGGTTATTGGGTGCATAGATGTTTGTGAGTATCAAGACCCTGGTCCCTAATTGGACCTGGGCAGATACAAGACGGCCCTCGGAATCTGAGTCCGTAGATAGGACCGTGCACGGGAGATTTTTGTTTGAGTATTAAAACTCCTGCTCTGCGTCCATTAGAGTCAAAACTGAAAACCGGGCCCATCCAGAAGTTTTTTCATGCGGTAAAAGTCAGGGGTGGAGAGGTGGGTTTCCTGGAGTAGGGCGATGTCGGTCTTAAGCCGTTTAAGGTGGAACAGAATTTTCATTCTCTTATTGGGGGAGCGAAGCCCTTTAACATTCCAAGAGACTACTTTCATGTTGGGGGACCACCGGGAGGGTATGTGCTGATCGGTGGTGTACGGTAGTATTTGGTGGTAAGTGTTAAGCATATGTAAAAGTGCGAGGGAGCCTAGGCTGTCTGAAAACATAGGTTGAGGTACATTTGGTGTGCATGTGGTATAAAAAAGAAAAGCATTCAAGGGGGAGGGGTAGTAGGGGGAGGTGGGTAGATGAAAAACATATTCAAGGAACTTCACTTTTTTCAGCATTGAGTCACTGAGTAGGCCAACTCCCAACACAAGGCTCGTTGCGCTGCAATCTACCCAGGTTTTAGGGGGTAATGTAGGTCAGCAGCTAGAATCGTGTATGCAGAGAGAGGACCAGGCAGGGATGCCAGGGAAAAGGAAATTAGGCATAGGCTGATACAGTAAACAGAATGATACATTACAGCAATACGTAAAACAGTAAAAAAAGAGGAAGTCAAAGAATGCTCGGCCTACCAGGAAATATGATGTTTGTGGGGAAGAGGGAGCAAGGCTACGATGGGCGTCTGGCCTGGGGTGGCCCAGAGAGGCCGGTTGAAGAGTCATAGGGGCCATGACCAGTAAAAGCGTAGTAGAAATTACTTCAATAAGGTGTGGGACGTTGGTGGTCTGGGCCTGAAGCTCTGAATCTTTTTTTGAGTCTTTCGTGGACTTCTGTGTTAAAAGGCACAATTGGTGGGAGCTGATCTGGGGGAAGGACTGAGCTGTGGGCCCGCGTTCAGCGATCTCAGGAAGGCCACCGCTTCGGACGGTTCGTGGAAGGAGAGTTGGTCACCGTTGGGGGCTCTAAGCCAGAGGGTATCTGGAAACGCCAAGGTGAATTTAACTTGTAGCCGGTGTAGATCTGAGCAGATCTGTTGGAATGCTTTTCTTTTCTTGGATACTTCTATGGAGCAGTCCGCAAAAATCTGAATCTTTATTCCGTCGATCTGGAGAGTTCTGGACTGTCTGAATTTCTGTAAGATGACAGCTTTGTTCGAGTAGTTGAGGTACTTGGCGATTATGGGTCGGGTGTTTTGCGGTCGGAATTAAAGGTTCCCATGCGGTGGGCACACTCGACTGTGCAGGGGCCCGGGAGGCCTAACGCTTTGGGGATGCGACTTGCACATGGATCCGTGTGTGTCGAAGGATGTAGCGATTTTGGGATACCCACGAATCGCAGGTTGCTTCTTCTGGACCTATTTTTCAAATCGTCCAGCTTCTCAAGGATGTACCTGTTTGTCTTGTCTTGGGCCTGCTTGGGCGATACGGTGTTCAGCCTCATTCAGTCTGGATGCATGTTCCCCTAACTGGGCCTGGAGCTTCTGCATGCCTGTGCTGATGGCCTTCTCTACAGAGGCCGCAATCATTGGGGAGAGGAGAGCTGCAACAGCCTGGGCGATGAGATCTGTATTAGGATCCCCTGTGCGTGGAGGAGCCTGTGTGGAGGAGGGGGGGGCTGAAGCACTGCTTACCTCCATGTCAGGAGCAGTCTCCGTGGAGGTTTCCGAGTAGACCGAAGCCGGGGCCTTGATTTGCGGCTGTCCCGTACGTGCCGTCACGGCCGCGTACGATCGCGCGCCGTTTTTTTTTTTTTCCAAAAAAGTCCATCATATAGCCAGGGGGTTAGAGGATGTGCTGCCTGTGATCGGTGGCGATAAGCCGTTTTGTGAGTCAGGCTGCGGGAGCTGATGTGAGGGTCAGCTATTTCATGCGTCGCTGGAACCGGAAGTCCAAAACAAGGCTTTTATATTTCTAGTGTCTGGTGAGTGTCCATTTTAGAGAGTGGTGGTGAATCATGGACTGGTGAAAGTTTCTTCAATATGGATTCATTTTGAATACCCATTTTTGAAGATAAGCATTGGGACTTTCTTTTTTATATATACACAAGTTTTATTCGATTATATTGTTTATACAGTCAACACAGTATGTTCCATAGCTAAATTTATTCACTAATGATTGGTATATTGTTGGATGTAAATTAGTATTCACTGTTATAGGTATATGGTAATGCAGCGTACACACGATAGAAAATTTTCGATCGGAAGATCACATGGAACTTTTCTTGTCGGAAATTCCTACTGTGTGTACGCAGCATAAGAGTTATTTTTGTGGTTAGCGCAGGGCTTTTTTTCTCAGACAATAGGTGCAGGAACTCCCCCTTTTCGAGTCACCCCTTTTCTCTGCCCCTCTTTTCTCTGCCCCTATCAACCTCACAGTACCGTCTTTTGGACAACATAGAACCACGTATAGTTTTCTGGTGCCAAGTAATTTGTATGGAATTTGGTAATGATATTAAGAAAAGCAGTAAAATAGATCCCCTGCAGCCAGCAACAATAGATCTTCCTAAAAACAATGGACCACCCACAACAAAATCCCCCCCCCCCAGCAACAATAGGCTCCCTGCAGCATCAACAGATCTCTGCACAGCCAGGATTAATAGACTCTCTGGCTGCCATCAACAATAGACCCCTCCACCAACAGTAGATTTCTTTCAGCAACAACTGACACCCCAGCAACATAAGACCCTCCTAAAAACAATAGATCCCCCTCAGCAACAATAGACCTTCCCAGCAACAACAGACCCCCCTCCCCCTGCAAAAATAGATCCCCAGCAGTGAGCATCAATACCCTGCAGCATCCTCCAGCAGCCCTTGCCATTGCATACAGTCAGTCCAGGAGGTGCCGGAACTGCTTTGCCCCGCATTTCCGCTGAAAAAAAGCCCTGGGTTAGCGCAGTTATCAAATATATTGAAACCTATTGTGCCTATACCACACAAATGGTGGGGAATTCATGACTGCAGCATATCCGACACGTACATTTTAAGATACACACTGAAATAATACACAGATTTTTCTATATTTATTTGTGCCGGTGAGTGGTGACACAACTCCTGCACGTATATAAGTGTTAACTATGATAAATATGTGGGTACAGTCTATTTTGCATCTTAAAGTCCCTACTTTCTTCATGTTTTTGTATCTAAAAATTGGCATCCGGTGATAAAATAATTCAAAGCTGTTTATATGAAAACCGTAAAAGCTTACTTACCTTACTAGTTACTCTCCTCTCCCTCTCACCAGTATGAAAGGGGTCTATAAGTGCTCAAAATGCAACTAAACAAATAATGTGTGTATAAGACCCCTTTCACACTGGTGCCTCCTACAACGTCAGCGGTAAAATAGCGGCAAAATGGTGCTATTTTACCGTCAGATTTGCGGCAAACTTTTGATTCCCGCTAGCGCCGAGAAAGGGTTAAACCGCTATGTCGGCGTATTGATTTCAATGGGCAGGAGGGCATTAGGAGTGGTGTGTTCACCGCTCCTAATGCGTTTCAAAGAATATAAATGTAACATTTAAGAACACCAACTCCAAAGCAGAAACTATAAGATTCAAATAGACACTCCTCCAGTCAGGAGGACACCACCCACCATAGCTAACATATACGTAAGAAAAAAACGTAAGACGCTGACGGACGCGATGGCAACCGACCCCACACGATTGGGGGGAGATCCACACTCGCGGGAATCACTCGGGAGCTGTGTGCTTTTGCCTCCCTTTTGATGACATCCTACACTTACCTTCCATAAGGTGGATACAATCATCTCCAGCGAGGACTTTTCACATATGCCACAACTAGGCGGATATGAGTAACTTTTTGAATTAAGGGATCCTATCAATAACACACAGATGGGATAGGCTAGACGTGACTACGATACTCAGAAGCTGCAGATATATCTCGCTATGCGGCAGTCTGTCCTACTAGTGTGAGACCCATGGCACTTATGACATCAGGAATCGGGTAAGATCGTTTCATATCCCTGAGTCATTTATACACGCATTAACTGGGCTCATGCCTTTTCCGTCTCTGCAATAGACGATCCATAGCTTTTGAGACAGAATCCCACGTCTCATAACTAGTGTTGCTCACGAATATTCACATTGCGAATATTCGCTACGAATATTGCATATTCGAGTATTCTCGAATATCGCGGCGAATATTCGCTATTTCGAATATTCGATATTTTTCAAATTTCGCAAAAAAATTCGCAATAGCGAAAATTCGCAATTTTTTTTTTTTATCAAATATCACGAATATTCGATATTAACGAATATTCGCAACCGCATATGTGAAATTTCGCTTTTTTTTTTATATAAAATATACCGAATATTCGTAAATATCGAATATTCGTGATATTTTATAAAAAAAAAAAAAAAAATCGCGAAATTTCACATTAGCGAAAATTCGCATTGGCGAAAATTCGCAATTTTTTTTTTTTTTTTTTTTATAAAATATCACGAATATTCGATATTAACGAATATTCGCGAATATTCTTCGAAATATTCGCGAAATATCGCGAAATCGAATATGGCGTATTCCGCTCATCACTACTCATAACTATTTACTGGAAGTATACTATAGGAGTTCCCTAGAGTGACCAGCTGCTCCATCCTCATTGGACTCTTCCAGTAATTACCAAGTAGGAATATCAGGCCGTATATTGGCCCATACATAGGACTATTTGTGTGTGTTTTTTCCTCATCTCCAACATATCTTGGACTATGCTCACCTTCACTAGTGGAATCATTTCATGAAGTTTGATATGATCAGGGTATTACTACATGCCCCCACCAATATTAATATTAGCATTAGAATTATCTGACCAGCAGTCCAGGATTCTCATCTTCATCAGCCCCAATCCACCCCATCTCCCCCTGGGGCCTTCCTGCTGTTGCTCACTAGGATATACACATTATTGCCACCCGGCAATATTATCCTCGGGAACGACAGTGGGGTTGTCTCATCCATGTCCGGACAGACGTCTATTTTTTATTGTCTCTGTATGTCCTTTTCATTGTCGTGCATGTCTTTTTGTTAGCACCAGTTAGTGAACTACCATCTTCACAGGTGCAATTTTGGCCGGCCACTTTCTGTTGATTCATTTGCAACAATTGTTCCAGCTCGGAACTTTTTACACATAAGAGACTGTATATAGTTTATATTATATCATCATCTTGTATATTTAATAAAATTCTATTTTGTATTCAATCACTGTCCGTCACTACCTTTATAGCTTCTTGGCCCATAGAGGCACCTCATCTCGGTGCTCCTATTAGGACCAATTCCTTTTTTTTCTTGCGTTTCAAAGAAGCTGCTGGCAGGACATTTTCTGACACTCTACCAGCGAACCGCTCCAATGTGAAAGCCCCCAGGCTTTCACACTGGAATGAGTAGAGCAGCTGTTTAAAGCGGAGCTCCCACAAAAAAATATACAAATACTGCAGCTGCTGACTTTTAATAAATGGACACTTACCTGTCCAGAGCTCCCGCGATTACAGCAGCAGAAGATGAGCAATCGCTTGTCTCTCTGCTGCCCCCGCCGCCATCCTCGGTGAGGGAATCGGGCAGTGAAGCTTTGCGGCTTCACTGCCCGGTTCCCTACTGCGCATGCGTGAGTAGTGCGGCACTTTCCCAGTGGTCCCCGCCGTCTCCTGGGACCAGTGTGTTTCTCAGAAGGCAGCTGCAGGGGGGGGGGGAGTGGAGTGATTCTTGTGGGAGTCTCTCCCCAGAAATGGGTGTAGATACCTGTATTATACAGGTATCTGCACCCCCCTCCCCTGAAAGGTGCCAAATTTGACACCGGATGGGGGGAGGGTTCTGAAAAGCGAAAGTTCAATTTTTGGGTGGAACTCCGCTTTAAGGGCGGATTGCAGCCGCTATTTTTAACGATATAGCGCCTTCAAAGTGTGAAAGGGGTCTTAAAGTTGCTAAAGTTCAGAAATTCAGGTGCTGTCTGCCTTTAGTGAAGAAAACTTTCATAATACGTGGAACTCATACTTGACCACGTGAAACTCGTCACCTTGAGAATACAAGAGGCTTACCAGAAACTCAGCGACTGCCCTTATTTAGGGGGGTCAAAATGGCTTGTAGGATCTAGGATCCCTAGAGATACCGTGAAAATTCTCCACCCTGCAGTTTCTTTCAAGTATCAGGCGATGGACTTCCGTTGCTGTCAGGCAATAGTTGGATCCGATCTCTCATGGCTTCAACGAAGGAGTACACCAAACAAATGTGTATGTGAAAATAGAAAAAAACTCCAGTAGTGCAAAATTGCTAAAATGGGCTTTATTGAAAATCAAATGCAATGCTGCATGGTATGAGATGACCCACAGACGAGGCCCTCAAATGACAAAGTTAAAAATGGAATTCCAAACAAAAATGTAGTCACATCAACACGTGAGGGCGAATGCTACGCACACACACTCTGCGCATGCACGATCGCCCTCACATGTTAATGTGACTACATTTTTGTAGTCGCATTAACAAAAACATTGCAGCCCAGAGGCTAAAATGAAATAATAAAACCTTTTTTCCATGTTGTCTGATTTGGAGGTTGTTTATTTACAGTATATAGTTTTAATGGAGTAGGAGCATGTTAACCCCTTTCTGTATGTCCAGGGGGGTGGGAAAGATTCACCAACCACATGACCACTGTGATTGACTGTTACAGTGGTAATATCATTTTACCCCAGCCTTCTGACTGCCGATCATTGGTCTGGACCAAGAGCTGTCTTTGTGGTGGAAGTGTGCAGTGACAGTGCTTTCAGAACAGAAAGCTCCATGCACTGCAATGGAACCGTTCTAATCGGAGCGACGCAAGTCGCTCTGACTTAGAAAGAGGTTCCTGTATGACTTTGGGGGTGGCTCGGGGTGGCTCGGGGTGGCCCTGGTGGCAATAGCGGGTGTGAGGGGGGGCCTCCCACTCACCCCACCCTACCTGCTCCACTTGGGAGCCCAACTGGGGCCCAACATGACCCCAACGGGGCAGAGGGACTCCCCCTATGAGGGAGTGAGGGGGTCTAGCCCACCCAGCCAGCCCCGTAGATCCTTCGCCTCTCTTTATTTTAGGAGACCGCATGGCCAAAGTGCGTGCGTGTTAAACCAATTTCGTGTGCGTGCAAGTGTGGTGGTTTTTGTGGGGGGGGGGTGGGCATACTAAGCACAGGCGTACCTTGCATAGCACACCCACCGGGAGCCGGGCTGAGACCACCAAACTCAATTCACATGTAGCCAAGACCTGGATCCGAACCCTTGGCTGCAGAGGTGAATGGCTTGTCAGAGCAGTGCCAATCACGTTGAGCCACCACAGCTCCTTTGTCACTGCTCCTCCTATAATGGCTTTTTTAAACTTCGAAAATGTATTCTACAGCATTCCAATTTCTTGGTTTCATAGCAAAATCTATACACCACTGCTTTTTTGAATTTTTCTTCAAAACAAAATGCTTCCATAGCTGTTCACTGCAACAAAAATGATTTAAAGTGTATGTTGACCTTAATTAAAAAATATAGGAAATACATTCCTTTGTCTCTCTCTGCTTTCAAACACTCTGCGAAGTAAGGTAATTTGGTTCAAATTGCATCTGTGTTAGCAGAAGAAAAAATATTTAGTTTCAGACACTCTCTTGTCTTGACCATAATAAATAACAAAAACATCATTATACAGATCCACTGTACATTCAATTTAAAATGGTAGTAAACACTGCTAGGATACTTGTACCTACAGATACGCTTGTAATAAAGCTTGCCTGTGTGTACAAGGAATATCTCCTAAACATGCATTGTTTAGGATATATTCAGTGTTAGGGGAGGGCTGGCAGCCTTAGGCCTGGGGGTAAAGTCCAGTCAAGTGGCCCATTGAACCATCGAATAAGCTCACCATTTGGACCCAGGGAGTGTAGTTTCCTCTGCGCTGCTCTGTTTTCCACCCACCGGGAGCTTAAGCGTGGACTACAACTCCCAGAATGCAACAGCTAATGGCGAGCCGCTGTGGCCGTGCCCCCCGGCCCGACTTCCTAGTGCAGAATAAAAAAAGATGGTAAAGGGCAGAGGCTGCCGACCATTTTGAACAAAAGTTAGAGCGGCCTGGGAGGCAATTGCCACCCAGCCCCCTGGCCCAGCCCTCCCCTGGTCCCAGTCCTATTGTGGCCATATAATGCTAGTACTCTCTGTCTCCTATTGTGCCCACACTGCCCAGTGACACTTACCTGCCCTCTCTCTGGTGGTGCTAGACAGCACTACGCGCTCTCTCTCTCTGGTGGTGCGGGTGCAGCGTGTCTCTCTGGTGGTGCGGGTACATCGTGGCTCTCTCTGGTGGTGTGGGTACAGCGTGGCTCTGTCTCTCTTTGGTGGTGCAGGTACAGCGTGGGTCTCTCTCTGGTGGTACGGGTACAGCGTGGGTCTCTCTCTGGTGGTGCGGGTACAGCGTGGCTTTTGTGTCTCTCTCTGGTGGTGCGGGTACAGCGTGGCTTTTGTGACTCTCCCTCTCTGGTGGTGCGGGTACAGCGTGGCTCTCTCTGGTGGTGCGGGTACAGCGTGGCTCTCTCTGGTGGTGCGGGTACAGCGTGGCTCTCTCTGGTGGTGCGGGTACAGCGTGGCTCTTTCTGGTGGTGCGGGTACAGCGTGGGTCTCTCTCTGGTGGTGCGGGTACAGCGTGGCTTTTGTGGCTCTCTCTGGTGGTGCGGGTACAGCATGGCTTTTGTGGCTCTCCCTCTCTGGTGGTGCGGGTACAGCGTGGCTTTTGTGGCTCTCCCTGGTGGTGCGGGTACAGCATGGCTCTTTCTGGTGGTGCGGGTACATCGTGGCTCTCTCTGGTGGTGCGGGTACAGCGTGGCTTTTGTGGCTCTCTCTGGTGGTGCGGGTACAACGTGGCTCTCTGGTGGTGCGGGTACAGCGTGGCTCTCTGGTGGTGCGGGTACAGCGTGGCTCTCTCTGGTGGTGCGGGTACAGCGTGGCTTTTCTAGCTCTCTCTGGTGGTGCGGGTACAGCGTGGCTCTCTCTGGTGGTGCGGGTACATCGTGGCTCTCTCTGGTGGTGCGGGTACAGCGTGGCTTTTGTGGCTCTCTCTGGTGGTGCGGGTACAGCGTGGCTCTCTCTGGTGGTGCGGGTACAGCGTGGCTTTTGTGGCTCTCTCTGGTGGTGCAGGTACAGTGTGGTCTCTCTGGTGGTGCGGGTACAGCGTGGCTCTCTCTGATGGTGCGGGTACAGCGTGGCTCTCTGGTGGTGCGGGCAGGGCCGCCATCAGGAATTTTGGGGCCCCTTACACAGCTTCAGGCATGGGCCCCCTGGAGCAGAGAACCGGGGGGGGGTGCTGCCGCATGAAATTGAGGAGCGGGGGGGGGGGGGGGGGGCTGCTGCCGCGAATTGTGAGGCGGGGGGTCCTTTACAAAAAGTAGAAATAAAGAAAGATATATATATAAAAAAAGGGTCTCGGTGGAGGCTCTTTACCACGTAATCAGCCGTGTCCAATCACGGCTGATCACGATGTAAACCGGAAGAGCCGTGTGGTGCGGGTACAGCATGGCTCTTTCTGGTGGTGCGGGTACATCGTGGCTCTCTCTGGTGGTGCGGGTACAGCGTGGCTCTCTCTGGTGGTGCGGGTACAGCGTGGCTCTCTGGTGGTGTGGGTACAGCGTGGCTCTCTCTGGTGGTGCGGGTACAGTGTGGCTTTTCTAGCTCTCTCTGGTGGTGCGGGTACAGCGCGGCTCTCTCTGGTGGTGCGGGTACATCGTGGCTCTCTCTGGTGGTGCGGGTACAGCGTGGCTTTTGTGGCTCTCTCTGGTGGTGCGGGTACAGCGTGGCTCTCTCAGGTGGTGCGGGTACAGCGTGGCTTTCTCTGGTGGTGCAGGTACAGTGTGGTCTCTGGTGGTGCGGGTACAGCGTGGCTCTCTCTGGTGGTGCGGGCAGGGCCGCCATCAGGAATTTTGGGGCCCCTTACACAGCTTCAGGCATGGGCCCCCTGGAGCAGAGAACCGGGGGGGGGGGTGCTGCCGCATGAAATTGAGGAGCGGGGGGGGGCTGCGAGTAGAGGAGAGCCGATCGACTGCTCTCCTGACAGAGGGGTTTTGCGCTGATTCTTTATCAGCGCAGCCCCCCTTTGGATGCCAACACTGGACCACCAGGGAGTGCCCCCTGGTGCTCAATAGAGCACAAATAGATTAAAAAAAAAAACAATAAAAAAATTGAATACAATCGATGCCAATCAGTGCCCACAAATGAGCACTGATTGGCAACATGGGCACTGACTGTAATGATGCCCAGCAATTCCATCAGTGTCACCCAGTGTCCATCAGTGTCGACCCAGTGTCCATCAGTGCCACCTCTTAGTGCCCATCTATGCCCAGTACCCAGTGCCCACCTATCAGTGCCCATCTGTGCCACCCATAAGTGCTGCCCATGAGTGGCCATCAGTGCTGACAAAGAGTGCCCAGTGCGCCTATGAGTGCCCATCAGTGCAGCATACCAGCGCCGCTCATCGGTGCCCATCAGTGCCGCCATATCAGTGCTCATAATTGAAGAAAACTTACTTATTTACAAAAAAAAATAAAAAACAGAAAAAAAAACTTATTTTTTTCAAAAATTACGGTATTTTTTTTGTTGTTGCGCAAAAAATAAAAATCGCAGAGGTGATCAAATAGCACCAAAATAAAGCTCCTCTATTTGTGGGAACAAAATGCTAAAAATTTAATTTGGGTACTGTGTAGCATGACCGCGCAATTGTCATTCAAATTGCGACAGCGCTGAAAGCTGAAAATTGGCTTGGGCAGGAAGGTGCGTAAGTGCCTGGTATGGAAGTGGTTAAAAAAAAAAAAAAGCTGTAATTTGTGTAGTGTTGCATGATCGCGCAATTGCCAGTTAAAGCAGTGCAGTGCTGAATAGCAAAAAATGCCCTGGTCATGAAGAGGGTAAAACCTTTCAGAGGTTAAGTAGTTAACCCCTTCCATACAGGGCATTTTCACCCCCTTCCTGCTCAGACCAATTTTTACTTTATAGCGCTGTTGCATTTTAAATGACAATTGCGCGGTCATGCAACACTGTACCCAAACGAAATCTTTGTCCCCCCCCCCCACAAATAGAGCTTTCGTTTGGGGGTATTTGATCATCTCTGCGTTTTTTGTTTTTTTTTGCGCTATAAACAAAAGAGCGACAATTTTTTTTAAAAACACAATATTTTTTTACTTTTTTATTTAATAAATATAAAAAAAAATTCAAAAACATTTCTTTCCTCAGTTTAGACCGATACGTATACTTCTACATATTTTTGGTAAAAAAATAAAATCGCAATAATCGTATATTGATAGGTTTGCGCAAAAGTTATAGCGTCTACAAAATAGGTGATAGATTTATGGCATTTTTATTTTATGATTTTTTTTTTTTTACTAGTAATGGCGGCGATCTGCGATTTTTTTATTTTTTTATTTTTATTGTGACCGTGACACTGCGGCGGTCACATCGGACACTTTTGACACGTTTTTGGGACCATTCACATTTATACAGCGATGTAAATGTGACTGGCAGGGAAGGGGTTAACGCTAGGGGGCGCTGAATGGGGTTAAAATGTTCCCTAAAGTGTTGTAGATAAGAGGATTTTTAATAACAGCTTACCTGTAAAATCCTTTTCTTGAAGTACATCACGGGACACAGAGCGCATAGTCATTACATATGGGTTATATGGGTACCTTCAGGTGTGGACACTGGTGTAATCAACTTCACAGGAAGTTCCTCCCTATATAACCCCCTCCCACTGAGAGTGCTTCAGTTTTGTAGCAAGCAATTTCTCCGAGGTTACACAATGTTCCCCAAAAGAGGGGTGGGAGCTCTGTGTCCCGTGATGTACTTCAAGAAAAGGATTTTACAGGTAAGCTGTTATTAAAAATCCTCTTTTCTTTATCGTACATCACGGGACACAGAGCGCATAGTCATTACATATGGGATGTCCCAAAGCAATGCTCCATGAAGGGAGGGAGACCGTAAGGCCAAAAATAGCCAAACAAAAAACATTATCAGGAGGTAAAATAACTCCACCAACAGAAAAAAGGTGGCGTGAACCGGGCCAGAGGATTCTATACTGCTGCCCGTAGGACCGCCTGCCCAAATGCTGCGTCCGTAGCCTTTGCGACGTCCAACTTATAGAATTTAGTAAACATATGTACGGAAGACCAGGTTGCCGCTTTGCAAACCTGTGCCATAGAGATCTGATGGTGTGCCGCCCAAGAGGCACTCATGGCCCTCGTAGAATGGGCTTTAACTGATAAGGGAGGTGGAACGCGCTTCAGACAATAGGCCTGACAAATCAGCTGCTTAATCCACCTAGCCAAGGAAGACTTGGCAGCCGGCTGACCCTTCTTGGGGCCATCCGGAAGAACGAAAAGCACATCTGTTTTCCGAATCTTCTCTGTAGCCTTGAGATAAACCCTCATGGCTCGGACCATGTCCAAAGTATGAAGCAGTCTTTCCTCTCTGGACTGGGGAGTAGGAAAGAAGGATGGTCGGACTAGGTCCTGATTCAAGTGAAAACTGGATATGACCTTAGGAAGGAAAGAAGGTTGAGGCCGCAGAACCACTCTGTCCTTATGCAGAATCAGGTACGGTTCCCTGCAAGACAAGGCTGCCAGCTCGGAGACCCTTCTGGCCGAAGCCATGGCCACCAAGAAAACCAACTTTCGGGTTAGCAGCACAAGAGGGATTTCTGTCAGAGGTTCAAACGGCTGCTTTTGTAAAGCTGACAAGACCAGATTTAAATTCCAGGGGCAGAGGGGAGCTCTAATAGGGGGATTCACATGCAAGACCCCCTGCAAGAAGGTTTTCACAAGCGAATGCGTGGCCAAAGGCCTTTGAAACCATATCGATAAGGCAGACACCTGCCCCTTTAGAGTACTAAGAGCCAACCCCTTGTCAACGCCAACCTGGAGGAATCGCAAGATCCTGTCAATAAAAAACTTGCGAGGATGCCCTCCTTGAGACTCGCACCACTCCACATAGGTCCTCCAGACTCTGTAATAGATATTTCTAGAGACTGGCTTTCTAGCCTGAATTAACGTAGATATGACCTGGGCTGAGAGGCCTCTGCCCTTAAGAATTAGGGATTCAGCCGCCAAGCCATCAAATTTAGCTGCTGTGAAGCAGGGTGGTAGATCGGGCCCTGAGACAGCAGATCTGGGCGCAGGGGGAGTGGCCACGGTGCCCCTACTGACATCCTCACGATGAGTGCGTACCAAGCCCTTCTGGGCCAGGCTGGGGCCACCAGGATCACCGGCCTGCGCTCCACCCTGATCCTTCGTAGAAGGCGGGGAATCATCTGTAGTGGAGAGGACGCATACAGGAGAGAAAACTGGTGCCAGGGGCAAACCAACGCATCGGTCCCGTAGGCCGAGGGGTCCCTGGTTCAGGATACGAATTTGTCCAATTTCTTGTTGAATCTTGTTGCCATGATGTCCACATCGGGAACTCCGAATCTTTGGCAAATCTCTTGGAATACCTGGGGGTGAAGAGACCACTCTCCCGGGAGTAACTGTTGACGACTCAAAAAATCTGCTTGAGAATTGTCTATCCCTGGGATGAACACTGCTGAGATGCAGGGTACATGGGCTTCGACCCATGAGAAAATCAGGTTTACTTCCCTTTGAGCCGCTAGGCTCCTTGTGCCCCCCTGGTGGTTTATGTATGCCACCGCCGTGGCATTGTCGGACTGTATCCTTACTGGCAGACCCTGCAGGGGGAGAGTCCAGGTGACCAGGGCCAACCGAGCAGCTCTGATCTCTAGGACATTGATGGGAAGCAGACTTTCTGCCTCTGACCACTGTCCCTGCTGGGTCCGTTTTCCTAAGATTGCCCCCCAACCTGTTAGGCTGGCATCTGTGGTTACTATTTTCCACGTGATGGGGCAAAAGGTTTTCCCTTTTGACAATTTTTGAGGGACCAGCCACCAGTACAGGCTGCGCCTGACTCCTGGGGAAAGACCTAATGGACGGTCTAATGCCTGTATGGACCTGTTCCAAGCAGAGAGAATAGCTGCCTGGAGAACTCTGGTATGGATCTGGGCATAGGGCACTGCTTCGAAGGCGGCTACCATCTTTCCCAGCAGTCGCATGCATAGGCGAATAGTCGGCCTCTTTTTGCCTAGGACTATTTGAATTGTTTGAGTCAATGACCTGATCTTTTCTTGAGGTAAAAATATCCTCTGGCATTCTGTATCTAACCGAAGGCCTAGATATTCCAACTGTCTTGTGGGTTGCAACCTCGATTTTCCTTGGTTCACAACCCACCCGAATTCTTGTAGATGCCGAACTGTGCGGACTACTGCATGATTGAGGTTGGAAGCTGATCTGTCGATAACCAGGAGATCGTCCAGTTCCAGGACCAAAATGCCTTATGTCCTTAGGACGGCTAGCACCGGGGCTAACACCTTTGTGAATACCCGCAGAGCTGTTGCCAACCCGAAAGGGAGGGCTACGAACTGGAAATGACTTTGATCTATCATAAAACGAAGAAACTTGTGATGTGCTGGGTAGATCGGCACATGCAGATATGCATCCTTTATGTCTATAGATGCTAGAAAGTCGCCTTGATGTAGGCTGGCTGTCACTGAACGTATGGAATCCATACGAAAGGTCTGAATCTTTAGAAAGCGATTTAGGCGTTTGAGGTCTAGGATAGGCCTGACGTCGCCATTGGGTTTTGGTATAATAAAAAGGTTGGAGTAGAATCCCAGACCCCTTTCTTGGGTTGGTACTACAATTACTCCTTGGAGCAAGAGGCGATCCAACGCCTTTACGAGAGAGGCCCTCTTTAACGGGTCGCTTGGAAAACTTGACCCCTGAAAATGAGGAGGGGGGATTTCTCGAAACTCTAGTTTGTAGCCTGTGGCTACCATGGACCGAACCCAAGAGTCGGGAATTCTGGCCTTCCAGACTTCGGAGAAAAACTGAAGTCTTCCCCCCACCCAAGAGAGTGGGGGCGCCCCTTCATGAATCTGACTTGATGACTGGTTTAGCCGGCTTGCGAGACCAGGGCCTCTTGTTTGCCGCGGCTTGTCCCTGTGGGCGGCTATTAACTGCTGAACGCCCGGGAGGCCGTCGATACTGACGGGAAGTCGAAGGGGCCGAGCCTGCAAAGGCCTGTCGTTTAAACGCGGGCCCACGCGGTCTTTTCTTGACCGGTAAGGAAGAACTTTTACCACTTGATATGGTTTGGATATATTTATCTAGGTCTTCACCGAATAGTCTTCCCCCATGAAAGGGAAACCCTGCTAAAAGCTTTTTGCAGGGTGCCTCTGCTGACCAGTTCTTTAGCCACGAAAGACGACGCATGTGAACCACCAGCAGAGATAACCGGGATGCCTGTTGGATGGAGTCCTTAATAGCATCTACTGCAAAGCAGAGAGCCCTAGGGAAATCTGCTAATTCACGAGTTTGCTGAGCCGGCATGTCCTTTTAATATCTGTTTTGCCTGATCGTTTAAGGCCTGACAAACGCCAATGGCTGCCACCACTGGCTGAACCATGGCACCTACTGTGGTGAAAGAAGCCTTCAGTAGGGTCTCTAATTTTTTTTTATTTTTTTTTTGTCGACCGGATCCTTGAACATCTGGATATTTTCAACCGGACAGGTCCGGGCCCATTTCTTTAAAAATTCCTCTTCCATAGGATAGAGAATAGAGAACCTCTTAGGAGGGATAAAGATCCTATCAGGTCGAGCCCAATCCTGGTAAATCACGCTCCGCAGAAGGGGGTGAATCGGAAAAGACACACAAGTTAATGGAGCCTTTAAAGAACCCAATGAGGATACCACAGGGGCTACTAGTTCTAGCACTGGAAGTTTAAAAGCAGTGCGAACTATATCGGTCAAAGACTGGATCCACAGGCTCTCCGCTTGAGAGGCCGAAAAAATATTCATCTACAGTGGAACCCTCCATGTCTGAACCTTCGGGACTTGGGTCTGCTTGATCCCTTTGTGGGTCCCGTTCCTCCAAAGAGGAGACCTCCGCATCTGAAAACACCAAACTAGGTGAGGGGGATCTAGCCCGTTTGCTACTTGGCAAAGGGCGGGCAAACAAAGCAGTTAACCTTTTCTCTAGCCCACCCAGGGTGGTCGCTAGCATTTCTTCCGTTACGTAAACGGGAATGGGTGGATCGGGGGCCGCCTCTGCCCCCAGCATCCCCAATGGCTCTTGTACTATGCTACTCGGTGGTCTAACTGGTGAGGGTGGGGCCGTTGAAGCCTGGCCCAAATCCTCTGACCCCGATGGAGACCCCTTTTGTTTCTTGGCACCTTTTGCAGCCTTGGCTGGTCCTGATGCCTTTGGAGCCATTGCACAACCTTGAGTCACCCCTCTAGCCAACACCTGACTGTTGTAGCTAGGAGTAATTAATATGAGAACAGGCTGAGAAAATGAAAACATTTTTTTTTTTTTTTTTTTACCTGCCTGGGAGGTGGCAATACTGAGGAAAACCTGTGAGTATTGCAACACCAATGCCCGTTAGCCGGAGTCCAAGGTTGACTCAGATACTGCTGGATCTAAGGCTGAGTCCCTTTAACCACTTAAGGACCGCCTCCTGCAGATTTACGTCGGCAGAATGGCACGGCTGGGCACATCAACGTATATATACGTTGGTTTTAGTACCCAGCCGTGGGTCGCGGGCGCGCACCCGCGACCCGGTCCGAAGCTCCGGGACCGCGGGATTCGCGGACCCGATCGCCGCTGCAGTGCGGCGATCCGTCCCTGGAGCGGAAGAACGGGGAGAGCCGTGTGTACACACGGCTTCCCCGTGCTTCTCTGTGGCCGGAGCATCGATCGCGTCATCCCTGTAATAGGGGGACGCGATCGATGACGTCACACCTACAGCCACACCCCCCTACAGTAGTAAACACACACATTAGGTACACATTCCCTACAGCGCCACCTGTGGTTAACTCCCAAACTGCAACTGTCATTTCCACAGTAAACAATGCAATTTAAATGCATTTTTTGCTGTGAAAATGACAATTGTCCCAAAAATGTGTAAAAATTGTCCGAAGTGTCCGCCATATTGTCGCAGTCACGAAAAAAATCGCTGATCGCCGCTATTAGTAGTAAAAAAAAAAATAATTAATAAAAATGCAATAAAACTATCCCTTATTTTGTAAACGCTATAAATTTTGCGAAAACCAACCGATAAACGCTTATTGCGATTTTTTTTACCAAAAATATGTAGAAGAATACGTATCGGCCTAAACTGAGGAAAAAAAATGTTTTTTTATATATTTTTGGGGGATATTTATTATAGCAAAAAGTAAAAAATATTGCATTTATTTTTAAATTGTCGCTCTATTTTTGTTTATAGCGCAAAAAATAAAAACCGCAGAGGTGATCAAATACCACCAAAAGAAAGCTCTATTTGTGGGAAAAAAAGGATGCAAATTTTGTTTGGGAGCCACGTCGCACGACCGCGCAATTGTCTGTTAAAGCGACGCAGTGCCGAATCGCAAAAACCCCTTGGGTCATTTGCCAGCGTAGTGGTCCGGGTCTTAAGTGGTTAAGCAAAAAAAACTTTTTTTTTTTTTTTCTGGTCAATAGTGGAACTAAGTCCTAGACCTGAAGATCCACAAACCGCCACTCTGATGCTCCTTGATCCCATAATCAAGGAGCATCAGAGTCCACACGCCTGACGCAGCAAGACCCCCCTGCCGTCCGTTTGGTTTCTGTGCCCAGTTTTTATCATCCAAATGTGAGTGCACCTATATGTTTTAATAAACCTGTTCCATTTTTGCGGGGCTGTACTATGGTCTTTTTTTCTCCCATCCTATATGCTGTGTGAGGGTCCCCTCTATCTGCTCCAAGTGTCCACCCAGCTCAGACACAGAAGAAGAGGAGCCAAGTGTGCATCCAGGACTTAGGACGAACTCGGTGTTCGTAGGAGATAGGCCCACCATCCATCACCTCCATGTGAGTGGATGTATGAGTGAATGATGTTGCCTGTTTAGACACTTCCATAACACCATATCCTACTTGCTTTGTATCTTCTCCATGCCTTACTGCTGAGTGCTGATGTCGTTTCTGTCCATTGAAGTGTATTCCTCCTGCCCCTGCCAGAGGTGGTTTTATTTGGCTATCCGTGCCATAGCCGTGAGGTGAGGGGCTAGGGACCACCTGAGGTGTTCACTGTACCACGTCCTTTCCCGGCACCATTTTCTCCATCTTTTAGAAACTGTCTTCTGGGACATCTTTGGAACCTGTCTTCTGGGACATTTGGGAAACACTTTGAGACTTTTTTGCATTTCTTCACTGATTTATATATTATTATTTGTATTGTTCACTGTGTTACACATTCAGGGGCGCCCCCTAGCGGTAGTTCTCCCTGATTTCACATTACTTGGACCAGCACATTGTGTACATTTTACTGCTTGTGAATTTGTACTCCTTTTTTGTCACTTGCCATTGTTTAGTATTCAATATTATCTTTTGTGCTACATTTTGACGGTTTACGTATTGACACTAAACTTATGTACGCTATCACTCTGTTCTAAAAACACCACCCCCCCCCTCCCCCACGTTCACCAGCCCAGGGATTTATTCCCGTACCACCCTTGGATTTCACCCACTTTTCACAGCGCAGACACCACCCCCCTTGTTTTTCCATTCGTTCCCTAAAGTGTGTTCTAACTGTAGGGGGAGGGGGACTCACAAGGGGAGGAGACCGATGTGTGTTCCTCCGTACACACACACAGATCCATACTCCTGCCGTGATCACCGACAATCGTGGGTGCCCGGCGGACATCACAACCGGCAGGCACGCGCGCCGGGCCACGAGCGGTGCCGCGGCGCGCGCGCCCTAGATCACCGGGAGCAAAGGATGTCCACCCCGGATCGAGGGAGGGCTCCTGCCGGCGTATTTTTACAATGGCCTGGTAAGGAAGAGGTTAATATTCAAAGAAAATTCGTCCATCCATCCTTTTTTTCATGCTTTGTTTTGTTGATAAAGCAAAAAAGACCCCTATCATTTCTAGCTGTGACCATCTTTAGTAAAGTTAGATGATTTGTGTAGCATTTACTTCCAGGAATCAATCTGCTCTTAGTTCAGGCATGAAGGCAGGAGGGTGTACTTAGCTGAGAATGCCTCTCCTCCCCTCCTCCGGATCAAAGAAAAAAATGCCCATAAAGACTCTTGGAATACAGTGCCTTGAAAAGGTATGCATACCCCTTGAAGTGTTCTACATTATGTTACAACCAAAGACGGAAATGTATTTTATGTGATAGACCAACACAAATGTGGCACATAATTGTGAAGTGGAAGGAAAATAATAAATGGTTTTCAATTTTATTTTACAAATAAATATGTGACAAGCAATACTGTATCTTGGCCTAGGCCAACAAGGCCCAGGCCTAGGGCAGCACTTTCCAGGGGGGCAGCACAAAAAGAGTCCCCGTGGCTTGTGCTACACTTTTAGTGTAGCTTTTAGTGTAGTGCCACTCTTGGGGCGGACTGGGCAGGGAGGCAAATAAGTCTAGTGCCCCCATAAAGTGGCCGCACTACTGCCAGTATAATAATACTGGCAGGGCCACCATCAGGGGTGAGGTACAGCCTATACACATGGAGTAGACTAGGGCGGCAGACCCCGACCAGAGGGTTGTTGTGTGGGGGGGGCGGCGTTCTGCAACTGGGGGGGGGGGGGGCTTTGCGTTGCTTCAAGTTTTGAGTGTCCTATCATAGCAGTGGACCTCCAACCTGAATTCTCAGCTAGAGAAAGACAGATGCCATGTCGGGAGGCTAAAAACTGTTAGAGTCAGCTGACAGGCTCCATAGCAAAACAGGAAGTCAGAGTAAATCCCTGCAAATTAAGGGACTCTACTGCCCCCCAAGGCTTTCAGAACTAGTGTCCCCACTGGAAAATTTCAGGGTGGGTCTTACATAGGGGTGTGGCCTTGATAGGAAGGGGTGGGTCATATTTAAATTAGGGGGTGCACAAGTTTAGTCAGGCCTAGGGCAGCACAAAACCTAAATACACCACTGGTGAAAAGTGTGGTATGCATTTGTATTCAGCCCCTCTGAGTCAATACTTTGTAGAACCACCCTGTGCTGCAATTACAGCTGCACATTTTTTTAGGGATGTCTCTACCAGCTTTGCACATCTGGAGAGAGAAATTTTTGCCTTTTCAACAATGGCTTTCTTCTTGCTGCCCTTCCATAAAGGCCAGATTTGTGGAGTGCAGGACTAATAGTTGTCCTGTAGACAGTTTCCCCCACCTGAGCTGTGGATCTCTGCAGCTCCTCCAGAGTTTCCATGGGCCTCTTGACCACTTCTCTAAATAATGCTGTCCTTGCCCGGCCTGTCAGTTTAGGTGGACGGTCATGTGTTGGTAGGTTTGCAGTTGTGCCATACTCTTTCTATTTTCAGATGATGGATTGAACAGTGCTCTGTGAGATGTTCAAAGCTTGGGATATTTTTTTTATAACCTAACGCTGCTTTAAACTTCACCACAACTTTATCCCTGACCTGTCTGGTGTGTTCCTTGGCCTTTATGATTCTGTTTGTTCACTAAGGTTCTCTAACAAACCTCTGAGGGCTGCACAGAACAGCTGTATTTATACTGAGATTAAATTACACACAGGTGGACTCTATTTACTAATTAGGTGACTTCTGAAGGCAATTGGTTCCACTTGATTTTAATTAGGGGCAGAGGCGTCGTTAGCCCCTGGCTAGGGTGGCTGGAGCCCCGAATGTGGCCCTGAAAAGCCCCGAGTCTCGGGCATGGAGTTTTTAATCACCAGCCCCGAGTCACCGTAGAGCAGATCTCGCCCGCCATGTTTGTTGTTGTTGACTCCGGGCTCCGGTGCCCTGTGATTGGGAGTATGCGGGTCATGTGCGGCGTGGGGCTGGCCTGTCTGCGCTCGTCTTGAAGTCCCGCCTCCGCCCATGACCACTGTACGCCCAATCACAGTGCGGCGGGGAAATACTGAATGTGATGGCGGGAGATGCCGAGGCTGCCTCTCTCTCCTCCTCTTGTTATGTTTTCTTGCACACAGCGGGGATGTGACAGCACCAGGTGTGTGTTCACGGTCCAGTGACAGCACCAGGTGCGAGCAGTGAAGCTTCAAGATTGGCAGGACGACATCCCATGATATCTCCATCTGCCATGTGCCATCCCCTTAGTATTAGCAGGCAGCTCAGGACACAGATACTGTGGGGAAGGGGAGCTGTGAGGGTGGGGAAACGACGATAGCCCGGGAGGGAGAAGTCCTTTGAAGGCGCAAGCAAAGCAACCCCCGGGAGGGGGGGAGGGGGGGCCTTTCTTTACCCGCCTCAGGAAAAGAAAAAAGACTTGTAACATGCTGGAAGGGAAAGTCAGCTCAGCTGACCAGCTGACACCAATGCAGTGAAGGTGGAGGAGCCCTCCCCTCTGCAGGAGCATCCCTGGAGGCATGGGAGTAATGATGAAGAGGAATTGACTGCCAAAGTAAGTGACATATTAGTCAGTGCAGCTGATCCCAACCTCTGCCTCTTACTGACCCCCCTTACCACTAGTGTTGCTCACGAATATTCGTATTGCGAATATTCGTATTCGTAATATGGCATATTCGAGTATTCGCGATATATTCCGAATTTCGCGGTGAATATTCGCTATTTCGAATATTCGTATTTTTTCAATTTTTTTTTTTAGAACAGATCACATCCTAGAGATCCCCATCGACGTCTAAAAGCATTGCTGGTATGATTAGAGACCTTGGGCCGAGTAGCTGCAGCGATCAATTTATATTGCCGATAAATCGCAATGCGATTATTCGGCAATAGCGATATCGCGCGATTATTTTCGAGAAATTCGCAATATTGTTTTTAGCTAAAATAACACATATATTCGATTTCAGAGTGTTACTGTCGAAATTCCGCAATAAATTTCTCATTCGCATTTTTGCGAAATTACGATAAAATATCACGAATATTCTGAGCCAATCAGAGTGCTCCTTCCGCATTTGCCGAATATTCGCAATTATTTTCTATTGTATTATATCACGAATATTCTGAGCCAATCAGAGTGCTCCATTCCGCATTTCTCGAATATTCACAATTATTTTGTATTGTAATATATCACGAATATTCTGAGCCAATCAGAGTGCTCCATTCCGCATTTCTCGAATATTCGCAATTATTTTGTATTGTAATATATCACGAATATTCTGAGCCAATCAGAGTGCTCCTTCCGCATTTCTCGAATATTCGCAATTATTTTGTATTGTAATATATCACGAATATTCTGAGCCAATCAGAGTGCTCCATTTCGCATTTCTCGAAATTTCGCATTCGCAATTCGCATTCGCATTCGCAATAGCGAAAATTCGCAATCATTTCATTTCCAAAAAAAATATCACGAATATTCGTATTTAGCGAATATATCTCGAATATTCGACTATATATTCGAGATATATCGCGAAATCGAATATGGCATATTCTGCTCAACACTACTTACCACCACAGATCTTATCCCTATATCACCACCCCTGCCACTAATCCCACCCACCACCACTACCGATCCCACCACAACCACAGATCCCACCCCCCATACATCACCACTGCCAGTGATCTTACCTCCTTTACAGCCACCATTGATCCCATCCCCCCACCACCACTGATTCCACCACCACCACTGATCCCATCACCCCTCACCATCACCACTGCCGGTGATCTAACCCCCCTCACAGCCACCACTGATCCCATCCCCCCACCACAGCTGCCACTCACCCCATCTAACCCACCGCCACTGATCCCATCCCATTCCCCCATCACTGCTACCACCGCTCACTGTCACTCATCTAGCCCCATGCTTCAGGGGAGCCATGCCTTACCCCTGTACACCTGGATAGGAGGGGCAGCGGGCGGCATATAGAGGAACCAATGGCCGTGACTGCAGGGTATTGGTTCCTCTATATGCCTCCCACTGCTTCTCCTATGTGGGTGTATAGGGGTGAGACATGGGCCCCCTAAAGCATGGGGCTGGGATGAGTGACAGTGAGCAATGGTAGCAGTGATGGGGGAATAGGATCAGGGATGGGAAAATGGAGGGCATTGGTTCCTCTGTATGCTGCCCCCGGCCTTCTTCCTATCCAGGTGTACAGGGGTGACACAAGGGCCCTCTGAAGTGAGAGTGCATTGATGGGCACAGTGAGAGTGCATTGATGGGCACAGTGAGAGTGCATTGATGGGCACAGTGAGAGTGCATTGATGGGCACAGTGAGAGTGCATTGATGGGCACAGTGAGAGTGCATTGATGGGCACAGTGAGGCTGCAATCATTGGCACCATAAAGCTGCATTTGATGGGCACAGTGAGGCCGCATTGATGGACACAGTGAGGCCGCATTGATGGACACAGTGAGGCCGCATTGATGGACACAGTGAGTGTGCATTCATGGGCACTGTAAAGCTGCATTTGATGGGCACAATGAGGCTGCATTTGATGGGTACTAATATGCTTTATGTTAATATTGCTAAAGAAGTTGTTATTTATTTTTGGAACTTAATTCTGCTGAAAAAATTTAACAGTGAAATTTCATGAGATAATTTACAAGGGCGTGTTTAAGGGCAGACTTAGGGGTGGGGCATGGGGAGGTCGGGTGGGGCAACTGGTGGCGAGTAACTGTTAAGGTCTGGCTAGTGGCTCAGGACTTGAAATTTTGAGCCCTGCCATAGAACTCAAGACATGTCAGTATGTGTACGTACTGACACACACACACTGACATGTTGGTCACACAACCCCACTGCCCAGCCAAAAAACCCAGCACCACTCCACCGCAAACGCCCCCCCCCCCCCGGCCGGCTGAAGCCCCTGGTCTTTTTGCCACCTAGCAACGCCCCTGATTAGGGGTATCAGAGTAAAGGGGACTGAATGCAAATGCACGCCACACTTTTCACATATTTATAATTTTCCTTCCTTTTTGATACTTCTTATTGTGAGTACCTTGTTTTTACTATTGTCAAATACCCAACAAATGTTTGTAAATACTACACCATCATGCATCCCTCTTTCCCCAGGCTTCCTTGATGCAGACACATCAGGGACACAAAAGTGGCCTCTGATTCCCGATAGGAGACACATACCAGTGGAGTCGGAGACACCAGACTGGGGACTTACCAGGAGATAGAAAGATATAACCACACGCTGTTACCTTACAGCGGTAAGGTAAGGGCACATCCACACATTACGTTGCACGGATCTATAGCAACCACCTACCAGTAGCACTCCAAGCCAGAGAGTGACTATTGGCACCAGCATTTCCACACAGAATCACCTATTCAGCCTGCACCTTATGGACATTATTCTCAATACTTGTTTACGCATTATTTATTGTACATTTTTAGTGTACCAGTTGAGCAAAGGGCTACACGCTTATTATTATAATTGTTTACGGTCATTTTATTTTCCAAGTGCACTTTTACTATCATTGTTTTTTTTTATTTTCTTTCACTGTTTTTGGACACTTCATTGGCATTGTAGTCCACTGCAGCATTTCCGCAGCATTGCAGTTTATACTGTATGTTGATTCAGTGGCGGCTGGTGCTCAAAATTTTTGGGGGGGCGCAAACTAACAAAAACAAAAAAACAATTGCAGCCTCACTGTTCCCATCAAACGCAGCCACTGTGCCCATCAATTGTCACCACTGTGCCCATCATTTGCCGCCACTGTGCCATGCCATCATTTGTCGCCACTGTGCCATGCCATCATTTGTCGCCACTGTGCCATGCCATCATTTGTCGCCACTGTACCATGCCATCAAACGCAGCCACTGTGTCCATCAATTGTCGCCACTGTGCCTGTCAATTGCCACCAGTTTGCCCTGTAAAATGCTGCCAGATTGCCCCTCGCCCGGCACTCACCTTTCTCGGGTCAGCCATGCTCCCTCCGTTGTCCCTCAACGTCTTCTCCCACCCTCGATTGACGCTTCAACTAATTAGTTTTAACGTGACGCGTGTCAGTGTTAACTAGGGAACACACACCACGTGCGTCCCCTGGTTAACTATTTGGAAGCTGATTGCAGCCCCTGGCTCTGATGGACACTTCCAAAGCCAATCAACAGCTGTTATTCAGATAGCCGGCGCTCACCAGGGGGTGAATCTGAATAGTGGGCGGCAGCGGCGCTGGTGACAATACATGGATTCATGCAATGCATGAATCTATGTATTGTTTCAGTGGCGGTGCAGGAGAGAGGGGGCGGCACTCCTGCGTCCACTATCGACGCACCACCACTGTGTTGATTACTCCTTTTATTGCTATTTATTGATTTTATACATATTGCCTCTTCTCAAGTGTACCTGTTACAAGCACTTTTGTACTTTATCTCATATTTGTTGTACAGCGCAGCACTACCTTTACGTTTTATTCCACTTGGGTTCTGATATCACCTTCAGTGCTTGATGCAGAACCACAACCCATAGAATTGGAAGGCGCAGGAATACTTTTGATTATACATATATATGCAGCCGCGTGTAAAAAAGGCCCTGTGCAGTGAAGCTGCATTAATGTGTTACGTTTCTGTGAAGGGGTTAATATCACTTTAACCATTTAAGGACCACCCACGTACATTTACTGATGGCTTTGGCGCGCGCGCTCCAGCTGTGATTGGACACGGGAGGAGCCAATAAGCGGGTCTGTCAGATAGGAAGAGAGAGATCTTGTGTTCCTGCTAATCACACACACACACACACACACACACACACACACACACACACAGATTAAAAAGCATTCCCTAGGAGCACACAACCCTTTGATTGACCCTGATGTTAACCCCTTACCTGCCAGTGTCATATATATAGTGATCGTGCATTTTTTTTTTAGCAATGATCGCTGTATTGGTGTCTCTGGTCCCCGAAAGCTCTATTTGTGGAGGGAAAAAAGGACATACATTTTATTTGGGTACATCGTCGCACGACCGTGCAACTGTCAGTTAAATCAAAGCAGTGCTGTATCGCAAAAAATGGCCTGGTCAGGAAGGGGGTAAAACCTTCCAGAGCTGAAGTGGTTAAGCAGGGGAATATGAAGGGGCTGGAGCTACCGGTAACTGGGGATAGATAAGGATTAAATAAATGTAATATCTGGATTTATGGCATAATATATTATTTAAATAAACAGTACGTGTATCTTTTTCATGCTTTTTTTTTTTTTTATGTTTTAAAAAAACAGTTTAAGTATCTCGCTGCTACCAATTAGATTTAATTTTTCAGAAGTCACAGTGGTATGAAATTGATTTGAACCGGTTGCTCTGTATCTAGACTTTGCTCCTGTGTTGGTTTTTTAATAAGCACAGTAATGTTAAAATTTGTATAAATTGTTCTATTTCTAAAATGATTTTTTTTTTTTTAAGGAATATGTTTTCAGCCTCAAGCTTGAAACACTTGATTACTAAATGTTTCTTCATTGTTGATATGTTGGAATTATAGTTCAACAAACATTAATGGGTGAAGAAACATTCCCACGTGCATCTGCACAGGCCTTGCTGTCTGTCTATGCTGGCAGACTTTTCTCAACCCACAGATCTGTCACAGTCTCCATTCATATCAAGCATGGACAACATAATGCTGTGTGTTTTCCTGTGACCGTTCTGATGTACTGATGTGTTTTTGTGTCAGACATGGGGGTTATTTCCGAAAGGCAAATCCACTTTGCATTTGAAATCGCACTGAAAGTGCAATTGGAAGTGCAGTCACTGTAAATCTGAGGGGAAGATCTGAAATGAGGGGAAGCTCTGCTGATTTTATCATCCAATTACGTGCAAGCTTTTTATTTTCCTTGTATGTCCCCCTCGGATCCACAGCGACTGCACTTGAAAGTGCAATTTCAAGTGCATTTTGCACCTTTGAGCCTATAGCAACAATCTTTTCTAGTACATATTACTATCTACTTGGTTGCTGTGGGTCATTCCTCTTTTTCATCAGGTTTAATAAATGCAGTACCAACATTTAAGCAGTCTTATTTATTTTAGTTCTGCAAATTTTCTACTGTTAGAGACAAGATACAGTGATGAGTGTCTATTTATTCATGACTTAACGGAAATTTCCATTTAGTATTTTAATGATATAACAATTATAGTATACCAATGTTCTAAATGTAATAGCATGTGTTCATTTTCAGGTTGTATTTCAATTACCGTATTTCTAACCTACTCCTATTAATCTAAACAATCTTAAAGTTTTTAAACTTTGTGAAGATCCACACAAATACCTCCCAACTTTTCGAGATGGGAACGAGGGACACCCTATTAGCAAAGGTTGTAGACATAGGAAACACTCCTATATCATGCCCACAGGAGAATTATACCAAAAAAAGATTAGTTGACCTAATTAGGAACTGCTATGTCACACATTTCACAGAGCCTGCCTTCTGATGTATAGAGGCGCTGATGGGAGTTTCAGCAGGTGTAGCCAGCATAGAAATGACTACTTGTAAGCAGCAAGGTATCATGGGATAAGTAGTTCTCCATTTTCGGGGGGGCAGAAAACAACCCCCCCTTTCGCCCACTCGCTAGCTTTGCTCGCTCACCAGCCTGCAAGCCCCACACTTACCCCATGCAGACTTCTTCTCCCAGTCAATCAGGACAGGAAGGGGGGGCCTAAGACCAAATTGGGAGGAGAAGCAGAAAGACCATAGCGAATGTTGATTTGCTAGTGTCACAAGTGGGTGGATGGGCTCGGGGCGAAATGCTCTGTACCCCGAGCCCAAAATGTTTGAAGCCTCTGGCTCTAATTACATGCTTAACCTCCCTGGCGGTAATCCAGAGTCTGGCTCGAGTGCAATTCCAGTACCATTAGCGGTATCCCCGAGCCAGACTCAGGATCGCATCTCAGTATTCTGGCATGGTTACTTACTTTGTCACATGGATCCTGCGATGTCTCCCTGCTGTGTGAGCAAGCGGTGTCCTCCACTCGATTGCCAGTACCCGAGTGCCGCTGAGCTCCGTTCCCTGTGACGTTACAACGCACAGGGGCGGAGATCGGCACCAAATTCTAAAAAGTAAAAACACAATACACATATAGTATACTGTAATCTTACAGATTACAGTACTGTATAAAATAATTACACATCCCCTTTGTCTCCAGTGTCCTGCATGCACTTTTATATTATAAAGACAGTTTTTTCTGCCTGGAAATTGGAGATTGTCCATAGCAACCAAAAAGTGTCCCTTTTATATCAAAAGTGGTTTTAGACCAGCTAGAAAACAGCGATAACAAATTAGAATCACTTGCAAAATTGAGCGATAGTGACAACAATGTCCAGTGTGACAGAAGGACACCTGGGACACACATGGGCTCAGGCACTGGGCACTGTGTGTTTGGCAAGAGGCAGAAATATGCTTGACCTTTTGTTGTCTGTGGCACTGCACAAAAATCTCTGAATGGGGTTGGCACTGGAGAAGCTCTGCCCAACACATGTCCTTCTAAAAGTGGCTGGCAGAATGCCATGGGTAAAGAGTTCTGGCGGCTCTGGATGCTAGTACTGACTAAGTTAATCAGAGAGCCTAATGTCTGCCCTCAAAGGTATCTTCTACTTCAGCCAGCTGGTCCTTCACTGCTCCTTCGCTGCTTACTTGTTATCCTCCCACTGGCTGGCAGGGGCTGAGGGGAGGTTGGGAGCACTTTGCTGGGCTGAGCATGCAGCAGGTGGCCAGGAGTAGCCAGTAGCTGCTCTTTCCTCTCACACTGCAGAGCCTGCACACTCCTGTTGCCCGCACATGCATTCTGGTCCGGACTGGAGCCCTGCCAAGATTCTGCAGGGGTCACCAATCCAGGAAGGGTCAGCTCTTCCATAACAACCCAATATGTCCTCATTCTGTGATTGGGACATCTTTGGTAGGAGCAAAGCAAGTGGCTGCATGGCTGGGGATGTTACTGCAGCTGCTAAGCAGCAGCTTAATGGAAGTTCTGGTTCTGGCTGCGCCCTAGACAGGGCCGATCCACCCTATAGGCTCACTATGCAAGCCACTTAGGGCCCCGCAAAGCTGCGAAGGGCCCCCCAAATTACTAGAGGCTCCGTCTGGTGAGAAGTCATTTTTGGCCCCTCACCCCGGTTCTCACAACTCGCTGGCTGCATGGGAGAAGAGGTAAGAAATCAGCACCCCCAGCTTCTCACTGTAATTTAAGATGTCATTTCCGACAGCAGAACACCCCCTCCCCGCTTCTCAACTTTAATCTTTTTAATCTTTAATGTGACATGCGGCATGTCACTGTCAGCAGCGCCCCCCCCCCCCGCTTCTCCTACTTTAATGTGACATGTCATTTTGCTTAGGGCCCCAGGGAGGTCAGGATTGGCACTGGCCCTAGGTGTCTCCCTAGTTCGCCTAGCAGTACCACCGGCCCTGGCTAGAGAACTGCTTTAACTATGATAAAAAATGGATACTAGCTTTTAACATACTTTAGTTGAACTTTTTGTTTTCTCTTCCTTCTTTAAATATTTTGATAAGTGATTCACTTAGAGCCGGTTCACACTGGGGCGACTTGGGATCCGATTTGAAGTCGCCTCAAGTCGTCCCAAGTCGTGCTGTCCAGAAAAGCAATGTAAGTGAATGGGAGCGGTGTTAATACACACTACTCATGTCGCTCCGACTTCAGAAGAGGTTCCTGTACTACTTCAATCAGACTTCTAGGCGATTTGTACCCATTGATTTCAATGGAAGTCGCTTCCAAGTCTGATCACTGTTTTAATTGAAGCTACTTCCCAGCAAGATAACATACATTTCTCAGGCAAACCCCTCCCTCCCCTTCCCTCTCCCAGAGCTGATTGTTGTTTTATTGCCCACTGGAATGTCTCCTGACCTGAAAAGGACTTCAAGTCGTGCTGTAAATCGCCCCAGATCGCCCTGTGGTTCATGCTCAAGTCGTGTTGAAGTTGCTTCTGAAAGTCGTGCTGGAAGTCGTGTCGCCCCAGTGTGAACCGACTCTAAAGCTACATCCTGCGAATAGGGTCACTGTGTGTAGTAACACGCTCTTAACATAGTTTTGAGTAGTAACACACTTTTTACATAATGTGGATTTCAAAGTCTATCTAATAGCATAATTAATGAGTTGTTCACAACCCAAAACATGCATAACATGTATTATTAATGCTTTTGGAAATAAATATCACTGCTTCTAAATAAAGACTGGACCTGCTGAATGGCGCTTTTATGTCCATGTCAGTTTCTCTAGCATTCAGCTGTATGTGGGTGCACCTTTAAAGCTTTTCATCTAAGATAAGTGCGGTAGAGAATTCAAACTTGTTTTTTGAAATTGGCGAGCCAGCCAGGAGCATTGTGGACCAAGTGGCAGCTAGGGGCCAATAGGATCAGCCAATGAGACAGCAGAATACAGCAAAATCAGTGAGCCTTTTGGCTTACATCACTTTTTGCTTTGTCCTGTCTACCTATGTGCAACTGTTCTTGGGTTTACCTCTGCTTTAAATATGTCGTGCTAAGGACATGATTTGGGTCTGGACAAATTGATGATGACTAGACTTGACAACTAATCTATTAGCATAATTAGATTGGACTCCAGATCTTTGCATAAAAGAGGACCTGTAATGACCGATTCTATCACAAAGGATGTTCAAATGTTCCAATTTAAATAAAATAAATAATAAAGTAAACAACATTTTAAAGTGCTTCCGTCCCTCTATGCTCATGCACAAATGTGAATGGCATGTAGGTCGCACACATACATGTAAATGATGATCACATCACATGTGGGGTATTGCAGTGAGCGTCAGAGCAAGAGCAATAATCCAACGGCCAGACCTCCTGTGTAACTCTAAACTGATGACGTGTAAAGGCTTTTAAAGTGTTAAGTATGGATATTTTTGGGTACCATAGTTTTTGCACGCATATGCAATTTTTAAAGCATGACATGTTAGTCATCTCTTTACTCGGTGTAACATCATTCTTTATTTATTTATTTTTACCAAAAATGTGGTATTATATTGTATTTGTGTTCAATTAAACTCATTAACCACTTCAGCCCCGGACCATATTGCTGTCCAAAGACCAGAGCACTTTTTGCGATTCGGCACTGCGTCGCTTTAACTGACAATTGCGCGGTCGTGCGACGTGGCTCCCAAACAAAATTGGCATCCTTTTTTTCCCACAAATAGAGCTTTCTTTTGGTGGTATTTGATCATCTCTGCCGTTTTTATTTTTTGCGCTATAAACAAAAACAGAGCGACTATTTTGAAAAAATGCAATATTTTTTACTTTTTTCTATAATGAATATCCCCCAAAAATATATAAAAAAAAATATTTTTTCCTCAGTTTAGGCCGATACGTATTCTTCTACATATTTTTCGTAAAAAAAAATCGCAATTAGCGTTTATTGATTGGTTTGCGCAAAAGTTATAGCGTTTACAAAATAGGGGGTACTTTTATGGCATTTTTATTATTATTATTTTTTTTACTAGTAATGGCGGCGATCAGAGTTTTTTTTTCGGTACTGCGATATTATGGCGGACACTTCGGACACTTTTGACACATTTTTGGGACCATTGGCATTTTTTTAGCGATCAATGCTATAAAAATGCATTGGATTACTATAAAAATGCCATTGGCAGTGTAGGGGTTAACACTAGGGGGCGGGGAAGGGGTTAAGTGTGTTCCTATTTGTGTTCTAACTGTATGGGGGGGTGGACTTACTAGGGGGAATCACTGATCTTCTGTTCATACATTGTATGAACAGAAAATCAGCTTTTCCCCCGCTGACAGGAACGAGCGATGTGTGTTTTCACACACAGCTCCCGTTCCCCGCTCTGTAACGAGCGATCGCGTGTGCCCGGCGGCGATCGTGCCCGCCGGGCACACGCACGGGACTCGGGGGCGAGCGGGGGACGCGCGCGCGGGCCGCCGGCGGCGCGCACGCGCCCCCTAGTGGCCGCGAAAGGCGCGACGTAGAGCTACGGGCTCTCGCGCACCCGTGCCGACCTGCCGCCGTATTACTGCGGCGGCTGGTCGGCAAGTGGTTAAAGTGTATTTTTTCCTTTTAAAATGTGTGTTTGATAAACCACCGGCCAAATATCATGCAGCATAAACAATTGTAACAAAAACATTTTATTTTCCATGGTCTCTGCTTAAAAAAATATATTATGTTTGGGGGTTCTAAGTAATTTTATAGCAGAAAAATGCTGATTTTTACATGGTCAAGAGAAATGTCATAATTCCCCCGAACTGGAACTAGTTAAACTTGCCCTGTAATAACTTACAGCTTGAACTGTTTTAGTGGTGTTGCATTGGCTTGCTAAATATTCTCTTCACCCTGTGTAATAGCTCATAAATTGGGTGTTCTAGCAAGATGACAATGTAGTAGTAATGCTTGTCAGGAACCACCATAATTCCAAGCATTGCTAACATTGAATCAATATTTTTTTTAACTCGTAGATGATATTAATTACAGAAAACTGCAGGTTCCAACATGACCTGAAAAGACTTTGCAGACTAGATAGTCAGAGAAATGTCAAAAATCCTTATCTGCATCAGTCACTTAAAGAAGTATTTAACCACTTCAGCCCCGGACCATATTGCTGTCCAAAGACCAGAGCACTTTTTGAGATTCGGCGCTGCGTCGCTTTAACTGACAATTGCGCGGTCGTGCGACGTGGCTCCCAAACAAAATTGGCGTCCTTTTTTTCCCACAAATAGAGCTTTCTTTTGGTGGTATTTGATCATCTCTGCGGTTTTTATTTTTTGCGCTATAAACAAAAACAGAGTGACTATTTTGAAAAAAATGCAATATTTTTTACTTTTTTCTATAATAAATATCCCCAAAAATATATAAAAAAAAATATTTTTTCCTCAGTTTAGGCCGATACGTATTCTTCTACATATTTTTCGTAAAAAAAATCGCAATTAGCGTTTATTGATTGGTTTGCGCAAAAGTTATAGCGTTTACAAAATAGGGGGTAGTTTTATGGCATTTTTATTATTTTTTTTTTTTTTACTAGTAATGGCGGCGATCAGCGTTTTTTTTCGGTACTGCGATATTATGGCGGACACTTCGGACACTTTTGACACATTTTTGGGACCATTGGCATTTTTTTAGCGATCAATGCTATAAAAATGCATTGGATTACTATAAAAATGGCATTGGCAGTGAAGGGGTTAACACTA
Organism: Rana kukunoris; assembly: GCA_029574335.1. Lineage (NCBI taxonomy): Eukaryota > Metazoa > Chordata > Amphibia > Anura > Ranidae > Rana > Rana kukunoris. The sequence goes on from CM056056.1 coordinate 78,434,978, forward strand.
GGGGGCGGGGAAGGGGTTAAGTGTGTTCCTAGGTGTTCTAACTGTATGGGGGGGGTGGACTTACTAGGGGGAATCACTGATTTTCTGTTCATACATTGTATGAACAGAAAATCAGCGTTTCCCCCGCTGACAGGAACGAGCGCTGTGTGTTTTCACACACAGCTCCCGTTCCCCGCTCTGTAACGAGCGATCGCGTGTGCCCGGCGGCGATCGCGCCCGCCGGGCACACGCACGGGACTCGGGGGCGAGCGGGGGGCGCGCGCGCGGGCCGCCGGCGGGCGCGCACGCGCCCCCTGTGGCCGCGAAAAGCGCGACGTAGAGCTACGGGCTCTCGCGCACCCGTGCCGACCTGCCGCCGTATAACTGCGGCGGCTGGTCGGCAAGTGGTTAAAGTGGTTGTAAACCTCTGACATAAATAATGAGCCGAGCATATCCCTCTATAGTGTGTACTGACCTCAATCCAAAGCACCAAGTGTCTCCTCTATCTTCCCTCTGCTATCTGCAGTAGTCAATTTTAACAGGTTATACAAACACCACAGTATTTTAGGGGATGGCTCTGCACACTTTGCACACAGAAGGTGATTGAAAGCCTCAGCTTTGTATGTTTCCCTATGAGACTGTATAGAGGGGAGTGTGTCCATTCCCACCACTCGGATCTCAAATACACTCAGCTCTTCTGTAGTGCAGTGTGTGACATCAGATCTCCACCCCCTGCTTGCCAGAGCTGAGAAATACCATTTGATCTGTGTGTTTTAGGAGGCCAAGGATAAGAGAGGGTTGTAGCTAAACAGGTAAAGCATTATGTTTCATCTCTTTGTATCACAAGACTAGACACCTCAGTGGGCAATATGTAAGGGTTACAACCACTTACAGCTAAAATATCAGCACTGCAACCAGACAACTACCATAAGAAGCCAGGCTGGTTAAAAATGTGGGATCTACCACTGCTATCGTGTTTAGGTGTAAGCTGCAGGGCATTTTTCTTATCCTTCCTTCACTAATAGTAATTTGCTGACCTGAAATAAGAATGTGCATGTGCATAGCAGTTGAGAGGATACCAATAATAATGTATGCACACGTTTCAGATCAGCAATCCACCGAAGAATTAAAGAAAGTATGTAAGAATGATTGGCACCCAGGCACACATCTTCAGAAGCAAATCAACAGTGGTAGCTCCTGTATTTCAGGCCAGACAGGTTTGCTTTATATTGCAAAATCCCTGCATGTGATAACATGCACTTTTGACAGCATGTTATTATATTGCAAATAACACAAATGAACTCAAACTTGGCTTTCATTGTGTATTACACTGTGTTTATTTTTGGGGGACATTTATTTAGTTTTTTTGCTTTTTTTAAATTAAGGACTTGTTAAAAATGTTTTTTTTATTTACTTTTTGGCCATTTCCTACTCAGTCACAAGGGGGGGGGGTGGTTGGGATCTGGGGACTCCCTTGTTAAAGAGATAAGTCACCACCCACAACCACCTGGCCAGGGTTGTGTGAAAGTGGCCCTTGATCTCATCAACATGGGGAAAAGGTAATTTAGGGAGATTCCCACTACAAAGCACTAGTGATGAGCGGAATACGCCATATTCGATTTTGCGTTAATATCGAATATTTGTGATATTTTATAAAAAAAATAAAATTGCGAAATTTCGCCAATGCGAAATTTCGCTATTTTTTTTTGGATAAAATATCACGAATATTCGATATTTACGAATATTCGCTATCTTTTATAAAAATAAAAAAAAATAGCGAAATTTCGCTAGTGCGAATGCGAAATTGATTGCGAAATTGATTGCGAAATTTGAAAAAATACGAATATTCGAAATAGCGAATATTCGCCGCGATATTCGAGTTATTCGCGTATACTCGAATATGCAATATTCGTAGCGAATATGCACAATGCGAATATTCGTGAGCAACACTACAAAGTACCCCAATGGTGTGGGCATGTGGCCTGGTATGATTCAGAAGGGGGTGCTTGCATGCCCTTCCAACTTTCTTTTCCAGCTGGGCTGCATGTTTAGATGGGCTGCATGTTTAGATAAGGATTTGGTATGCATTTTGGCGGGACTTTGTGTCAACTTTTATTTTTTTCTTTGAAGTGAGGTTTCCCTCTAGAATCAATAATAGATTTGAAGGGCCTATTATAGATTAAGTGCTAGATACATTCCAGTGCATTTTTTTCTGCATGAAAAATGCATACACAGAGTTTTCCATATATTCCAATGACCTAGTTGACATCAGTGCAGTAAATTCTAGTCAGTTTCCAGGTGTAGAAAAAAAAGTAGAACATGCAGCATTTTTTCTGCACAGAACAGTGCCGAAACATAGCAAAACGTATCAACTGCGTGTGGCGTGAACTGTAAGCAAAAATTCACCCGGAAGGTTTCTGGAGTGCATTTTTGTAGTGTCAACTGGTCCTAAGGTGGGACCCTATGCTGTGTTTTTTTTTTTTTTTTTTTTTAATGCCAGGTTTGTGGGGAATCCTGTTGATGGCAGATGAGTCATGGTTGATAAGGACAAGACAGGTGCCGACTCCTTAATCACCAACAATTCGCTGCTGGTTGTTAAGGATGCCACAGGGTGCTGACAATAAAATAATGAAAGTTTTCACTACTAAAATACCACATCATAATCTTTACAGTGCAGTCACCTTTATGTCATGGCGCCCCCTTTACAGTGCAGTCCCCTCTATATCACAACTTCCCTTTACACTGCAGTCTCATTTACATCACAGAAAAGTCCTCATTACATTTTTGTAAAGTGGACTGTACTGTAAAAGGGACTGCACTGTAAAGTAAAGGTGGCTGTGATGTGAAGGGGAACTGAGGATACCGATATAAAGGAGGGACTGTGCTGTAAAAAGGGGCTGAGCACAGACTCTGCCATGAAACCAGTCCCTGGTGCCAAAAAGGATGGGGACTGCCAGAGTAAAGGATCTTGGTTAAAATTGTGCACCATCTGCTGTGAACATAATTAGTTGGAACTTTTTTCTGGATTGTATTAATGAAGAGAAAAAGATATATACACACAGTGGTGCTGATTTACTATTGTCAATGCGCTGCACCGGTTCATGGCTTAATTAGTACTCCAGATGAATCCTTAATTAGGCGCATGAACCGGCGTAGCAGCGGGCGCAATGCAAATAATATGTAAAGCCGCCGCCAAACTCCCTGTAGAAGTCTATGGGGGAAATCAAAAGTGTTCATTTTAAAGGTTAATATGCAAGTTTTGTCCTAAAAAGTGTTTGGGGACCTGAGTCCTGCCCCAGGGGACATGTATCAATGTTTTTTATTTTTTTAAATGTCCGTTTTTTTTCGGGAGCAGTGGATATAATAATGCTTAAAGTGCAACAATAAAAGTGAAATATTCCTTTAAATTTCGTACCTGGGGGGGTGTAAAGTCAGCATGTGAAAAAGCACATGTTTCCCGTGGTTAGAACTGTCCCTGCACAAAGTGACATTCTGACGGAAAAAAAAGGCATTTAAAATTCACTCGCAGTAATAATGAATTGTTGGCTCCCAGCAATTCTGAGCAAATTCATTCATAAAAAAAAAAAGTCTGGGATCCACCCAAATTCAATTACCAGGCCCTTCAGGTCTGGTATGGATATTAAGGAAAACCCTGCCGTAAAAAAAAAAAAAAAAGACGCGGAGTTCCCCCCAAATATCTATACCAGGCCCTTCAGGTCTGGTATGGATTTTACACCCCCCCTTTACACCCCCCCCCTTTACACCCCCCCATGGTATGAAATTTAAAGGAATATTTCACTTTTATTGTTGCACTTTAACCACTTCCATACTGCGCCTATTACATGTTACGTTCAAAGAACTTCATCAGCGGGGCGCCCCGCTGATGAAGTTCTTTGAATGTAACATGTACTGGGCGACGGGCTGCTTCTGATGACATCACTTGCCCTGCTGAACTTCCTGTTCAGCTGTGTGACAGGAAGTGAAGCCAATTTTAAGAAAAGGGACACAAAGCCCAGCCCAAAAAACACAAGCAGGGGTTCTAACACTCACTTGGCTTCCCTCAAACACCCACAATTAGAATAGGATTGTCTTGCGCTAGATTTAAGCACAGTTCTGTAAATCAGCACTTCAAGCCTGTCCACCAACACCCCCCCCCCCCCCAACAGGCCATGTTTGCAGGTTTTCCTTCATTTTGCACATGTGCTTTAAAAGACAGCCTGGACAGAAATTCTTGATAAGATAAATCCACAAAACATGTCCTGTCGGGGGTACTTGAGGACTGAGGCTGAGGACCACTGCAGTAAAAAGGAAACAATACTTACCGCTCTGTCTTTTTCCTTTCCTGGTGATTAATCATGGCAGCAAACATTTGCATTCACATCAGGAAAGGAGCTTAGAGACAAATCACACCTGTTTTGTTAGGCCAAACCTATTTCAGCTGCTGCGGTCAAAATCTGTAGCATGAAAAAGTAACAAAAAACAAACTTCAAAATTTGAAAGAAATTTTATTGGTCAACAAGACAAGGAAAGCAAAAAAAAAAAAACACACACACACAAAAAAATAAAATAAAAATATATACATAGGTTAATTTCAGACAGTAAACAGCATATGGTTTATGCTTTAGAAATAACAGTATAGACACAGACACAGGATTGAAACATTAGTCACAACATCTTGAGAAATATTTAGCAAAATAATGCAGCAGAGACAAATACATCAAAGGGAACATCATTGCTCAAAAACATACAGTGCAGAAAATAAGTATTTGAACACCCTGCTATTTTGCAAGTTCTCCCACTTGGAAATCATGGAGGGGTCTGAAATTGTTATCGTAGGTGCATGTCCACTGTGAGAGACATAATCAAAAAAAAAATTCCAGAAATCACAATGTATGACTTTTTTAACTATTTATTTGTATGATACAGCTGCAAATAAGTATTTGAACACCTGAGAAAATCAATGTTAATATTTGGTACAGTAGCCTTTGTTTGCAATTACAGAGGTCAAACGTTTCTTGTAGTTTTTCACCAGGTTTGAACACACTGGAGGAGGGATTTTGGCCCACTCCTCCACACAGATCTTCTCTAGATCAGTCAGGTTTCTGGGCTTTCGCTGAGAAACACAGAGTTTGAGCTCCCTCCAAAGATTCTCTATTGGGTTTAGGTCTGGAGACTGGCTAGGCCACGCCAGAACCTTGATATGCTTCTTACAGAGCCACTCCTTGGTTATCCTGGCTGTGTGCTTCGGGTCATTGTCATGTTGGAAGACCCAGCCTTGACCCATCTTCAAAGCTCTAACTGAGGGAAGGAGGTTGTTGCCCAAAATCTCGCAATACATGGCCCCGGTGGCAGTATGTGCAGGCATGATGCTACTTTCAAATGACTAACCCAAAAAACACGCTCTATGAGCATGCTCAGAGACATCCAAGTGAGTTTCACCCACAACAAGGCAAAATCAAAAATTCTAAGTCCCCAGTGGGCATGCTCAGTTCACCAGAAAGGCAGACAACAGTAAATAAACCTGTCTTTATGCATAATGGCAGCATGAAAACAGCATGAGATCTGTGTTTTTTTCCCCCTCTGGAACTCGATGACTTTCCATGACCTGAAGGGGAGGTCTTATTGAATTATTACGTAACAAAAATAAATACTAATACTTAAAACGCCCCTGTCCCTAGTAGCTCGCACTCATAAGCGAACACGCATGTAAGTCCTGCCCACATATGTAAACACCGTTCAAACCACACATGTGAGGTGTTGACACGTGCGCTAGAGCGAGAGCAATACTTTTAGCACTATACCTCCTCTGTAACTCAAAACTGGTAACCTGTAAAAAAAAACAAGCATCGCCTATGGAGATTTTAAAGTACTGAAGTTTGGCGCCATTACATGAGTGTGTGCAATATTAAAGTGTGACAAGTTAGGTTTCTATGTACTTGGTGTAACATCATCTTTCACATTATCACAAAAAATGGACTAACTTTATTGTTTTTTTTTTTTTAACCACTTGAGCCCCGGACCATACTAGTCAATGACCGGGCCAGTTTTTTGCGATTCGGCACTGCGTCGTTTTAACTAAACAAAATTGGCAACCTTTTTTTTCCACAAATAGAGCTTTTTTTGATGGTATTTGATCACCTCTGCGTTTTTTTTTTTTTTTTTGCGCTATAAACAAAAATAGAGCGACAATTATTTAAAAAAAAAAAAAAGAATATTTTTACATTTTTGCTATAATAAATATCTCCAAAATTTTTAAAAAAATACTTTTGTTTTCCTCGGTTTGAATAGTACAGACGTGCGATACACACCTAGCTGATTCAGGCTACAGAAAACGCCACTTCTTCACCTAGCTGGCTCCAAGAGCTGTGAGTACACTCAGGTCGATCGAGGGTCCGCCGTGACCCCTGGCTCATTTGGATAGAAGCTTGTGACTAGCGCTGATTTGTGGTTAATTCAAAGTTTGGTGAAAGATTGCGTTTGTGAGTGCAACTTGTGAAGATTTTTTTATAGTGTTTTATTAAACTGGTTTTACAATATCACACTATTTGTTACGTACCTTGGATGTGATCCTGACGTGCAGAGGAAGGCCTCTCGTACAACTCCGGCTCACGGACTACTGGCAGTGAAACAGTAGCCACAGGAGCACGGTGGGGTATGAGTGCCTGTAAACAGTTCAGTAGTCCCTGTAGTAGCGGTGATCAGCAGGTAGATGAGCTGACACGATGCTTGACTGGTGGCAGGCTGGGATGAACCACGGAGCAGTACCAGATGCAGGCTTGCAGGGCTGGGAGCTGTAGCAGGCTGGATGAGCGAGATGCAGGGTCAGATAGGCCGGGTCGGTAATAATCAGGCAGATCAGGCAAAGACGTTAGGCAGAAGAGAGGTCAGGTCACAAGCCAAGTAGTACTGGAAGATCATCAGACAGAATCAGCAGGCAGGATCAGAGTCTAAGGGAAACCGGGATCAGAACATGCAGCAGGTATTCACAGGTAACAATAAGCTGGATCAGAGTCAGAGGTCACACAGGAAACAGGAAATGACACGGAAGCTGCAGACCAAACAGCAAGAAACCTCTGTAGGAGCCTTGCTTAAATAGCCTGCCTGACTCCATTATTAGTGACAGGTGTGTGTCTTAAAGTGCTAGTACGCATGCGTGCATGCCGGACGCTTGCATGGAAAGCCTGTCTTCCCTGACACTATTGTACACTTTCTTCTTTATTCATGTGGAACACATTGGAATTTATCACTGGAAACGGAATTTGTTATCCACACCTTTTGAGTGATTGGATTTTCTTGCTTTTATGCCAAAACACGAGAGTGTAAGGCATTGGATTGTGGTGAGTGCGCATTTTCTAAGGGTGGAGGATTCACTGTACCCAAGCGGTGTGGTGGAAGATTCTGAAGATTTAGGATAATCCTTTATTTATGAACTTTTCATTTACTTCATCACCTACTATCACGGGACTTTGTCAATATTTTTTGATTGTTATATTATCACGTTTAATTTAGGTGATTATATATTATTTCGATATGTGGAATTCACATTTCACTGGTTAAGAGCTGCTTTTTATATTTACTGGACATTTATTAATTTTGGTGTCACTGTATACATATATAATTTTATTTTCCTCAGTTTAGGCCGAAACGTATTCTTCTACATATTTTTGGTTCCAAAAAATCGTAATAAGCCTTTATTGATTGGTTTGCGCAAAAGTTATAGCATCTACAAAATAGGGGTTCGTTTTATGGCATTCCCGGGGCATGGTGGGAATGTGATGTCACAAAGGTTGATGTCGCAGGGTGGCATCAGCCGGTGACCACACCCTATGCCTATATAAGTCGATGCGCACCGCTCAGATGGCATTACAGCGGGAGACCTTGTCATGTCAACATCGAATGGAAGAGAAGGAAGAAGACAGCGGAGAGAAGCTCTGGCCCCCGCAGAGGAGCCAGGCAGAAGAGGCAACGACAAGAGAGCGGAGAAAAGACCGGGGATTGCGCACCCCCCCTGGCAGAAAACACTGGAGAAGACCGGGGGTGGCGCACCCTCCGGCATAAAATGGCAAAGCCCAGGGCCCCCTGGCGGAAGAGAGAAAACCGGACCTACACCCTTGTAAAAGAGCTAAAAGAAGAAAGGGGGGCCCGGCAGAAGATTATTCTAATAATCTGTGGGGTGTGTTTTTTTTACTTTACATTTTTACCCAGGTGAATGGGTAGGGGTACGATGTACCCCATACTCATTCACATAGGGTGGGGGGCTGGCATCTTGGGGTCACCTTATTAAAGGTGGCTCCCAGATTCCGATAAGCCCCCGTTACCGCATACCCTGACAACTAACGGCCAGAGTTGTCAGGAAGAGGCTCTTGTCAGTGCCCCCCTCCCCCAAAGCACACACTCCCCCATGTTGAGGGCATGCGGTCTGGTATGGCTCAGGAGGGGGGCGCTTGCTCGTCACCACCCCCATTCCTGTCCGGCCAGACTGCGTGCTTGGATAAGGGCTTGGTCTGGATCTGGGGGGGAACCCCACGCTGTTTTTTCGGCGTAGGTTTAACCCCTTACTTTCCAGACCAAGCCTAAGGTCCTAATGTACTCCTGGAGGGCAACCTGCGCCAGTTTTTTGTTTGAAATTTGGCGCGGAGTTCCCCTCCATGGTCAGCGTAAGCTGAAAACAAGTGAAAAACAGTGGAAAATACTGCGCAGGTCTAATGAAAATAAAAATTGGATTGGTGGCAAAACCAAACGATTTTACATAAAGATAAACGTGAAGGCTGCTGCAGCACAAATGTCAGATGAACAAAATATAAACAGTAAATTGGGTGTGCTGCGCTGCTAAAATTAATACATCAATAGTGAAGGTGATAACAAAATGTGCATTGAGTGCAAAAAAATTGTAAATAAAAAACCAACACCAGACTGCCCCTGGATGAAGTCTGCTATTGGACGAAACGGCGTAGGGAGGAACGGCGTGCTGACGACACCATTGTTTTTATCCTCACGACCATCCGGAAGGACGGGCGGATTGTGAGAGCCGGCCGGCTTACTATTTATATGCTTCCAAAGGATTCGTTTTTTGTAAGTGCAATCGAATTTCTTTTATTAAACTTTTAAAACGTTACTACTCTATGTTGGCTTCCTTTCTCTTCCCTTGGCTACACTCTGGGAGTGATTGTTTTTCTGGGATCCAGCCGCATTGAGACCAAGCTTGGAGATACACACAGGATTCCACTTTAATACCCGTTAAGGCAATCCAGCCTGCTGTGCTGTTGATGCTCACGATTATTATCTATCTGGTAAGCAGATTTACTATAAGAGGTGGAGGTGGAGGCTCTCTTCTGTCCTGCAGTATCTCAATCCCCTACTTGGGATATTTCTCTGAACTCACTGAACTTTGATTTTTCCCTGGAGCTTTTTACGAACTTTGTCAATTCAGTTTGTTTTCTTATATGATTTTGTCATACATTGGAACACTTGGTGTTGGTTTTTTATTTACAATTTTTTTGCACTCAATGCACATTTTGTTATCACCTTCACTATTGATGTATTAATTTTAGCGGCGCAGCACACCCAATTTACTGTAAGCTGAAAACAGTTTGGGGATTCACGTGCGCCGCCTCAAGCAACGCAAATACAGCTACGCCCCTTGGAATTGACCAAGATTTTCCCAGCGTACTGACGAGGCGTGCGTGAATCTCCGAAATTGCCATGTACGCATTCCCAGTATGCAAATGAACCTCCCGAGGTTTAGGCATACTGTGCTGGCGTACGGCGATTGTTTCCCAAAAATCACTCTCACTTTCAATTCGGCTCGCAAGACTCAAACAAACACATGTCACTACACTTCCCTACATCACCCCACATCCCTCCTAATAAACTCCCGCCTAAACCCCTGTCTATTACCATTTCTAAATGCCGTGCGTCAGGTCTATAGAGGCGCAGCATGCGCCCTCTTCTGGGCGCACTAGGCATTATAGTAAATAAAGAAATACACTGCACGCGTATTTCTTTAGTAAATGTAAAAACGGTTGTTACTCCTGCCTTTGCATGATGAATCGCGGCGCAAAGGCTTGGTATATATTAATGTATGTGGTGTAGTTACACATTGGTTGTGATATTTGTGGAGCGCTTCACTATATTGTTATGTTCTTATTAATAATAATTATTATTATTATTATTATTTTCAGTGTGTTATGACTGCACTTTTTAGTGATAGCTGCGCCTGCTCCTAGGTAATGTGTTTATATAATGTACTTTTTTTTCTGCTTGTACTCTTGGTGAGCTATATCAAGGAGTGTTCATAGTACAATGATTTGTTTTTTGTATTTTCATTTTTGGACCTGTTAAGACTGTCATACAGAAGCCATTAGATTACCATTTTAGAACCACATACAAAAACATTTACTTTAACTGTAAGCATTTTGAGAGATTATTATTAAAATAGCATTTATAGATTACCTGTCTTAAACACAAAATTGTGAATTACAACATGCTATGAAAAGTTGAGTACCTTGTCTTTAAGTGAACCTGTGGCTCGCCATCTCTGTCTGACTGACTGTGTTGCTGAAATTGCACTGACTTTCAGCAGAAAGCGGGCTGTTTGGCAGATCCCTTCAGTTGCTATGGTAATTTAAACCAAGCAGCAGTGCCCACATTATAGTGGTTTCAATACCTCCCACTCTAATAAGCATTCTTCTTTAGAGATGTGCATGCCCTCCTGCCAGTGCTGAGGCTTGGTCACATCGAAGACTAAAGGTTTACTGTGAGAAGACTCTATATAGAGTGTTGTTTGTAATCTTGGGTGCAAGTAAAAAGCTGCCTTTGTCTTGACTTGCAGAAACTACAAAATGTAAAGCTTTACTGGAAAGTGTTGCACTTCTGGACCTATATTAATAGGCCTATTTTCTTACTCTTTTACAATATATATTTTTTTTATTACATAGCAGTAGTGCTCTAGAAGTATCCAGTGATACCAATTCACCTGAGATATTTAGGAGTCACTCATTGTGAACCCCCATCTATCAGTCTCTTAACAATGACAGCAATGTCCCTAGTCCAAATTAAAATGTACCTCATCCTCTCTCTCCCCTAATAAACTTGACAACATTAATGAATCCTCTGTAGGAAAATCAATAAAGTTACTTGCCTTTTCGTTCTTGTTGTTCCCAGTCTCACAAGTCCAGCCTTTAAACAACCAGGGTTCAAAAAAAGTTATTGGTGACTGGCTTCTTCTTCCTTATTCTCTGTGCAAGCCCACAGCTGACATCTGTGCCAGATCTCGAGATCTGGTGAGCGTTGGTAAAAATGCATTTTCCCCTGAGATCTTACAGAATCCTGCAGTTTAAAAATGGGACCTTGGAAGGCACTGTTGACATAGCCTTCCCACGGGGCAGCTTTAAGGCAATGGCTTCATTAGCAGTGCCTCTGGATATCAGGATGTGAAATAAAATAGAAGTTCACAAATACATGATTTTGTTTTATTTTATTAAACTTAAGGGTCCTTTCACACGTCCGTTCCACTCGTCCTCTCATTACAAGTCCGTTTACGGACTTGTAATGGGCCCCTATGGGAGCGGATCTGTTAGTGGATGATGCATCCGCTAACGTCCGCAAGATCCGCATCTGTTTTTTCGGACGGAAGAATGTCCTATTTTTCTTCCGTCCATCGGATCGGATGCAAATGGACAGACGGTCCGTTTCCATCCGATTCCCCATAGGGGATAGCAGAGGAGAGACAGGGCGGTCCCTGCATAGTGTGCGGGGACCGCCCTGTCCGCCCGACAGAGGAGAGACAGGGCGGTCCCTGCATAGTGTGCGGGGACCGCCCTGTCCGCCCGACAGCTCAGCGGAGACCTCCCGCTGAGCCGACGGACACACGGAGCGGACCGAAAAACGGTCCGCTCCGTGTGAAAGGACCCTAACTAATAATTTCAACTTAATAACTAATATACACCAATAAAGCCATATTATATTTTACTAGCCTTTCCCTCAGGTGTTGCTTGCATTGTTTATTTTACTAATGACTTACAAATGTTCATAGTTTAGTATGCAGAACTGCATAAGCTTTTTAGGTTTGGTGGGGGGGGGGGGCTGCTTTAAAGGGGTTGTAAAGGTACAATTTTTTCCCCTAAATAGCTTCCTTAGTGCAGTCCTCCTTCACTTACCTGATCCTTCGGTTTTGCTTTTAATGTCCTTTATTTCTTCTGAGAAATCCTCACTTCCTGTTCTTCTGTCTGTAACTCCACACAGTAATGTCAGGCTTTCTCCCTGGTGTGAAGTGTCATGCTCGCCCCATCCCTTGGACTACAGGAGAGTCAGGACGCCCACTAACACACAGCTCCTTTCTCTATCTGCAATGTAGAGAGCGTCCTGACTTTCATGTAGTCCAAGGGAGGGGGCGAGCACGACACTCCACACCAGGGAGAAAGCCTTGCATTACTGTGTGGAGTTACAGACAGAAGAACAGGAAGTGAGGATTTCTCAGAATAAATAAGAACATTTAAAAGCAAAACCGAAGGATGAGGTAAGTGAAGGAGGACTGCACTAAGGTAAAGGAAGCTATTTAGGAAAAAAAATTGTACCTTTACAACCCCTTTAAGTGGCAAACTGTGTATTGTCAGTGCCTGGGTTTGTATATAAGGTTTTGTGTACATAGGCTCTTTTTTTGCATCAGAACTGCCTTTCCCCTATATAATTGTATATAAGTCATGAGAATGAAAAGGCAATTGAAGGAGGTCAGATGCAGGTCATAAACATTTGCCAAAGAGCCCATCTCAAAATTGCCTCAAAATAATCAAACACAAGCTGATTGCACGTAAAAAGAATTTAGCATTTGTTAAGACTATACTATATTTTTATTTGACACCCATCAGGTTTTTATTGCTACCTGTGCCCCAAAGTAAGGCTTATTGACATATTAATACACTAGAGAGGGTTTTAAGCCTTCTTGCTTTACCCCAAAGTGACCTTAAACACAAAGCAAAACCGTCACAAAGACTCAAGCAGCAATATGTTATAACATGCAAATAATAGTTTACCAACCGCTGTCTACCCACAAAGTGGGTGACATTACCCCATAAAGATAGACCTTAAATACCAAACAGAACTGTTGGCTATTAACAGACCATCATACTTAGTTGCCAAGACTCAAGCAGCAAATAACAACCAAATACCAGCTTACCAACCACTGTCCACCCACACACTGGACAACATTATGCCACGCATAAAGGTGGACCATGACGAGGCAAAATAACAAAGGGAGGGTGGGCAGGGGAGAAGGTCAATAGATCTAAAAGGAAGGCTAAAGATAATCCAGAGAGGGAGTCCAGCTGACAGACCTAAGGCAATGATTTAACTTCCCAGCTTTAGGGATTTTTTTCCCCCTTTTTGTTTTTATTACCAAACGGATGGAAAATGGAAAATCTTTGTTTGTGGAAAGAGGGAATATGAAGAAGAAAGGTTGCCTGATGCTTGGAGCCGTGGCGGTATATTGGTGGCATATTAGGCAGCATTATTATGTTGTTGTTTTTTTAAGTTGTTAACTTTTGTTACTTTTGTGATTTGGCCTGGAACAAGCATATTGCCAGTAAAGTCTTAAGAGCTCATGAACATAGAGCTTAAACGCAGCTTTTACAGTTGTTGAGTATTTATTTTAAACCTGTAAAAGCACCTCTATGTAAGTCTATATGTCAATGCACACATAGGTATTTACAGGCATATTGAAAGAGGAGTGTTTTACAGGCTGAACCCCCCCCCCCACACACACACACACACACCCACACACAAAAGATGCAATCAGGAGAGGAGGTGAAGAACCAGGAGAGGAGGTGAAGAACAGAAAAAAACTTGGAACGCACCTATACATGTCTAGGTTCACTAGATGCGTCTACAGTTTGATCATTAAAGCATTCCGATGGATAGAATAAATAAATATTCTGGCAAACAAAAGCATTACCGCTCAAATGCTAGATTCACCTAATCGAGTGTGTACTATACAGATTTTAGCGTTTTTTGGGGGTTTTCAGGCTGCATTCAGAGGGGCTTTTACAGACACCCGTTTGCACGATTCCATTAGGGGCACTCAGGCGCCGCCCCTCTCTCCAGCCACTCCCTCCATTGATAGATTCATGCATTTTTTTAGTCTGTCCATGGCCGCTGTAGACACCCCCTATTCAGACGTCTTGCCCCTTTTCGGGTGCCGGGCATCTGAATTACAGCAGCGGGTGGTGTTTTTGAAGCACCTGATTTGAGCCATAATCTCTAATAGGCATGAAAAAAGGTGACCTGGTGTGTTGGCAAAGCAAATTAATATTTGCTTTGCTAACATAGAACCGCCTCTCAGCCAATCAGGAGGCCCAGATGTTATACCGGCCGCCTGATTGGCTGAAGGCGCAGGCACTCCCATTTGTGCCAAGGAATACAGGAAGAAGGCACGCATGGAGGAGTTGGAGGACACAGGAGCCATCGCTGTGCTACAATCCCACAGCTTGCAGCCTGACACACCACCACGATAGGGTAGGTTCCGAGAGGGCAGGGGGGCACAGTGTCTTCATATGATGGGCACAGGTGGCTCCATATGATGGGCACAGGTGGCTGCATATTATTGTCACAGGTGGCTGCATATGATGGACAAGGCTTTCCTTCAAAGTTCCTTATACATGCCCTTTGAAATGTGCTTAGACAAGTGTGAATGATGAGAACTATGAAATTAGAGGGGAGGAAAGCACTCCATTTTGGAAATATTCAAATTTGTTTTAGGGATTGTGGAACTTTTGAAAAAAAGCCATGATGATTCTGTCCAACTAATCTTTAGAAGCGACACCTTTCCATAGCATCTTCCAAAGTGGGGCATACGTTGGTGGGTATGGCATCACACATCCAGTTTAGAAATTAAAAAGCAGATGCCTTTTCCAAAGGATTTTTCAAAATGAGCCATATCAGAATAAAAACAGATCAAGCAAGCAATTATCTATATGCTTGTAGTGTTCCATAATCCCCTAATTTTGAAGTAGGCAATATGCAACAAGAGTGATATTTATGAGGTAGTTGAAGCCAGAATGGAGGGATGGTTAAACTAACTTTATATATTCTACAAATGGACTTGGTGTTTTGGAATTTGTGAATCTGTGTTATTTTTTACTTTTTTTTTTTTTTGGTTAATGTGTAGGGGTACCATGTACCTCAAACTCAATCACATAGGGATAACTGGCATCTGGTGGTCCCCTTATTTAACCACTTAAGTATCGCGCCTCTTTCTGAGATTTGGTGTTTACAAGTTAAAAAAAATCACTTAGAACCCCCAAACATTATATATTTTTCTAAAACCTTAGAGAATAAAATGGCGTTTGATTAAATACTTTTTGTCACACCATATTTTGAAAAAAAAAAAAAACAACACTTTTTTAATTGAAAAATAAGACAACAGTAAAGTTAGCCATTTTTTTATATTGTGAAAAATAATGTTACGCTGAGTAAATTGATACCCAACTTGTCACGGTTAAAAATTGGGACAAACTTTGGCACTTACAAATGTCTGTAGGCGACATTTAAAAAATTCTACAGGTTGCATGTTTAAGTTACAGAGAAGTTCTAGGGCTACAATTATTGCTCTAACTCTAATGATTGCCAATACCTCACATGTGTGGTTTGAACACTTTTTTTTATATGCGAGTGCTTCTCACGTATGTGTTCACTTCTGCTCGCACGCTCAGCGGGACGAGGCGCGCTTAAATATTTTTTTTTGTTTATCTTATTTATTTTACCTTTTTTTTTTACACTGTTTTTATAATTTTCTAATGACAGCTTTTCTTTTGTTAACATTCTGCTGTCAGAATAGTTGTTAAAGACACAGTGGCCGCCTGCTCCATAACAACCAGCTATTCTAAGTTGTTTTCTCCCAAACATAATGAATTGATTCCGAATATATGAAACAAACTTTGAAAACAAACTTTTTAATATGATGAAATGTGAAGCTTTTACTTAACGAATAAATCTGAAACAAAACCCATGTTTTTGTTGTGCAGATCTGGCATCTAGTGGCATGGGTGCCTTTTTAGATTTCAAAATGTAATGACTGTAAAACATTCTCTGGATGGATGAGGTGGAGATCATGACATCACTGCATTGCCTGTCCAGCTCATTTGGGACCCAGAGGCAAGCAGCAATCACTACAATAGTTGTGCCTACTACAGGGATTTCCAGCTCCCTCAAGGATTGGACGGATATGGAACATGCATGCTTACAGTAGTCCAAGCTTGATCAATGTAACTATTCAAAACATCCATATCTGCAACTCAGCTTTAAGAATATACATTTTACCAGAACCACTATCAGTCGGCAGTGTATATTTAACAAAGAAAAATGTGTTATGCCTGCCAATTATCCTCTTAAAGGTCATGGATGTGAGAAGGTGATAACACCTCCGATCAGGAGACAGAATGTTCTAGCCAGTGAACGGTGAATGTCTTCTGCATTTGAAGTTAAGTGATAAATTATAGCCTTGCATTCTTACTAAAATAGAGATACTGATGAGTTACAAAGTTTGGAATGTTTATGTGAAATAAAGTTTAACTGCTCAACTAGCAACAATGTTATTTTGTAATTAAATTTAAGTTCAATTGTAATATTGTCCAAATATTTGCCTTCACTTTGTTGCTTATTTGGCTCATCATCTACGGTAAATGAAAACAAGCCATTAAAAGGAAATGTTCTTGCCTCCTTTCCTTCTACTATATGTGTCTGTGAGGAATTGAATAAGCAATACTGGTATTTACACACAAACTCCCGGTTGCATGTATATTTGTCAATTTACCTTTTGGCTTTGTGGTAGAAGTGGTTTGAGCAGCTGTAAAGCCGTCCAATCACTAACATCAGAACTTGACCACACCCCCCCCCCATCCTCTCTCCCAAGTATCTTGGGCTCCATGGCCAACATGCAGATCTGGGATGGGCATGGCCAGTATCATCAGGTAGCACAGAAGAAGATCAGCAAACATCCATTCACTGATCCTCCCTCTATGGGACGAACTCCAAAATGCAGTGTATTACTTTTCTTCCTGGCTCATAGTAGTCATTCAACAGCTGTTGTACTTGGCCAGCTTCATTGGGGCCCATAGGCAACATTAGGGGTCTCGTAAACCCCTATTAGTCTTCTTAAAGAGGACCTGTAACCAGAAAAATTGTTATCACATATGGGGTTTTGGTCCCCTATGTCAGGGCTCAAAATTTCATGCCCTGAGCTACTAGCCAGGCCTCAAGAGTTACTCGCCACCAGTTGCCCCACCTAACAGCCCATTCATACACTGCCCTGTGCCTAATTGCACCCCTAAACATGCCCTTGTAGATTATCTCATGGAATGACACTGTTAAATGTTTAATGCAGAATTAAGTTACACAATTAAATATTACCAACAACTTTAACAAAATGGGACAGGGCACTGGGGGCAGACCAAGAGGGACAGGGCACTGGGGGCAGACCAAGAGGGACAGGGCACTGGGGGCAGACCAAGAGGGACAGGGCAGACCAGAGGGACAGGGCACTAGGGGCAGACCAAAGGGACAGGGCACTGGGGGCAGACCAGAGGGACAGGGCACTGGGGGCAGACCAGAGGGACAGGGCACTAGAACCGGGTCTCTTCCCTATTCTCTTGCAACTCCCATCCATCCTCTCTCTCCCTTCCTCTCTTTTTCATCGCATCATCAGGAGCCTATGTGTTCGGCTCCACGCTTGCATGTCCCCACTTCCCCTTTTTTTAAGGCTGGCAGTGAGGAGAGGAGCTGCAGCACAGCGGGAGGGAGTAAAATCCAGCGCCAAGAGCCACACAACTGCACAGCCATTGACACCATAGCACAGCACACACTGACACTGCACAGCACACATTGAGACCAGTCTGCTCGCGGTGCTCAGGCAGAACTGCTGGACACTTACTTGCACAAACTGGAAGGCTGTCACTCTCATGTCAGGGCAACATTCAGTGAGCGCTGCACTGCCTACCTGGGACACCCGGAGTGGTAATTTTCGCAATCCTCCACCTCACTCTTGAGGAGAGGGGGGCAGGCTCAGAGAGGTCATACTGTTGGGTCCCATGGCTTAATGAAAATTGTAAGGAGGGTACCTGTGTACTGCTCTGCCTGTGCACGGCTCACCAGACTATTTTTCCCGAGCATGCACCTTTCCTCTTCGGCCGCCAATCACATCGTGGCTCTAAGTGAAGGTACAGATTGGAGGGAGATTGGTCATGCAGCCCTGTTCACTCGCTCCCAGCTGAAATCCACTCGCCAAATGCTAGCAGGCGAGTGGAAATTTTGAGGGCTGCCCTATGTGATAACCTTACATCCCTTACATCTCTTACGCCTGCAAAATGGCTGTGTATTACCCAGTGGCGACCCGTTCATTAGGGGTGACCGGGCGCCGCCCCCTCTATCCACACCATCCCCTATATGTATAATGGATATATTCATGCATAGTATGAATCTATCCACGGCCGCCAAGGCCACCCTCTATTCAGGCATATGGCCCCTTTCAGAACGCTGGGTGCCTAAATTACAGCAGCGGGGGGAGTTTTTTTTGAAGCACCATAGGCTCTAAAAGTCTTCAAAATAGGGTGGGCTCGGAGCACAGAGTATTGCACCGTGAGCGTACCCAAGTGGCGGTGTGCGTATTTATTTGCCACCCCCCCCTCAAAAAAAATTACCACCGACCGCTATCCTTTATCTGCTGTTACTTAAATGTGATTTTAGGGTATTCCTTAATATATTTGACTGTGATCGGGTCACTAGTTAGTAAATGCCAATATTTGCGAATATAAGCAGTCCCCGAGTTATAAACATCCAACTTGCATCCGACTCCTACTTACAGGATGTGAAAAGAGATCTACCCCAAGGAAGGGAAATTCATTCCTGTAAGGCCGTGTACACACGATCGAATTTGTCCGCTCAAACTGGTCCGACGGACCAGTTCAGCGGACAAATCCGATCATGTGTATGGGCTAGCAGACATGTCTGACCAGCGGACAAATTTTAAAACATGCGGACATATCTTCCCGCACATGCGTCGAATGGATTTGACGCATACGCGGAAGTATTTTTCTTCCTGGTGCGGTCACGTGGCGGCGTCAACGTCACTGCCACGTCACCGCACTGTCTGCCGGTGGGGATTTTGATCCGATGGTGTGTACACGCCATCGGACCAAAATCCGATGAGACATGTCCGCTCTAAACTGTCCGTCGGACAAGTTTGAGTGGACATATCTCATCATGTGTACGCGGCCTAAGAGTTATCATGGGAAAACTGTGTCTCCTCCAAAAATTTGTTTCTACAATTCAAAATTTTCAAAACCCAATTGTCACAGGGACAGAAAGTGAAAGTGAAAGTAAAATCTTCTGAACAGTGTCACAGATGGCAAAACAAATGTAACAGGGTGTTAACCCCTCCATGTGCTATCCAAAAAATGTAAAAAAAAAAAAAAAGTTACACTTGCAAAATGTACCTGTTCCAACTTGCATACAAATTAAACTAGAGAAAGTAACTGTCCTTCCTGTTCTATTTTGCTGGTATTTTTTCCTGGTATTTACTGTTATGTTAATTAACTAATTGTAATTTTTGGGTAATGGAACTTTTTTATTTGCAAACTATATTTAATGTATATATTTGTTCTAATGAACAGTTTTTTTACTTAGTGGTTAATACTATCTCATCACTGAATCCTCAGTTGGTCCTGAAGTAGCTTTATGAGAAACGTGTTGATCTTAGGGGATGATTGCTATGAAGCAATACCTGCGTAATATCTCAACTGGAGAAAATAGTGTAGATGTAATAATATACAAAATATGCAATGCAAATTAAGAGGGGATTGTGGTTTACCTAATGGTTTAAAAACATTTTGCAACCAACTAGATCTAAATATTTTTATTTGTATTAATAGTATTGTAAAACATTTCTGTTGTATTTCATCGCAGTGTGTACCAGTAAAGTCCATACAAACCCCAGAGATGTACATTTTGAAAGAGCAGAAAACATTTTGGGATGTAGTACGGTGGCCTTTTTTAGGTAAACTAAAAAAAGTTAACCGCTTGCCGACCAGCGCACACACATTTACGTCTACACAATGGCATGGGCAGGCAAATGGGCGTACCTGTACATCCCTTTTTAAATTTGCCGCCCAGCGGGTGCACGTGACTTGTGATTGCCCCCGCAGGTCCCAGAAACTCGATGTTCCTGGGCGGCCCGCGATTGTGGTCGGCCAAGGGCAGAACAGGGAGATGCCTTTGTAAACAAGGCTTTCCCCTGTTCTGCCTAGTGACAAGTCAGGGATCTACTGTTCCCTGTGATCGCTGATGTGTCACTGGTAGCTCCTCCCCCTAACAGTTAGAATTACTCCCTAGGACACACTTAACCCCTCCAGGGCCCCCTAGTGGTTAACCCCTTCACTGCCAGTGTCATTTTCACAGAAATCAGTGCATTTTTATAGCACTGTGATCGCTTCAAAAATGACAATGGTACCAAAAATGTGTCAAAAGTATCTGATGTTTCCCCTATAGAGTCGCAGTCACAATAAAAATTGCAGATCGCTGCCATTACTAGTAAAAACAAAAATAATAATAAAAATGCCATAAATCTATTCCTTACTTTTGTAGACGCTATAACTGTTGCGCAAACCAATCAACATACACTTTTTTTTACCAAAAATATGTAGAAGAATACATATCGGCCTAAACTGAGAAAAAATTTGCTTTTTTATTAAAACAAATGGGGATATTTATCGCTGTAAAAAGTACAAAATATTGCTTTTTTTTTAAAATTGTCGCTCTATTTTTGTTTGAAGCGTAACAAATAAAAAATGCAGAGGTTATCAAATACCACCAAAAGAAATCTCTATTTATGGGGAAAAAAAGGACGCCAATTTTGTTTGGGAGCCACGTCGCACGGTCGCGCAATTTTCAGTTAAAGCAATGCAGTGCCGAATCGCAAAAAGTGCTCTGGTCTTTGGTCAGCCAAATGGTCTGGGGCTTAAGTGGTTAAAGTACCTTTTCCAAAAATGTTTTCATATATATATATATATATATATATATATATATATACATATATTACAGTTATGCATGTATTTGATATTTGCCAGTTACCAGGACAGTATGCAAGCACTTTTATGGGCAGAACCATTTTACAGAAATGTAAGCTGTTAACCTCTTTTTCTCAGTTTTCTGCCTCAAGGGTGCATAGTATCCATCTTGTTGGTGCTACTAATGTGCCCCTTCCTCTCCCTCTAGCTACTTAAAGCGGAGCTCCACCTTATTTTTGACATTTGTTCAATCATACTGCTGACTATAATATGGCTTAAAATGGATGTTTATAAGTTTTCAATATGTACAGTACCTTATATTTGTTTTTGTTTCCTGTCTGCACAAGCTGCGGGTATTCTGCGGGGATTGCATCACTTCCCGTACCCACAGTGTGCCCTGGGAGCTTCTGTCATAGCTCCCAGTATTCATTGCAGAGCATTACTATTACTTATTAAACATTGCGTGATGGACGTGGGAGATACGCTTTAAGGATTTATAGCAGCATTGCTTTACATTGGTCTATAATTTTGGACACTTTATCACAAAGATAATGCCAGCACTAATTGATTACAACCATAGGCCTTCTAGGATCCTTGAGCCTCAGGCTGCCACTCATTAGTAGCTATCTACCTAAAGCTACCTTCCTTTCTTGCTTCTTCTGCTAGATCTAACCACCAGTGTAAAGAATGGCACAGACCAAGTAGCATAGGAAAAACATTAAAGCAATTAGCAAAGGTTTTTATGCATTGTTGCCCCCCTTTAATACACTACCCATATGTATGGAATCACATGTACTTGATGGTATATTTAGCCCTTTCAGTATTATTCAGCTGCAGAATGAATATCTTCCATGAAAACATAACTTCAAAGGAGATTTAACATTTCAATAAAAGACCTTCAGCTTCTAATGGCGACTTCACATATTTATTAACTGTACCAATAGCTTTAATCTCCATTTTATTTTCCCTTTCATCTACAGCTGTGCCATTCTTTATATTTTGCATGCGTGTATGTGGTAACTATACTGGACTTTGGAGTAGAAATATAGATTTAGCTTCTAATTTAAAATATTCTTTCAAAAACTGTGTACTGAATTACAGAAGCTGCTGTTGCTGATCATCTGAAAAGTTGCCTGGGTGTCTGTACCACTTATCTGGGTCAAGCTTACAGACTCATAATCTCATACTCGTACCTGTTCAGTGATTTAGAAAGTATTAAAACCATTGGAGCAGCACCTGTGGCAGGAGAGTTTAGTAATGGCAGTCTCTCTACTCTCTCAGTTCAGGTGGAACCCCATGTTGTGTAAAGGCTCTGACTTGTGAAGATAGCCAGTTCTGTCTATACAATCAATAATGTTTTTTTTAGCCGAAACATGGTAGCAGTAACATTTTATAGAAATGTCCGTTTCTGTGTACTCCTGTGGCTACCTTCTCTGACCTCCTATCTTTAAGTGGAGTCAGTGATTTAGAACAGTGTTTCATAACTCCAGTCTTCAAGCTGCCCCAACAGGTCATGTTTTCAGGTCTTCTATTATTTTGCACAGATGATTTGATCAGTTTCACTGCCTTAGTAATTACCACAGCCGTTTCATCTGAGGGAAATCCTGAAAACATGACCTGTTGGGGCGACTGGATGACTGGAGTTGAGAAACACTGATTTAGAACATACTAAAGTCATTCAACATTACAGGTAGGGGACTAGCCTTTTCAAAAGGAGAGGTAAAAAATGGCAGCTTACATATTGTTCTTGTAATAGCTATGCTTTAAAACTAATGCTGGCTATAGAGGGATTGTATCTCGGGCAGTTCAGCAGGGACCGGCCAATATTTGATCCATGTATGGACAGCCTGGCTGTACTGACGTCGATCCATTGATTGACTTCAGTATAACCAGCCTGTTAGATGTTTTGCATGTGATCACTGCCGGCGCCTATAGCTGCTACCAGTGATCATTGTGTTCTGCCAGAAGGGAAGGCTCTCCGCTGGTAGAACACAGTATTATCGCGGGAGTGATTTCCCGAATAACACAAGGATCTGATGTCACACACTGTAGAGCTACAGCACAGAGCTGAGTGATATCTGAGAACGTGACACACACCTCTCTTCAAAGGCCTAGGCTGTGGTGTTGCTTTGAATCATGTAGATAGGGGGGGGGATGCGTTTTTTTTGCAGGGATTTCTTTGGGGCAATGGCTGGTGTTTGCACCATGATTGATATGGTGTCAGGATGATTTAAGAATATTATTTAATCATTTTTTTAATTCATATAAAATCATTTACCTCTTCTGTATGTTAAACCATATCTATTTGTTTAATATAATGAATTTTTAGTTTTACATTTGTCTTATTAAATTAGCAGCCTTTGACATCTTTGAGCCAGTGCTGTTTAACAGCTCCACGGATCGTCCTTCAGACACATCTGTGTAAACAATTTAGAGTGAATTGGCATAACTGTCAGTGTGAATGATCCAATTAAGGCACAGGTGAATATATAAGATCACCTGATACAGAAGGTATATTTGGACTAACACCCAAACAACACGCATGGTTCGATGAAGCTTGTTATCAAGCGAAACATGTCAGCAATTTACCACTATACTTGCTGTAGGCATTATAGTTAAAATAATATTTATTTTCCCAGACCTCCCTGTACCCAAAAGGGCTCTTTTTCTTTATCGCCATTGATGCTGTTAGATTGCCGAGACTTCCTTAAAGGTACATAATGTGAATGATAAGGAAACTGATTAAACCAATAGTTTTTTTTAATCTTTATGCCCTAAATGGCCTATAAATATGTATAATGACATATGTATACTTTTATTTATTTAGAACAAATCACTGGATTTGGGTTTCATTTCGAGAGTTCCTGTGTCCCCTGGTGTGGGTCACCTCCTGCTTCGGCCCCTGTTGACCTTTTATGACATACCCCTTATGGTGAGATTTCTGGTTGGGGTCTGGGGATGGCTCATGGGATGGATGTCTCTCTTTATATGAAAAAAGATGAATTGTGTACAGTATATCTACATTGTAAAAATATTATTAATACATGTTCTCTTTTATCTATTTGTAGTTATTTGACAAAATTTATGCATTTAATATCTGATATAAAAAAAAAAATATATTTATGCAAAGCTTCTGAGGAAGCGGATAATACGAAATAAACGTGTACAATATATTCTGAATGGTTTGATATTTGATTGGTAACACATGAGATGTCAGAAAATATTTATTACAGCATGTTTGTCATAAAATTATATTTTATTCTGTGAATATGTAAATACATTTTTCTATTTTTTGTAAAAAAAAAACATTTTTTGTAATAAAACCCCTTTGTAAAATCTTAAATCTTTGACTGATAAACAGTTAAAAACATACGGTACCCCTAAAGTCCACTTTAGCATATATATATATATATATATATATATATATATATATAATACAGTACAGACCAAAAGTTTGGACACGCCTTCTCATTCCAAGAGTTTTTTATTTATTTTCATGACTATGAAAATTGTAGAGTCTCACTGAAGGCATCAAAACTATGAAATAACACATGTGGAATTATATACATAACAAAAAAGTGTGAAACAACTGAAAATATGTGTCATATTCTAGGTTCTTCAAAGTAGCCACCTTTTGCAGCAGACACACCTCTAGAACAACTGTTAAGAGGAGACTGTGTGAATCAGGCCTTCATGGTAGAATATCTGCTAGGAAACCACTGCTAAAGAAAGGCAACAAGCAGAAGAGACTTGTTTGGGCTAAAGAACACAAGGAATGGACATTAGACCAGTGGAAATCTGTGCTTTGGTCTGATGAGTCCAAATTTGAGATCTTTGGTTCCAACCACTGTGTCTTTGTGCGACGCAGAAAAGGTATACAAATGGACTCTACATGCCTGGTTCCCACCGTGAAGCATGGAGGAGGAGGTGTGATGGTGTGGGGGTGCTTTGCTGGTGACACTATTGGGGATTTATTCAAAATTGAAGGCATACTGAACCAGCATGGCTACCACAGCATCTTGCAGCGGCATGCTATTCCATCTGTTTTGCATTTAGTTGGACCATCATTTATTTTTCAACAGGACAATGACCCCAAACACACCTCCAGGCTGTGTGAGGGCTATTTGACCAAAAAGGAGAGTGATGGGGTGCTGCGCCAGATGACCTGGCCTCCACAGTCACCGGACCTGAACCCAATCGAGATGGTTTGGGGTGAGCTGGACCGCAGAGTGAAGGCAAAAGGGCCAACAAGTGCTAAGCATCTCTGGGAACTCCTTCAAGACTGTTGGAAGACCATTTCAGGTGACTACCTCTTGAAGCTCATCAAGAGAATGCCAAGAGTGTGCAAAGCAGTAATCAAAGCAAAAGGTGGCTGCTTTGAAGAACCTAGAATATAACATATTTTCAGTTGTTTCACATTTTTTTGTTATGTATATAATTCCACATGTGTTAATTCATAGTTTTGATGCCTTCAGTGTGAATCTACAATTTTCATAGTCATGAAAATAAAGAAAACACTTGGAATGAGAAGGTGTGTCCAAACTTTTGGTCTGTACTATATATAATTCATATTAAGTGAATACTGTGTTTTTAGACATGTTTCCACATCCATCTCAAATCCCTTAATATTTTTTTGTGAAACAAAAGAATAAACCAACTTTTATTTGTCCTCTTACAACACCCTTTCACCAGCCAACCTTGAACCTCACTAAACCTATACAATAAGGGCCAGATTCTCAGAGGCGTTACGACGGAGTATCTCAGATACCCCGTCGTATCGCCTTTTTTTTTGTCTCGTATCTATGCGTGTGATGCTGAGCATCACTTTTGCATAGATACGCTTCTACATCCGACAAGTGTAAAAGCATTACACTTTCGGATCGTAGGTGTAATGACAACTCCGGCCACTAGGTGGCCTTTACGTTGTTTTTTCATTTGCATATGCAAATTAAGTAGTACGCCGATTCTCGATCGCTTTTACGCCGCCCCGTCGTCGCGTACGTCGTTTTCGTTCGCGTAAGGTTACCCCAGCTTCTATGTGGAGTAACCTTACGAGGTCCCATCGGATGCCGTCGTGTCCCGTCGGACGCCATGTTAAGTATGGCGTCGGGACAGCGTCGGCTTTTTCCGTCGCTTACGTCGTTTTACTAACTCGTTCGCGAATAGGGACTTGCGTAAATGACGCTCACGTCGTTTTGACGTCGGTTTCAACGACGCTTCCCGACGTGAG
Source organism: Rana kukunoris (assembly GCA_029574335.1). Lineage (NCBI taxonomy): Eukaryota > Metazoa > Chordata > Amphibia > Anura > Ranidae > Rana > Rana kukunoris. Next base: position 78,461,237 of record CM056056.1, read on the forward strand.
CTGGAGCATGCGCACTGGGCTTTTTCCCCGGCTGGCGCATGCGCAGTTCGTTCGACGCGGGGGCACGCTTAATTTAAATACAAGCCGCCCCATTTGAATTGCGCGGGTTTACGCTTGGCGATTTACGAGACGCCAACGCAAACTACGGAGCAAGTGCTTTGAGAATAAAGCACTTGCTCTAGCACGCAGCGGCGGCGTAGTGTAAATGGCTTACGCTACGCCGCCGAAAATATATGAGAATCTGGCCCTAAGTGTTTAAATCGAATATTTTCTATGAAGTATCTTTTCCCCATCCACACAAAATAAAATAAAAACAGTGACTTACAAACAACATACAATACTATAACAGACAACAGAGGAACAACACTAAAAAAAAACACAAAAGACAAATACATAAAAATCTTTTCACACCCCACACCTGGCCCTCACTATACAAGAGGCATTTGAAGTGATCCATTCCTATGAAAAAAAGCATTTTCCTTCTCCTATTATTTCTATTACATTGTAATATAAAATTAAATAGTTCAACTCTCCATAATGCCGAATCAGTGGGAGCCCTGAGCATGTCACTTGCCACCGCCGCCTGCCACCAAATGCAGCTTGTCACTCGCCACATCGCCTGCCATCAAATGCAGCTTGTCACTTGCCACCTCGCATGCCACCAGACTTAGCTTGTCACTTGCCACATTGCCAACCACCAGACGCAACTTGTCACTTGCCACATCGCCTGCCACCAGATGCAGCTTGTCACCTGCCTTCAGATGCAGCTTATCACTTGTCACGTCGCCTGCCACCAGGTACAGCTTGTCATTTGTCATGTCACTTTCCACCAGATGTGGAATGTCCCTTGCCACATCACCTGCCACCAGATGTGGATTGTCACTTGCCATGTTGCCTGCCACCAGATGTGGATTGTCACCAGCCTGCTACCAGCTGAAGCCTCCCACTGTTGCCTGCCACCAAAAAAAAACAGATGCAACTTGTCCCTTTTAAAATGTACATGCAATTTGGTGGCAGGCAGCAGTGACAGCAAAGAATGAGGCTTCTGGCAGTCTCTCCCCAGCTTTTCAGCACATGTGCATTTTCTGGGTCCCAGAGTGAGGGCGGACAGTGAGAGATGATGAAATCTCTCTGCTGCCTATGGTAGCACATTGAAGGCAGACGTGGTGATGCAGGATGGGTGGTAATAGAAGATGTAATCTCTCTGTTTGCCCGCCTGCCGCTCTTTGCAACCGTTCTGCAGCTAGCCAGTGCCCGGTGGTTGTGGACCACTGATGTAGATAGCAGAGAGAGAAGAGATATAATAGACCACACTGGGTGCTTTGGATTCTGATTAGTACAGATTATACATCAGACAGGAGGCTCATATCTTATGCATTAATCTTTCTTTATTAATGCTCATAGCAGATAGTGCAAAATCACCTTTAACGTAGTAAACAAAGAAAAAACTGTATGAACTACATATCCCAGCAGTCCTTGGGCCTTAGCCACTCCCCTCCTAGTCTCTATATATGGACTGCTCTCCTTTGGTTCTTCCTCTTTCTTTCTGCTCATGGCATGAGATAAGTATTGTTTAATTCTCTTTCATCGATAACTTTACTGTATACTTTAATGTAAATTTATTATACTGTAATTATTGTGTGTAAATGATTGTGCCTCACTTTCCTCTGCGACCAAAATACTGCGGTAACCCCGCTATTCCGGTCCGTTCTTTCCTATACCTGTGAATATTTCAGCTATCTCCTCACATTACAGTTTTTCCCTCCTCCTCTCTTCCCCCCTCGCACGCACCGCGCTTCGTGGGCTTTAGACAGAAGGTCGCGCTTTTCGACGCTACATCTCGAAACTCGTAATCTCGCGGGACCTTGCCCACACTGTCCATTTCAGCTGCTAACCTATAAGGGCTCTAGGGGCCGTAGTCTCGCGAGACTTCGCCCCTGGAGTGGAATTTCCTTTCAGGCTCTCCTCCCACCGCAAACCAAGTCTTCCTGTGATCGGAGGTAGGAGCCTGAGTTGGTGAGCTAGTTAGATTTTCCCCTTTAGTTAGTCAGCTAGCGCTCCCTAGGAATTTATTCCTAACTCTCGTTTATACAGCTGGTTAGCAATCCTTTGTGGTGTACACAGCATGACAGACGAGGGCTCTCTCCCCACCCTTGACGAGGAGCTGACACTGACACCAGCTCAGATCTTTAATACTGCTCAACTCCAAGAGCTCATTAGCAAGTCTATTCAAGCAGCACTAGCTGCAACTGCTACCTCCTCCGGAGCTCACCAGGCCCTGGCCCCCCCTGAACCCATAACTAAGGGTAAATCCTCTCAAAAGAGGAAACATATTGGGACGGCCTATGACTCCCCGGCAGGGGAAGTAAAGAATGTGCATAGAGCAGCTCCCCACACGGACTGCCACCCCACGCATCTTTCAGACTCCTCTCAACCCCTGGGCCTCAGGGAGTCATCTAAGAGGCATGGTTCCGCCAAACGGACCAAACCCGACTCGTACATAATCGAGTCAGACGAGGACTCGTCCGCTGAGACGGAGGGGTCCGAAGTCTCAGAGTCTGAGTATGAAGAAGTAGAAGATGCGGGGGCATCGGCGCTCCTACAGGACGCCAACCCTGATAATCAGGGCAAAGACATTGTGGATGCCCTGGGCGAACCATTGTTCAACCCGGACGCCATATCACACCCCCGTTCTGGGGATTGGGCTCCTTTACCCCACGTAGCACAGTACGTGGAGCTTTGGGCTCGCAGACCCATGGACAGACCCAACCGTAATAAGTTGAGGGCAGAATGTCCTCGCCCTCAGATTCCAATGAAGACAGTCATGACACCAGAGATAGAACCCATTCTATCAAAATATTTACAAAAGTCTGGGAAGTTCCCCAAAAAAGGGATAGACCGATCTTTTAAGACCATACAAGATCATGTACTGGATTTTTTTGGACCACTGGCAAAGATCCTGAACATGGCAGAACAAGCTGCAACCACTGGCCAGACGGTCGATCTAACCCAACTACGTGGGTGGGCCCAAAGTGCCATATGCCTGGCGGGCAGCGCCAATACCGCCTGCTCAGTCGAGTGCAGACGCTCTATCCTGATGCAGCTCGATCCGCAATTAGCCCACTTGGCGGAGACCGAACCAGGCCCCGCAGCAGAAGGGATGCTATTTGGTGAATCCTTAGTCAAGGACATTAATAAGTTTGTAGGACTGTTTAACAGCCTTGACAAGGCACAAACCTCTCTCAAAAGATCGAGTGTTGGTAGTGTTTTTCCCCGGGCCGGCAGAAATAGGGGCCGTTCTGCCGGCCGCAATAACAACCGTAGACCGTTTCAGAGAGCTAATACCCAAGCTCACTACGCTCAGGCTCCCACCCCATACACCACCACGGCGCAACCAGCACCCTTTTTCCCACCACGTGGTAGACCGTGGAGAGGACGCGGCCACAGAGGATACCCTCGTTCTCGCCCATACACCGGTGAGTACCACATGCATTCCATTGCCCCTCACACCTGTGGGGGGCCGCCTGATGTTTTTTACCCACGCATGGTCTGCGATTACGGCAGATACATGGATACTAAACACTGTTACAGGGTTCCACATAGAGCTTCTGTCCCCTCCGAACCTAGGGGTAATACCACCCCCTATTCGGTTCGCGGAAAAAAGCGTAGCTCTGATAGACAACGAGCTCCTGGAACTGATATCCAAACACGCGGTGATCGAAGTCGACCCTTCTTCCCCGGGGTTTATCAGCAATCTCTTCTTAGTCAAGAAGAAAGGGGGAGGCTATCGCCCCGTCATAAACCTTCGGGACTTGAATCAGTACGTCGCCTACCGACATTTCAAGATGGAGGGCATCCACTGCCTTCGAGATCTCCTCCAACCGGGAGACTGGTTAGTGAAGGTAGACCTGAAGGACGCCTACCTCACCGTCCCCATGCATCGGGACTCCCAACACCTACTCCGCTTCTTGTGGTGGGGACGCACTTGGCAATTTACCTGCCTTCCATTCGGTCTGTCATCCGCCCCATGGTGTTTCACAAAAATCTTGAAACCAGCCATGGCATCGCTGAGGAGCAGGGGAGTGCGTCTGATCGTTTATCTAGACGACATCCTCATACTTGCTTACTCCAAGGATCAGGCGTATCGCCACTCGGCCTGGACGATCAACCTATTACAAGGTCTAGGTTTCCTGATCAATCAAGAAAAATCGGTTCTCATTCCAACTCAAGAGATAGAATTCCTCGGCTTTTTGGTGGACACCAATCAAGCTGTCCTCCGTCTACCCAACGCGAAATTGACCCTGATCCGCAAAGAGATCAGGGCAGTACTCCGCAAGGGGTATTTATCTCTACGCATACTAGCCCGTCTGGTAGGTCTACTGGCGGCCTCCATTCAAGCCATATTTCCGGCCCCTCTTCATTACAGGGCCCTCCAGAGAATTATGCACTTACGACAGGGTCTCCGCTACGCAGACGAGATACCTCTCTCCTCGGAAGCCCAAGTCGAACTACGATGGTGGCTCTGACACGCCGTCGAGTGGAATGGCAGGACTATCTTCAATTCATACCCAGACATCATCATAGAGTCGGACGCGAGCCGCCGAGGCTGGGGTGCTCGCTTAGAGGGAATCTCGACGGGAGGGACCTGGTCCAGAGAAGAATCTCTCTTACACATCAACGCACTGGAACTCTCAGCGGCACTATTCGCCATTCGGAGTTTCTTAGCGGAGAAATCCAATTGTTGCGTTTTATTGCGAATGGACAATAATGCGGCGGTGCAATACATCAACCGCCTAGGTGGCACCAGATCCAAGATCCTGGCAGACATTACCACAGAGATTTGGCACTACTGTCTGTCTCGCGACATCATCCCTACGGCGGAGTACATTCCGGGTACCTCCAACACTGTTGCAGATTGGAACTCCCGTTACCTTATCGACTCCAGCGATTGGTGTTTGGACCGATCAATCTTTACCCAACTGAACCTACTCTGGGGCCCCCTGGGTATAGACCTATTCGCCTCACGTCTCAATCACCAGCTACCCCGTTTCTTCAGCTGGAGACCAGACCCGGGGTCCTTAGCGGTAGACGCTTTCCGCCACTCTTGGACGGGGGAAACGCATTATGCGCTTCCCCATTTTCAATGATCCCCAAAGTCCTACTGCAGATTGCGAACCAGGAAGCAACGGTGGTGCTGATCACCCCATGGTGGCCGACTCAACCATGGTTTCCTCTCCTGCTGGAGTTAATCATGGACCGTCCCAGACTTCTGCCCCCGTTTCGGGGTGCCAGACATACACGACGGACTTTCAAACTCAGCTAGAGATCTCCTCACCGTGGCCTGGGCCCCCGGGACTCGATCGGCATATCGATCAGCTTGGAACCTCTGGGTACGTTGGTGTGACCAACGGCAGGCTGATCCCGTACGTGCCCCTATATCCGTCATAGCGAACTACCTAGCGGACTCTTTCGGATCTGGCAGGTCATACAGTTCTATCAACATTTATAGATCAGCCATATCAGCCTACCACTACCCCGTGGACTCTCTGCCAATTGGCAAACATCCCCTGATATGCAGATTATTACGAGGCATCAGGTTCAAACGACCTCCTCGCCCTAAATACCAATCCACCTGGGACGTCTCCAGGGTCCTCGACATGTTCTCAAGGCCTGGGAGGACAACGATACTCTGCCTTTTTCCAACTTCTAATATCTATGCTGTCTTTCAAACTTACGGTACTCCTGCCACTTTGTGCACGATGGGTTAGATCTCCATCAAACGTGTCTCAGACGTCACCCTAGGGCCTTAGACATTTCCAGACGTCAGTTTTCACCTCAAGGGGTTAAGTTCTCAGTAGTCCGCAGGACAAAAACAGGCCTACAATCGGTGTTTTACCCCTATTTTCCTGCACACCCACGACTCTGCGTGGTTAGATGCCTACAGGCCTACGAAGCACGCACTACCGACCTGAGACCCCCCGGATTTTTCCAACTTCTAATATCCTATGTACGTCCACACCACCCGGTCACTCCTGCCACTTTGGCACGATGGGTTAGATCAGCCATGGCAATAGCGGGTATAGACGTCACCCTGTTCGGAGCACATTCCTCCAGAGGGGCTATGGCTACCAAGGTGGTTGTGACTGGAGGCTCTCTTACTGACCTGTTAATGGCGGCCGACTGGTCTTCTGAGACCGTTTTTCGTTTTTTCTATTTCAGACCGGAGGAACATGTCGCCATGTCTGTCTTACGATAATCAGATCTCTGAATGTCTTGGTTTTTTGAATTCAATCATAATATAGATGTTGTGTGAAGCTTTGAACTTTCATAAGATATGAGCCTCCTGTCTGATGTATAATTCGAGATTTTCCTAGCTTGTGACGGAAAATATTGATTATATGAAGACAGGAGGCGAGTATCTTCCCTCCCTTCCCAACCCTCTCATGATTTTACGTATTATTTCAGGCTATTGATACCATTCGCGACCAGAATATGCAAGCGACCTGCTAATCGGGTGATGTTCCCCTGTTTCTGGAGGACCTGTTGGTCAGAATTGCTCAGTTGGTTAACCCACGTTGGGAACCGTTGCTGTTACCACGGAACTTTCCGGACAAGAAGCTGTGGGGCCGGCTGGCCGAAGAGTCCACACATAAAGACGAAGTTCCAATAAGGATCCTGGTGTCCATACCTCAAGATCCACATAAAGAAAGAGGAAGAACCAAAGGAGAGCAGTCCATATATAGAGACTAGGAGGGGAGTGGCTAAGGCCCAAGGACTGCTGGGATATGTAGTTCATACAGTTTTTTCTTTGTTTACTACGTTAAAGGTGATTTTGCACTATCTGCTATGAGCATTAATAAAGAAAGATTAATGCATAAGATACTCGCCTCCTGTCTTCATATAATCAATATTTTCCGTCACAAGCTAGGAAAATCTCGAATTATAGTGAGATATTCTTTGTTCTAGTTACTAGTTTAGCAGGCAACACATTTATACAAAGTTCCCTGTGTTCACTTTGCCTTGATCCACAATTTGAGCTAGATTAAAATATGGAACTTTTAGGGGAACTCCCTTTTCCCTACCAGTGTAGTGTGCATCACATTAATGCTGTCATGTGTACAATGGGGTTTATACATATAGTTGTCCTGAGCAAATTTGGCTTTGTCAGAGCCTACACAGGAACTTTCAGGGGTGGTAATTTAGCATTTGGATGTTGGAGAAACTAACAGTTATAGTGAACAACACATCCAGCATATTAGCAAGATTTGATAGAAATCCAGGTCTCCCTTCTTACTATGTGTCCTGCCCTCAAATCATGCAAGTCACAATCATTAGAGATATGAGTAGACAATGAACAGCCATTGTGCTACCACGCATTGCTTATTTTTTGGACCTACCTCAATTTATAGTATTGTTCATCTACTATTGATGATACCGTATTGCACTACACTATTATTCTTTGGGAATTTCACATGCTCTGTGAAATTTCACATTCCTTGTTCAGTTAAGAGCAGGTCCTTTAATGTGCAGTATTATATCAGATCTCAAGTTTTGTCTTAAAAGTTATCAAACGATCTAGCAGTTAAGCTAGGTAAACATCCAAATCTTTTGCAAAATTGAATTTGTTCAATAGAAAAGGGGAAAAAAACAAGAACAGATAGAAAAATGAAAAACCAAAAAAAGAAAACAAAGCAAGAGACAAAAACGGAAATTCAAATGACATGTACACCAGGCATGGATTACCCATAGGTCCACTCAAATTTCAGAGAATGGCTTGCTAATGTATGTGTCATTCAGCTGCTAATAAAAACTGAAACCTGTTCTTATGATGCTGCAGAAGGGGTTAGTTCAGATTTTTCTCTATCTGGTTATGCAAAAATGTTACCCAACTATGGGTGCAGTCCAAAGCAGAGCCTTGCTTTGACTCAGACAAGCTTAAACATGTGGTTTTGTTTCAAAATTAACACTTTGTTATATTTTTTTAGGGCAGTGCCATCAGTGTTTTTTTTTTCTGTTTTGGAATTTCTAAATACACCTAATATGAAATTTAGCGAAGAGAATGTTTAGTTCTATTTTTTTTTTTTTTGTTTCAGCAAATTGTATAGTGCCTTAAAGTATAGCTTAACATTTTTCTTTTAGTTTTAGATGGAGTGGCGAGGGATTGGAACACCTGTCTGGTTTTTATTGCTGTCTGTACTCCCCTTAGGGAGATTTTTTTCCTGTTTACCATCATCGCAGAGAGTTAAAGAAAATCACAAATGTTGTCAAAAGAATAAGAATAGTGGGGAAATCTAGTTGTGATGACCCTGGTGACAACTAGTGAATTTCTCACTTTGGAGGGGTTTCCTCTCACTTCCTGTTTTGGCTATGGGACAAGAAATAAAGGGAAATCTCTCCAATGGGACACAGATGCAGAAAAAAAAATTGTCCAGGGTTATAACTATCAATTACTCTATCCACAATGAAACAAAAAGTTTTGCCATTAGATCTACTTTAAAGTGATTGTAAACTCTTTACAACCACTTTTTTCTACAGGTACGCCTATAATAAGGCTTACCTGTAGCTACCCCAGATATCTCTTAAACCTGCACGGTTTAGGAGATATCCCCTGTATCAGCATGTGCCAATCATCAGCACATGCACACTGAAGCAATGGCACGACCGCGCTGTTGCTTCAGCTAGTATGCCACTACCGGCGTCTCCTACGTGCATGTGAAGGAGTGACGTCATTGTGGCTTCAGCCAATCGCGTAGTAACTACGAGGAACGCTGTGGGGGCTTTGATCTAAGGTGAGTATTTCATAATGAGCTAGTATTCTATGCATACTAGCTCATTATGCCTTTGTCTTGCAAGTTTTTTTTTTAAGTGGGTCTACAACCACTTTAACTTATTTATTCTAGAAGTTTGGATTTATTATTTGATATGAATGTATTCAGTTTATCATAGTCAAAGACATTTATTGATAATATACAGTAAATGATGAACAGGAAATGTTCTTCTCTGAATAAATGGTGGAAAATGGTTTTATTGCCTTACACTTTTAAAAAAAATATGGTTTTATCTACCTATAGTGATTCCTTGGAAGATGGTTTGCCACTGTATTTCATGATCAACTTGAAAGAGTTCATTACTATCCTTCCAGAGCAGACAAGTACTCTATATCACGCTGACTATTAAAAAAATATATATTTGGACTTTACAATCACTTTAACCATCTTTGATGTGCTGCCTGCCATTACTGTATATAGGAAACTATTGTATAATTTAGCTGCATACTTGTTATGGGTTATCACAATGTTTGTATCAAAGTATGTTAAAAAAAAAAAATATTGCACTGTCTAATGCCCTGTACACACGATCGGTGTGAGAACGGTCTGATAGATTTTTCCATCAGTCGACCGATGAAGCTGACGGTCAGTCGTGCCTACACACCATCGGTTAAAAAAACGATCGCGTCAGGACGCGGTGATGTAAAACACAATGTCGTGCTCATCAGATTGACCTATCGTGTGTACGGAGCATAAGGCAAGCAGTCTTTGTGCAGATGCTGCATACAGAATTGCTGAAGCCCGAGTGGTGTTTATTTTAAATCCCCATAACCGTTGTGCATATCATACACAAGGCAAGGGCAGCCTGAAAAGCAAATATATCTGGAAAGTATTCACAGCGCTTTACTTTTTCCACATTTTACAGCCTTCTTCCAAAATGCATTATATATATTTTTTTTTTCAAATATATAAATCTAACTAGAAATACCTAATTGTTTAGCATGTCTGAAAAAATGTTCTTCATATGCAGCATGCTCTCTCCCCCCCCCCCTTTTCTCTCCATAACTATAATCAGCTTTCCCTGTGGCCTTCTACCCCAAAGTGATGACTGAATTGTCAATTGACTGACTGCTGTATGCGGGCTATGTGGAAATGCTGGCCACTAATGCACAATGTGTTCTTGACAGTCGATATTGTACATTCTAATAGACTTTAAAAGGCAAATGTTAAATGCAGCTGTCAAAATGTCTCATATCAATTTAAAATGGGGCTGTAAAGCTGTTACCAGTCTCAGAATTGATAATAAACAGTGACATTTCTCAGATAATGACAAATTTTAATCTTGTGTTATTAGGCTTGTACATGCAAAACCAAATGGATTGCAATAAGAAAAGGTGAGATGTAAAAATACTCCTCAGGTACGGCAGGTGAGGGCAAGCATGTCAATCATAGTGATTTCTTTATGTAACACCTAACTTTTTTTTTTTTTATGCAACTCTTTCTAAACCAGGGATCTTCAAACTACGGCCCTCCAGTTGTTCAGAAACTACAATTCCCATCATGCCTAGTCATGTCTGCGAATTTCAGATTTTTACAATGCCTCATGGGAAATGTAGTTCCAACACAGCTGGAGGGCCGTAGTTTGAGGACCTATCTTCTAAACCCTTGAGAGTAAATTTTAATTATGCACTGAGTAGTTAAATTATCTTGTCTCATAATTAGCTCACATATGTAGTGTAATGTCAGTTCTTACCAAGATACATAGTATGTCAATACCTTATGGATGAAGGTTTTTTTTTTTTTAAGGAGGAAATTCATGATTGTCCAGTCCATTACATTTAGCAAAGGTGATTTCAGGTGTCCTGTTTTATTACTGTTTACTGTAAATTGTATTGCAGTTAAAATAACTAATACAAATGTTGATACAAACAGATTAGCCAACTCTGTACACCAAGAAGTATTTTTCATGGAAGCTATTTTAAAGTCGATTATAGAAACTCTAGTGACAAGGCAATTAGACTTTCGAAAGATATGGCATAGATTCTATAAATTAACTTGTAAATATTTGACATTGCTATCTTACCTTATCTCTATACACAGTGTATAATTTCATTACTTAGAGAGATTAACTGTGTTTTTGTATATACAGTGATGTGAAAAAGTAAGTACACTTCAAGAAATCTGTTAACTTTCTCAACATATTTGAACTGCCAATCATTGAAACTATGTCTTAAAAAAATTACATGTATTCTTTCTCTTAATCTAAATGTACGAATATGCAAATATATTACATGGAGAAAGTAAGTACACCCACCACTACTTCAAATGTATAAAGTTAAAATCAGGTGTTCCAGATTAGGTGCCAATTGTTGGAACAACTTTAGAGATTATGCAGCATTACAGTCTTGTATAGACCTCAGATATACAGGATCTGGTGCTCTATTTGAAATTGACGTGTGTGGTGTCATCATGACAAGAAAAATCTGAAAAATAAAAGATGCCTTTTGTGTCTGGAGCAGGATATAAAAAGATTGCCAAATTATTTAATTTCAGTCATTGCACTGTAGGGAAGATAATAGTATTAAGCCCAGGTTCACACTGGGTACGATTTAGTTCGATTTGAGATGCGATTTCACATGTGAAATCGCATCTCAAATCAGCGGCATTTGCCGGCAATTTCCGGCAATGACACCGTCCTAATCGGTGCGACGCGGCATCTGTAGCGCTGCACCAATTTCAAAAAGTAGTTCCTGTACTACTTTTTGCGATTTCAGGACGCGATTTACATTGACATCTGTGCAGAAACCTGCACAGATGTCTCTTAAATCGCGGCTGAAATCGGGACTGCCAGCGGGAGTGAAATTCAGCTGAACTCGCACGGCTTCACTCCTGCAGCCCAGTGTGAACCAGGACTCAAACTTTATTTTTGAGAGGTCTTCCATATATGTGTGTATATGTGCATATATGTGTGTGTGTGTATGTATATATATAATAAAACAATAAGTAATGCACTCAACCGCCATGGCCTGTATGCACACTCACCATGCAGACAATGCTGAAGCTTGTTTAAAGTTTGCTGCACAACTTTGAGGCAAGCCTGCGAAATATTGGTCTGGTCAGATGAGACCAAAATTGAAAGCTTTGGATGCCATAATACGCACCATGTTTGAAGGTCAAATTGCATTGCACATCACCCCAAAACACCATACCAACACTGAAGTTTGGAGGTGGGAACATCATGGCGTGGGGCTGTTTTTCAGCATACGGTACTGCTAAACTTCAAAAATTTGAAGGAAGGATGAATGGAAACATTTACCAAACATGCTTAATAAAAAATCTGCTCCCATCTACCAGAATGATGAAGATGAAACAAGGGTGTACCTTTCGGCAAGACAATGATCCCAAACACAAAGCCAAGGAAACTCTCAATTGGTTTTAAAGAAAGAAAACAAAGCTGCTAGAATGCCCCAGCCAATCACCTGACTTGAATCCAATAGAACATCTATGGAAACAACAACAAAATTAGAGTACATAGAAGAGGCCCACAGAACCTTTAACATTTGAAGACTGTTTGTGTGGAAGAATGGGCCAAAATCACACCTGAGCAATGCATGTGACTAGTTTCTCCATACGGGAGGCATCCAAGCTGTCATTATCAACAAAAGATTTTGTACATAGTGTTAAATACATTTCAGATAGCGTGTTTAATACTTTTTCCTGTGCCGTTTCATTTTATTACACATAACTTAAAGGAGTTGTAAAGGCAGAAAGTTTTTTTATCTTAATGGTTTCTATGAACTAAGATAAAAAGTGTGCAGAAGCCCCCCTCAGCCCCCCCCCCCAATGCTTACCTGAGGTCCCTCTCTGTCCAGCGATGTCCACGAATGTCTCAGAAATCCAAGATCGTCCTTCCTGTTTGGCTGAGACATAGCAGCGACGTCATTGGCTCCTGCTGCTGTCAAAGTTAGCTAGCCTATCACGGGAGAGAAGGGGCAGGCCAGGTTGGGGCTCTGTGTCTGAATGGACACAGGGAGCTGTGATTCAGCTTGTGTGCCCCCATAGCAAGCTGTTAGCTGTGGGGGCACTGAACGGGAGGGAGAGGCCAGAATCACAGAAGAGGGACCTGAGAAGAGGAGGATCCGGGCTGCTCTGTGCAAATACACTTCAACAGAGCAGGTAAGTATAAGTATGTTTGTTATTTTTATAGGAAAAAAAATAAGATTTTACAATCCCTTTCATTTCTGAACATTTGTTTGGAGACTGCCATTTCAAATAATTGCCTGGCTGCCATGCTGATCCTTCTTTAATACTCTGAGTTGCTTACACAGAAAGAGAACGTAGATGGAAAGTTCTGGCCCTAACCTTTCCCTGCCAGCAGTCTAGTCATTTCTCAGCATGATGTCTTTTCCTGAGAATATGTTAATAAATGTCCTCCTGTTTTAGAGCAAATAGCTGACATTTTGCAAGGTTGCTCATGACTGTCAATAGCAGCTGGTGTCTCCTCTGATGATCAAAACCCAGAGTGGTTTCCAATGATGTGATCACTGTGCTAGCTCTGACATAGTGGATCACACGCAGCCTGGAGGTTTCAGCCTGCAGTTGGAACTTTGCTGCCTTCAGGCTGCAGTGTTAATGTGAAGTGCTGTCTTTTAATAGTGTCACTGTCAGAATCAAACCCAAATTAAAAGTGCTCCTGTCTGTTCTCCCAGCCCAATGGCCATATTGCTTGCAGGTGCTAGTTGAGCTGAATACCGGCTTGTCAGGCACATTCAAGACTACAACAAAATGGCGTAAATCTTTCTTTGTTAAAAAATTCAACAAGATCTGGAGACTGTGGCGGAAGAAAAATAGTATACAGATATAAGAAATAACGGTGGAAGAAGGGAATGGACAATTTAAGGAAACAAGGTTAAGAGGATATGGAAGATGAAAGAGAATGTGGGGCACATGCTAGTCAGAGGAAAGATAAGGTATAGGGAATGGAAGGAATGGTTTAAACTATTAGGGACTGGGAACATTGTATGTTCCAGGTAAGAGAGGGGGGAGGGATTGAATGTATTGATGTTTAATGGAAAATGGTTTAATAAAGATATGAAGTTTACAAAAAAAATGGCTTAACCACGTCCCGCCCGGTCCATAGTGAATTAACGTCTGGGAAGTGGTTTTGTTATCCTGATTGGACGTCTATTTACGTTCTGCAGGATAACAGCCGCAGCGCACCCGGGGGGTGCGCATCGCGTCGAACGGTGATGCGGTGTGTCAGTCTGACACACCGCTACACTAATCTTGGTAAAGAGCCTCCAGTGGAGGCTCTTTACCACGTGATCACCTGTGTCCAATCACAGCTGATCACAATGTAAGCAGGAAGAGCCGCTGATTGGCTGCTCTCCTGACAGGGGGGGGTATGTGCTGAGAGTTTATCAGCACAGCCCCCCCCTCAGATCACTGCACAGGACCACCAGCTTCCAGCCCAGGACCAACAGGGATGGGCATCCACACTGGACCACCAGGTATGCCCCCTAGACCACCAGGGAATGCCAATCTGTGGCAAGGCAGCTGCCAATCAATGCCCAGGCAGCTGCCCACTAGTGCCCACTCAAAATCCCTGCCAGTGCCACCAGGGATACCCAGCAGTGCTGCATATCAGCACTGCTGAGTATCCCTGGTGGCAACTTCCAACAGTTAGTGCCCATCAGTGCCATGTATCGATGCCCATCAGTGCCATGTATCGATGCCCATCAGTGCCACCTATCAGTGCACATCAGTGCCCAGTAGTGCCGCCTATTAATGCCACCCATAAGTACCTACCATTGCAGCCTTTCAGTGCCCATCAGTGTCGCCTATCAGTGCCCACCAGTGCCACCCATCAGTGGCGCCTATCAATGCCCATTAGTGCTGCATATAAGTGTCACCCAACAGTGCCGCCTACCAGTGCCCATCAGTGCTGCATATCAGTGCCCATCATCAGTGCCACCTCATTAGCGCCGCCTTGTTGGTGCTGCCTTACCAGTGCCAGTCAGTGCCACCTTATCAGTGCCCATCAGTGAAGGAGAAAACGTACTTATTTACAACATTTTAAAACAGAAAAAAAAGAAAAACTTTAATTTTTTTCAAAATATTCGGTATAGCAAAAAATAAAAACTCCAGAGGCGATAAAATACGACCAAAAGAAAGCTCTATTTGTGGGAACAAAATGATAAAAATTCTGTTTGGGTACAGTGTAGCATGACCGCGCAATTGTCATTTAAACAGCGACAGCACAGAAAGTAAAAAAATGACTTGGGCAGAAAGGGGCGTAATTGCCTGGTATTGAAGTAGTTAAGCTTAGTCTCCTACCCATGGGAGAACCACCTCAAAAGATTTATACTTTCATCTGCTGGAGCGGCTGCAGGGGTTCCGACAGCTCTGCAACCCCAAAGGTAAGTATAGTGAAGACCGGGAGGGTGGCGAAGTAGTTCAGTATTGGTGCACCTTTTTATATATATAGGGAGAACTAACATAAAATGATTTAGTTATGCAGATCCCTCAAAGAGATATTGCTAGGTTAACTAATCCATGGTGTCACTTGGCCTGGGCATCTAGGTATTTATGCCAAGAAAGTGTAAATCAAACTTTTTTCTGCTATAAAAATTTGTTTCACTGACTTAAAAAGTGCTGATGTTAGGTGGGTGGGCATAACCAGGTGGTAAGGAGGAGGCCTTAAAGCAGAACTTGCCCTTTTGGGTGGAGCTCCACTTTAAAGAAAGATCAGTGTAAAAATACTGATTCCTATCTAAAGTTGATGGTTAGAAATGCAAAAATTATGAAATGTCTTGTGAAAATGTATTATTTAGCATGAATCACTGAGGAAAATTATCAAACATTACTGGTTTCTTTATAATCAAAGTATAAACTTGTTTTGTTAATTAAAAATAAAGCTAGTTGCAATATGGTTGTTTTGACAGGTTTATTAAATGTGCTATGTAGGGACTGTAGTGGTGGATATTAAAAATGCATATCACTGCATGAGTACAGTTATCTAAGCTGCTGGGAGAAATGACAGAGATACAGAGTAATCTTTACACTCCCTGGAGAGAGCTTACTTCAGTTTAAGCAGTACGGGAACACAAGGCAGTGTTAATGTACATTTCCATTTAGAAAATCGGAGAGATGTGAAAACACTGCTCTTGAAGCACACTGTTATGCTAAATTACCACCCATTACAGAACTAGTTGGAGATTCATTTACCAAAGGATTTTTATTTTTTTTGTATTCAAACAGTGCATGTAATTATAACCAGGCCCGGACTGGGACAACAAATAGGCCTGAGCATTTTAGACTGAGCAGCCTATGGTTGATTTACTGGGAGGCACGGAGAGCATGGGGGGGAGAATGTGGAGGGGGGGAACACAGGGGAGTGTGGAGAGCACTAGGGGGGCCAGAGAGCACAGGGGGTGAAGAGCACGGGAGGGTGGAAAGCACTAGGGGGAGCTGCTGGGAGTATAGCAAAGATTGCACGTACCATACTATCCACAATCTGCAGAGATAGTTGAGAGAATGAATCGAACACTAAGGCATTCACACCTCTGCATTTTGTAGCTTGAAGCCTGAAGCTACAAAACGCTGGAAGGGAAAAAAAACAATTATTCTTTATGGAAATGGTTTACATCTCCACTACAAAACGCCTGAAGCCAGAAGTTCAAAAATGCCTGAAGCTCAAACAATTTCTGGGACTTTTTTTTTTAGGCAGATTTGGGCGTTTTTTTTGTTTTTAACATTGGTGACCCTAGACCTGTCCAAATTCACGACAAAACCTGGTAAAAAACACCGCAAATATCGTGGCAAGATGCGGTAAAAAAACACTGCAAAATCGCAGCAAAATGCTATGCTCAGGTGTGATTGCAGCCTAAAACAGGGGCTTAAGAAGATGGTATTGCAATTGGGAAGGAATTGGCTGATCCATCTGCCTTCAATCCTGATGGCTATACGAGGGTCTGCAGCGAAAAGGTACATCAATAACCACATATGACTTAATGACGGGGAGAATGATGAACCTCAGCCATCCAGCAGACCCAATACTTAGTACTCCTCTGGGAGAGAGTGCTGAAAGGGACACATTTTTGGTATTCTGGTATGCTCTTAGGCTGGGATGGGTCTCACACTCTCTCCAACAGGTACAGGGGTATTTGCAATTTGCTGCAAATAACATGGCACCTGAAGAGAAAGGTCTGAAAAGCCTCCCATTAGCTTGACGATTGGAGACTGGGTTATGGTGAAAAACGTTGTTTCCAAAGCTCACAGACAAAGAGTGAAAAAGTCATGAAAAGGAGGGAGATGGAGAAGTGAGTTCTTGCCGATCAATGTAAAAGGTACTGCTGATAAGAATTGATTGTGCTCTTGTTCTTCTTTTTCCAGAGTCCTAGTGAAGCAGATTGACAAGGTCTCTGGAGAATGGATGGAAGGATTATAATTGTCTTGTTGGCGAGCCATCTTGTAACAGTCATGTAACATCTCAAATGTATTCAGATTAATTTTCAGGGGATTATTTGGAAAGGGAAAATCCAGCGGAGAACTATGCATCCACTTCTGTTGTGTCATCAATGTTGGACTTGTTAAACCAGAAGGGAAAGCAGGCGGGGATTGAGAGAAGGAGAAAGGTTAGGATTATACCAGAGGGTCCTAAGTTACCAGAGATTTACCTGTGGGGTCGCCATTACAATTTGCAATACGAAGTTTATTTTGCTTTTGGATGATTTAATTCTAACGCAACATGCATGTAAACAAGACGTCCAGAATATCATGCCAGAAAACCTCCAGTCGTTTGCGGATGCAACTATATATATGAATGCAACGGGTTATTGATTAGGGAAAAACTCCAACCTATACAATCCTTTGGAAGCAAAGGATATAGGATATGGGTTTTTTTTGTGAGGAATTAAAAGAAGTATATGTTTTTGTGTGTGGCATATATTGGCATAATTAAATTGATATGATAAAGATAACCAGGAGGCTGACACTTAGGCATAATAAGGTGTCTGTTGGCCAAACTAGGGAGCTCTAGATGGCACATCGAGGTTAAAATCTCCTTGTGGGGGAGGTGTCTCAATCTTATCAGTCCTACAGAGAGGTTCTCGGTTACTGGACATGTGGGACACCAGAACTGGACATGGGGAGATGCACCTGGTTGATGTCTCACCTGAGAGGTTGGAACCTTGTACAGGTAATGCAAGTGACTACTCACAAAATCATTCTCTGTTAGAGAAAGGGAAACCACTACAAATAGATCTAAGCTCTTCCCAAACACTGGCTACCAGGGTACAGTATGCCTTCACTACATGGCACTTTAATGTCTCACAGTTGCTGCCACCGATAAATGTGATCTTACAGCTAATACGCCGCTGAGACCACTTTTATCTAAGTGGACACCTGCTAAAGACACCTGCTAAAGAAGTGGATACTGGGGTTATGGCAGCTAGCTTAATGGCGGGGGGTCCTGAAGTGGTAATAACATTCAACAAAATCACATAAATACCCAGGTTAAAGTGGCTCAAGATTTTATCTGTCGGAGGCATGACTATGATGTCCTTTTGTATGCCAGGTTAGTACACGGTGGTGAACTAGAAAAGTTGGAAAGATGCTTCACTCTGTGTTCTGGATGGGGAGTAAATGGTCGGGAAAGAAATACCTGTGTTTATTTGGGACATAGAAGCGTTTGTTTCTTTGTCCTAAAGAATACCAGTGTAACATTATTTATGGAACTAGGATGGTCCGTGAACCTGACAATAGCTGGAGGTGCATGGTCTACCCTGGGCGATGTCTCTAAAATCCAGGCACAGGGGTGGAATTATGGGGTGGAAGGTCTCCCATTTATCTATGCAAGTTGAGGGACTAATTGATGGTAAGGTCTTTTCGTACAAGTTAGAGACTTTACTGCCAAATCAGAGTCCTGAAGTACCTCTGACATGCAAAAATATGCGGTAGAAAAAGCCATATTGAGCAAGCCTGCCTAATCCTGACCTGTATTTACAATGAAGGGTTACAGGAGGTTGGGAGTGGGATGCTTAATTTGGTGGGTTGCATTTATATGTATATATTATGGTAATGTGTTGATTTGTATGCTATTATAGTTTGACGTATATGTATTAGGTTAGTAATGTGGGTGAGTAAGGCCCTCCTCAAGATTCTGTATCTGAAAGCTGGTTGTGTGGTGGCGAATGATGAGTGAATGGATACCCCTTGCCTGTAGTACACCCCATCATGAAGATATCAAAAAGGAGAAGATACGGAATGGTGCCATGGAAGCTGTCGCAGAAGAATGGTGTTGGTGTGGCACATGTTGGGAAGCACAACATATGTTAATGTCAGACATGTATAGACTGTTCCATAGAGGCTGTCTCTGAAGGATAATGTGTGCCCTTCAGACACAAAGTGGCATATGTTGGAAGGTGACCAGAGGGAGGAGGCCATGCCTCCAAATGCATTGTCATGGCAACTGTGTGACATCCTCACTCTCTTCCCCCCTGTACCCTGCTCATGTGGGTTTCTGTGTCCCCTGAGAGCAGCGCCGGCTGGACTGGGTGCATGCACATTAGGATCTGCATGTCAAGCGTGGTGGTGGATAGCCTTTGGATTTGCTGCCATGATCTAGGCAGCTAGGTCGAACGTCCGCAGCTCTCCCTTCCCCTGACGGGATTTTGAGGTGATTTTAGGAGTGTGGCCACAGTGTAATCATGCTGAATCTATCTTCACACAATGTGAGTTTGACCATTGTATTGTTTTTAACTTTACCATATTAAAGCTGAGTTACACTAGGGCAACTGTGCTTTCTTCTTTTGTGTTTTATGTTGAAAGGAAACATGGTTTAATATCATATTTTTCTGGATTTTTATTACCTGGTTAATACAGCCATTTGGCCTATGTTGGAAATTGCCTCTTGGAATGCCAGTAGAGTTTACTCAGCAGGGCTTTTGTGACAAGGAGTCATAAATGGGAATTCATATCCTAACAGGATGTTCTCGCATAGGCCCCCTGATGTGAGGTATGGGGGTAGAGGAGCACTAGAAGACCTCCTGGGCAGGGTACAACAACATCAAAGGTCAGCTGTTACTGAAAGATGACGCGGGTCAAAAACAGTGATTCATTGACTAATGGTGCCCCTAGTGGAGACAACATCATGCTTCCTGGAAGATGGACAAGAGAAGAGTATACTTCCTGGTGATTAGGAAGGACAACCACTGATGGATTTCTATTTTTCAGAGTGCTAGACAGGCTGACAGTGGGTGTTTGTGTGGGTGGTGTCTGAGTGATCTTTAAAAGTGGCTAGCTAGAGCTATTCCTCTTTTCCATTGAGCTTAACTGAGACAGAATCTCTAGGACGACCTTAGGTAAAATAAAATAAATGTTCTTTTCTTTTATATGCTCTGTAATATTCTTTTAGTGTTTTGATGTTAGCATTTCTACTTTCTTGTTAAATACTTTAGATCCTTGCTTATTTAAGCAGTGTGTTTATTTTATAACTAGCATTGTTGTTGCACCATCACCATTAACTTTATCAGAGCTTTGATAGACTAGGTAACTATAGGAATGGACAAGTTAATACATATTTATAATAAATAGGGGGAATCCAAACCCCCCATATTTTTTTCAGTTACCTTGACACATCTTTGTGGTGGTATATTGCATATGTGTGTCTATATACTGAGTATATTCAGTGCCTTGAAATAGTATTCATACCCCTTCAAATTTTCCACATTGTCATGTTGCGACCAAAAATGTACCGTAATTATCGGGGTATAGCGCGCTCCCGCGTATAGCACGCACCCCTAAAGTGGCCCCCATTCCTGTGGAAAAAAAGTTTTTTGTACTTACAGTTTTGGTGTCTTGCACGGCGTCCATCGGCGGCTTCGGGTGTCCTCTTCGTTGGGTCTGGCGTCCTCCCCGCTCGATCCTCGCTTTCACGTGCCGATTTTGAATACTGTGTCGGCATATACTGAGCGCAGTACACTCGGGTATAGTCGGGCAGACTCGGCTCCTCTCGCGCTGACGTCCTGGATGTACAGGACCTCAGCGCGAGAGGAGCCGAGTCTGCCCGACTATTCACGAGTGTACTGCGCTCGGTATATGCCGGCGCAGTATTCTAAAGCGGCGCGGGAAAGCGGGTATTGGCGTATACCGCGCAGCCACGATTTTGCCCTGATTATTAGGGCAAAAAAGTGCGCGGTATACGCCGATAAATACGGTAAATGTATTTTATTGGGATTTTATGTGATAGACCACCACAAAGTGGCACAAATAAATATCTGAAAAGTGTGGCATGCATTTGTATTCAGCCCCTTTTGTATAACCACCTTTTTGCTGCAATTACAGCTGCAAGTCTTTTTTGGGTATGTCTCTACCAGCTTTGCACATCTGGAGAGTGACATCTTTGCCCATTCCCGGTGGTGATGGTGTGTTTATGGTAATCTGCAGTGTTGGTTTTCTTGCTTTTAGGCCAAAAAGTTTAATGTTGGTCTCATTTGACCAGAGCACATGCTTTAAATTTCTCTGCAACTTTATCCCAACCTGTCTGGTGTGTTCCTTGGCCTTTGTCACCAGTTTTATTATATTTAAGATTTACTATCTCAAAGAAATGATGTGGGTTAAATGAGAGTTTTTTGACCAAGAGTGAAAGCTTTAACACAATAACAACAACATTTATTGGTGAGTAGTTGAAGATCTATCTAATACACAACCATCTATTGTTATGGATATTTCTAGACCAACTCTAGATTACTGTCAGCCTGCCTGCTGAGGCCTAATTAAAATGAATGGAAGGAATGACAGACCACTTCTTTCTTCAAAGTCCCGTTCTAAAGAGAAGTGGTCATCATGTCTTCCATTCATTTTAATTAGGCCTCAGCAGGCAGACTGACAGTAATCTAGAGTTGGTCTAGAAATATCCATAACAATTATTGGCGCCCCACGTTGGGGGAGCTTTCACAGCCCTTTTATTAAATCCATGAGATTTCAACTACATACATTTAATTGGTTCACTTTATATAGCCACACCTTCACATGATACAGACACACCCATTTCCCTCCCATACAGCCATTGACCCACCCCATATACGCCCTCATATACGCCCACTAATATACGCCCACTCAAGAGCACATGTTAGCCCTTTGTTTCAAAGTTCAATCACAGGGGTTTCCCATTGAAATCCTCAAGGAACATTCCTTTCCCAATGGGATGGGCTAGAAGGGGGAGGAACAGTTCTCTTGAAGCAAGATCCTGAAAGCTGCTTCAGATGCAAAGACAAGAATTCCCTTGCAAAGTCACAAACTGGAAATGTAGAGTGTGGGGGGAGGGGGTTACTTCCTCTTGAAAAGTCCAGGTATTCAACATAAAGGAGGGGCCGTAATTAGGAGTGAGGAGGAGGAATAGCTTCCAGTATGTCCATATAAACTTGGCTTCCAGACTGAGAAACAACATCTAACAAATGTTTTATAAGGAAAATATACGCTTATTGTGATACATAATCTCATACATGCCATGCATATATATATATATATATATATATATATATATATATATATATATATAAATAATATGAAAATATATATAAAAAAGAATATAAAAAAACTTAAAGGAATATAAACCGAGAAACATTTTAGTGGTTCTAATAAAAGAATAAGCATAACTTATCAAATAGTAGATTTTAAAACAATCTATCACACTATCTTTAGTCTTTATCAAAGAAGAAAATATTAGGTTAAAATAAATAAATTACATGAAGGAATACAGAGTCAATTCCTTAAATATTAATCTACAATTTCTATAATTACCCTTTGCACCAAGGTTTCCCTCCCATCTAGTCCGTGTATATCATTACAGGCTGATGACTCATTGGTTGGCATAGTGTGGCTCTGATTGGAGGGGTACCCTATTCCTGGTTAAGAACTGGCTACATCTCCAATCCCTAGGCCACGTACACACGATCAAATCTATCTGCTGGAAACGGTCTGACAGACCGTTTCAGCAGACAGATTCGATCGTGTGTATGGGCGGACAGACAGATTTTTCCAGCAGACAGATTTTAAAGCATGCTTTAAAATCTGTCTGCTGGGAATCCGTCCGTCCGATATGTCTGCTGGTTAGTATGCTAACCAGCAGACATATCTGCCCGCACATGCGTCGAATGGATTCGATGCATGCGCGGAAGTGTTTTACTTCCTGGTGCGGTTACGTGGTGGCATCAACGTCATCGCCACGTCACCGCGCTGTCTGCCGGCGGGGATTTTGGTTTGATCGTGTGTATAACGATCAAACCAAAACTCTGTCAGTCAGACCGATTTGAACAGATTTATTTGGTCGTGTGTACGCGGCCCTATACTTTGCATAAATTAGCCCCTTTTAATGTGAATCCCTGTGACTAGTCTGAGCAGGAGATTACCTTGAATTTTCTCGGGAAGTTAGGTATTGATTATGGGTTGGTCTCCCTTCATTGCATATCCCAGCATGTGTAAAACAATGAGGTTTGGATCCCATTGTTTGTATACACAAGCCTAGGCACGACTTGTCTGCTTAACCTAGACTTCTTGGTGGCTCTGTTACATAGATACAAATCTAACTGAAATCTATTCATAATTACAATATTTTACAGCTATTAATGGAGATTTCACCTAAACTCATAAGGCAACAGCCTTCGTGATGCTAGTTCACTAAGGTTCTTTAACAAATCTCTGAAGGATTTGCAGAACAGCTATATTTATACTGAAATTAAATTACACAAAGGTGAACTCTATTTACATATTAGGTGACTTGATTTTAGTTAGGGTTATTAGACTAAAGGGGGCTGAATACAAATGCATGCCACACTTTTCACATATTCTTTTTGTAAAGAATTTGTAAAAACATTTATAATTTTTCTTCTATGTCACAATTATGAATCAATTGTTAGCCTCTTAAGTAAAGAATATATCAAAAATTAAGTAGTAGTACCATCATCCAAAACTGGATTAGATAGAAATAGGGTATCTGTACTGTTTTGTTTGTTTGTGATGTTTAATATTTTTTATGTTTTGATACTATGTTAATAAATTTACTTAATTTTTTATATATTTTCGTTTTGAAATTATCTATTTATCTTGTACCAGAATAGTCCATTTGCCCACGCTCCCTCTTTTGGGGCCTCCTGGATCTTGGGGTACCCTAAGCCCAATTTCTATCTACTTCACAATTATGTGCCACTTCGTGTTGGTCTATGACATACAATCTAAATAAAATACATTTACGTTTTTGGTTGTAACAAAATGTGGAAAATTTCAAAATGTCAAGGGGTATAAATACTTTAAGACACTGTGGGCCAGATTCACGTACATTGGCGCATATTTTGACCGGCGTAGCGCACCTCCTTTACGTTAGACCGGCGCAATGTAAAGGCGCAATCACCGTATCCTCGTAGTATTTGCGCAGAAATGTGCGCCAGTGTAACGTAAATTCCGAGGTGTAAGGCGGAGTAATTCAAATTGGGAAGGACGTGGGCGTGTTTCATTGAAATGAGCCGTGACCCCATGCAAATGAAGGGCCGGCCGGCTCGCGCATGCGCACATGAAGCAGACCATGGTCAGCACCTCTGTGCACATGCTCACAACTCGGGAACGGCGCAATCAGTGAAATTGGAAGTGGTCCCGGGCAACTTAGTGAACTACGCAGACAGCATAAATAGACAGACACAAACGCACTTCCTTTGCAAAAGTACATCCCTTTGTATCCCTCCCTATACAGCAAGGTGCTTTTGTTCTGTTGTTTATTAGCGTTTGTTTGTGACGTGTCTTTGAGATATTTGGTGACTGTTTTGCAGAGTGATTTTTGTCTTTTCTGTGTTTTCTTTGTTGTGTTTTTTTTAAATTATATTTTTGCTGGGCATTTTTTTTGGTTCTGTTTGTGAATGATTTTGGAATGTGGGGGTGACATTCCTGCCGGAAAAGGGGTGTCACCCTCATTTGTGGTGGAGAAGTGATCCCCAGGTCCGTGTGAATGGTGTATGAATGTACAGTGACATAATTGGAGCCGTGGCGTGGTGTTGCTGCTCACAAGTCCTGCATGGTGGGCTTGTGCCAATCCAATGTGATGAGGATGTGATGTGTCTGTGCTAGGGACCACAGTGGTGTGCATGCATGCATTCTCATTGTGCCATGATTAATGTGTGTGTTTAACGTGCAAAGATGCCTAATGTGAGCTGTCTCCTGGCTGCTCTTCCCTCAGAAGACGGGGTAGCCTCGGTTAGGGGGGGGATTGTCTGGTTCAGGGGTCAGGTCATCACTTATGTCAATCTCCAGGCCCTTTCTCACTGCAAAGTTGTGCAGCATGCAACATGCACCGATGATCTGGCATACAAAGTTTGGGGAATATAACAGGGTACCATGGGGGGTTTCGTATAGGAGTCTTGAGATGGGGTCCCAGTGCATATGCAGAGTCACCCTGAAGGGATAAGACAGGAGGATGTTAGTAGTGCATGTGCCCCTTGTGATTTCAGCATCTTGGGGAGGGACAGTCATGCCTGCCACCCATGTCACTCACCAACCAGCCAGCTGTCCCCATACATGTTCTGTTCGAAATCTGTGGGGATGGGGCTAGGATTGTATATGTAGCTGTCATGGGTGGTGTCATGTGTTGGGCTGGTGTTGGGCTCCTGCAGGGTTGTGGTTAATTCCAGGATGGCATGAGGGGTGAATCTGAAGATGCGAGATCACCTCAGAATCACTCATGCCAAAGATGTCTATGCGTGTGTGATATATCAAGTGAAGAGTGAGGGGCTTGTATTAGATTAAATTATTATATCCATCAAGGTTTTAAAGGGCTATTGAAAGATAGTGAGACTGTGTTTGTAATTTGTATGTATGTTATGTATTGATGTATATATGTATGTATATTTTTAAAAAAATGTTTATAAAAGCAAATAAAAGGTTTTTGGAAAAAAAAATCCTCTCCCATGCCCTCCTCCGTGCCCTCCTCCTTCTTTGCTCATCTAAAGTCATTAGTATAGCTATGAGCATTGATGCCACTGGCATGTTGGCATACAGTTTGTTACGCAGCAAGTGTGACTGCTCAGCTCCTCACTAACAGTGTTGCTTTAGCTGACATGTAGACGGATTGTCTAATTTTATACCACCTTTTCTATGGTCTAATTTTAGACAGGATGTGCAGCTGTTGCGCACAGCGCGTAGCCTGTGCTGCACCAACGTTCTTTTGTGGATTCCCGTAACTCCCTCATTTGCATATTTGAATAGCAAATCAATGGTGTGTCTAGCGCAGTTTTGCGCGGACGGATACGCCGGTCTATCGAAATTACGCCGGTCAAAAAAAGTAGATTTCTTGCGTATCTCGTTTTGGGGATGCGGCGCATCGAAACGCATGCGCAAATTTAGACTTACGCCGCGCATCTCCTGTAATGCCGGCGTAATCGCTCTGTGAATCTGGCCCTGTATCTTTACGATATATATATATATATATATATATGGGCCAGATTCACGTATTCCAGAGCATCTTTGCTCTGGAGTAACGCTTCTGATTTGCGTTGCGCTGCCGAAATTTTAGGAGCAAGTGCTGTCATTCACGAAGCACTTGCTCCTAAAGTTGCGGCAGCGCATCACAAATGAGCCGGCGGAATTCAAATGTCGCGGGTACGGGGCGTGTAGTATGCTAACTACGCGCGATCCCGCCGCCAACGTACTGCGCATGCGTCGAGTGTCAAAACATCCCCGTGCGCATGCTCCAAAATCTGTGAATGAACGTCAATGACGTCACATTCCCATTCATGACCGTTTTACGCAAGCGACGTTTTTTTTTTTTTCCCGACGCGATGACGACGCCTATACCTAACATAGGATACTCCAACCCCATGTAGGTATATCTATGCGCCGCGTATCCCGTCCGGAAACGTCGTATCGTCATTGCGTCGCGCCGGATTTCGATCGTGAATTGCCGATTTCCGCTCATTAACATATTTTTTGAGCGTAAATCGGCGGGAACGCCCCCGGCGCCATTTTTAAGTTGAAGTAACGATGCGATGGCGAAACTCAGTTACGCTGCTTGCATCGGAACTTCAACCCGGCGTTTCTTGTTTTCTGGTTACAGAAAACAGAAACGCCGGCTCAAAGCCACAGTTAGGCTGGCGGATCACTCGATCCGCCAGCGTAACCTTTCCTGAATCTGGCCCTATATATATATATATTGTATAATATCAGTGTATATATTATATCAATATACTCTAAGGCCTCGTACACACGATCAAATCTGTCCGCTGGAAACGGTCCGCTGGACCGTTTCAGCAGACAGATTCGATCGTGTGTACGGCCGAGCAGACAGATTTGTCCACCCGACAGATTTCAAAGCATGCTTTGAAATCTATCGGGTGGGAATCTGTCCGCCCGACATGTCTGCTGGTTAGTACACTTACCAGCAGACATGTTGTCCTGCACCGCCACCGTACCGCCGCCGAATGGATTCGGCGCATGCGCGGAAGTGTTTTACTTCCTGGTGCGGTGACGTGGCGGCGTCAACGTCACCGACACGTCAGCGCGCCGTCTGCTGGTGGGGATTTTGGTTTGCTCGTGTGTACACGCGAGCAAACCAAAATCCCAGCAGACAGATTTGTTCAAATCTGTCGGACGGACAGATTTGAACAAATCTGTCCGCTCGTGTGTATGGGGCCTAAGGCTCCATTCACATCTAGGCGTTTTGTCGCCTGAAGCCCGACGCTGAAGCAGCCTGACATACGCTGGAGGGGGGAATTTACATTGCCGGCTATGGAGATGGTTCACATCTCTACGCCGAACGCCGATACGCCTGAAGCGTGAAGCCTGAAACAAGTCCCGGACCCTTTTTTTCAGGCGTATCGGGCGTTCGGCCATAGCCGACAGTGTAAATTCTGCCCTCCAGCAAAAAAGCAATAGGCGTTTTGTCGCCGCAAATCGCGGGGACAAAACGCCTATTGCATGTCGCCCGAATACACCTGCTGCCGCCGACGCCTAGATGTGAATGCAGCCTAAAAGATCAAATAAACATCCAAGAGCCAATGTTTAAACCTGGATAAAAGAAAACAAAAACAAAACTGGAGTTGTTGCTGGGAGCTAATAGTTGGGCTTCACTTCTCATTTCATGGAAGGGCTAAAAAAATACTTTTACTTGTCTGCAATGGGCAACTGCATATGCATTTTCATTTAATTTTTGCAGTTAATATAATATAACACCTTTGCTAACAAATAATTAACCATAGCTCTGCTCATGCAAATTGTCAATGTGGTGAAATGTGGAGTTTTGCTTTAAGTGTATTCTTTATCCTAGTATTTTTACCATAGTATTTAAGATTCCTGCATGTTATAGTTGGTAGTGTGGCTGGCTGATTGGAAGTAGTGAGTCTCTCGGTAACAAAGAAGAGAAGGAGGTAGAAAGAGATAAAGCTGATGGAGATGTAATAAGAGTGTGGGGGAAACTACAAAGCAGTGAGGCTTGGAAAGGAGAATTAATGAAGGAGAAAGAGGAACACTGAGTGGGCGAGCTAAAGATTGGTGCTGAAGAGGGACAGAGTGTGAGAAAGAAAGAAAGCACAGAATAATAGTAAGAATAAAGAATCACCTTAACTGTGTTTTTACTTGACCCCCCCCGCCACCCAGACCACAAGCCTAAAAGAGCCATTCATGACGCATTGCCTTTTACATTTGTTTGGCACATGTAAGGTTACATAGGAAAATATTTGGTTGCTATCGACAACATTGCTTTCGTACTTTGCAAATAAGTTACAGATGGTCTAAATGGCATATGAAAGGGTTTTAAAAAAAGTACTACTTGGCTTGTAGCACTGGTTTAAACATTAAAGCAGAGTTCCACACAAAAGTGGAACTTCCGCTTTGAGGTATCCTGACCCCCTGACATGCCACATTTGGCATGTAATTTTTTGGGGGGGTACCTAGTTTTGGCAGGAACCCAGCTCCCATTTCTGCCTGTGCCACCTAGGTGACTCCTCCCTCCCTGCAATTTTCTGGGACACATCACAGGTCCCAGAAGATTGTTTGGCCATTCACAAGCTGTCACAGCCAGGCAGAGGCTGGTGCAAGGATTTTTGACACCTATGCAAAACCACATTTTTCCGCCACCCCCTTGGCTCCACCACCGGCTCTACCCTCTTTGCCCTGCCCATCTATACTCCGCCTTTTTAAAGGAGCGCCCATCATATGCAGCCTTACCAGCACCCATCAAATGCAGCCTTACCAGCGCCCATCAAATGCAGCCTCACCAGCGCCAAACAAATGCAGGCTCACCAGAACCCATCAATGCAGCCTACCAGCGCCCATCAATGAATGTTTGCATGCTTATATTTATTCAGGAGTCTGTACACAGAAACAGTTCGCTGCTGTGCCTCTAACATGTGCGAACGGAGCAGCAGCTGCCTGCTGATGCTGAGACTTAGTTGCTTGCTGCAGAGAGAAGAGAGTAGGAACACCAGTGGCCAGAAGCCCATAAACATAGGTTCAGCTGGAACTCCGCTTTAAAAGAAAATATACAGTGACTTGAAAAAGTATTTATACCTCTTGACATTTTCCACATTTTGTCATGTTACAACCAAAAATGTACATGTATTTTATGTGATAGACCAACACAAGGTGGCACATAATTGTGAATTTTAACGAAAATGATAAATGATCATTTTTTTTTACAAATATGTGAAATGTGTGGTGTGCATTTGTATTCAGCCTCCTTTACTCTGATACCCCTAACTAAAATGTAGTGGAACCAATTGCCTTCAGAAGACACCTAATTAGTAAATATAGTCCACCTGTGTGTAATTCAATCTCAGTATAAATACAGCTGTTCTGTAAAGCCCTCAGAAGTTTGTTAGAAAAACGTAATGAACAAACAGCATCATGAAGGCCAAGGAACACACCAGACAGGCCAGGGATAAAGTTGTGGAAAAGTTAAAGCAGGGTTAGATTATAAAAAAATATCCTAAGCTTTGAACATCTCATGGAGCACTGTTCAATCATCTGAAAATGGAAAGAGTATGGCACAAATGCAAACCTACTTTTCGGTTCCAGTCTTTGATGGCCACCATTTTGTTCTTTCGGGTCTCTCCCTCCGAAATCCCCCCTCACCCCCCACCCGTGGGGTATCAGTGCGGCCCCTCGCAGGCTCAAAGCCTTTTTTGGTCTGCCCACTTAGTCGAGCCTTTTCCATCCTAGCTCCCCCGCCTCCTCGGGGTTCGTGCAGTGTACTGGCGGCAGTTACATGGTTACTAGTCGGTCCACAGTTGCAGCACATGGGAAAGTGCTCTTGTCCTTTCCCTTAGCAGTTAAAGAGTAAATATATTCATCATTCACAATATCATCAATATGGTAGATGTTTCTTTGTTAAGAGTGTTTTTGTTTGTTTTTTAACAATCTCACCTATACGATGTATTTCATTCTAGAGCATCTCCTTCTTACCCCCTGAAGATGAACGCCCTCTACAAGGTCGAAACGCGTTTAGGGTTTTATCATATTTATTATGTTAATCATGTGTACCATTGTTATAACATTATGTCATGCTTCTGCAGGTTTGCCCTTACAGCCCATTCAATATGCTGTTAATTTCTTATGTACATGTTTTTATTGCCATTACTTGACTATGTTTTGGTTAAAATATATCGGATATGTTTCCTTGTGACACATATAAAACTACATTAAAACTTTTGTATTAACTAAATAATATTTATTTATTTTTTGCTGCAATACAAAGCCCCCCGGGGGAACTTTTCCTTTTTTCCTTCTACAACAATTTGGGGTGTTCAGCACCTTACCCACTTTTCCGTATCGCTTTTTCCTTGCTAAAATGCAAACCTACTAAGACATGGCCATCCACCTAAACTGACAGACTGGGTAAGGAGAGCATTAATCAGAGAAGCAGCCAAGAGGCCAATGGTAACTCTGGAGGAGCTGCAGAGATCCACAGCTCAGGTGGGAGAACCTGTCCACAGAACAACGATTAGTCGTGCACTCCACAAATCTGGCCTTTATGGAAGAGTAGCAAGAAGAAAGCCATGGTTGAAGGAAAGCCATAAGAAGTCCCAGTTTTTAAGAAGCCATGTGGGGGACACAGCAAACATGTGGAAGGAGGTGCTCTGGTCAGATGAGACCAAAATTGAACTTTTTGGCTTAAAAGCAAAACACTATGTGTGGCAGAAAATTAACATCGCACATCACCCTGAACACACCATCCCCATGTGAAACATGGTGGTGGCAGCAGCATGTTGTGGGGAGGCTTTTCTTCAGCAGGGACAGGGAAGCTAGTCAGAGTTGATGGGAGGATGGATGAAGCTGAATACATGGCAGTCCTAGAAAAAAACCTGTTAGGCCCCATACACACGAGCAGACAGATTTGTTCAAATCGGTCGGACAGACCGATTTGAACAAATCTGTCTGCTGGGGACGTATTGGTTTGACCGTGTACACACGATCAAACCAAAATCCCCGCCGGCAGACGGCGCGCTGACGTGGCGGTGACGTTGACGCGGCCACGTCACCGCACCAGGAAGTAAAACACTTCCGCGCATGCGTCGAAACCATTCGACGCGTGTGCGGGAAGACATGTCTGCTGGTTAGCTGGTTAGCGTACTAACCAGCAGACATGTCGGGCGGACGGGTTCCCAGCTGACAGATTTGAAAGCATGCTTTCAAATCTGTCGGCTGGCCAAATCCGTCGGCTCGCCCGTACACACGATTGAATCTGTCTGCTGGGACGGTCGGGGCGACCGTTTTCAGCAGATAGATTTGATCGTGTGTACGCGGCCTTAGGGTTTGCAAAAGACTTGAGACTAGGGGGGAGGTTCACCTTTCATCAAGACAATGACCCTAAACATACAACCAAAGCTACAATGGAATGGTCTAGATCAAAGCATATTCATGTGTTAGAATGGCCCAGTCAAAGTCCAGACCTAAATCCAAGACTTGAAAATTGCTGTTCACAGATGCTGTCCATCCAATCTGACAGAGCTTGAGCTATTTTGCAAAGAATAGGCAAAAATTTCACTCTCTAGATGTGCAAAACTGGTATAGAGACATACCCAAAAAGACTTGCCGCTGTAATTGTAGGGAAAGGTGGTTTTACAAAGTATTTATTCAGGGGGGCTGAATACAAATGCATGCCACACTTTTTAGATATTTATTAAAATGTTTGAAAACCATTTATCATTTTCCTTCCACTTCACAATTATGTGCCACTTTGTGTTGGTCTACCACATGAAATACATTTACACATTTGGTTGTAATATGGCAAAATGTGGAAAATTTCAAGGGTTATGAATACTTATTCAAGGCATTTCGACAGACAATTCTTTTATCTTTTGACGAGACCCAATCTTCTTTTGGTCGTTGGACATTTTCAGCGATAGCAAACAAGTTTAGTAAACACTATTTATATTTTGCAGCAGTACTAAGTGGACTGACTTGCATACTAAACATTCTTTTATTATTTGATTCTAAGCAAGTGCACTATTTTATAACACACAGCTAAATAGCCAAATGCTTGCATCCTTCAGTTCCCGCTAGAGACTTCTCGACAAAATCCTGCTTCACATCTTTGATTTCTTGTGTGTTATATAGCTTGTTCTTCTGGTTTGCTTCTAAGGCCGCGTACACACGAGGGGATATGTCCGCTGAAAACGGTCCGATGGACCGTTTCAGCAGACATCTCCGCTCGTGTGTATGGGCTAGCGGACAGATTTCTCCACCCGACAGATTTCAAAGCAAGCTTTGAAATCTATCCGGTGGGAATCTGTCCGCCCGACATGTCTGCTGGTTAGTACACTTACCAGCAGACATGTCGGCCCCCACCGCCGCCGCGCCGCTGCCGAATGGATTCGGCTCATGCGCGGAAGTGTTTTACTTCCTGGTGCGGTGACGTGGCGGTGACGCGGCGGCGTCAACGTCACCGCCGCGTCACCGCCACGTCACCGCGCCGTCCGGCAGCGGGGAATTTGATCCGATGGTGTGTACACGCCATCGGATCAAACTCCCGATCGGACATATCCGATGGAAATGGTCCGCGGACCGTTTTCATCGGATATGTCCGATCGTGTGTATGGGGCCTCAGGCTCTCCCCATATGTTCCCATCCGCTTTGCCCTGCTTTGCTTAACATGCTACCAGCTATTTCTCTGCTAAAATCATATAAATTACTTTTATTTTGTCTTGTGATGTGTTTATTTTATTACCATTGATTTAAAAGTTGAATTTATAAAACAATATGTGGTCATATACTGTTATTTCCACTTAGTATAGTACTAGGTTACCATGCCTTTTCTAGTGTTATTTTAGGCTTGATAACAATAAATGAAATGTGCTATGCTTGCATAACTTACTACATCTATTTTCTGTAACAGCTTTATTAGTGATCACCAGGCATCACCTCCAACACCCTCGCCCCCTCTAACTATTTGCAGGCATAAAAATCTAAAGACAGATTTTACAGACTTAAATCTGTAGTCACTTGATGCTCCTGTGCCAAGTCTTCTCTTTGTTTGCAGGAGATGGGGCTTTCTTTCTGTGTCCATGTCACTGCCATTGTGACATGGACAATTCTATATTGCCGTCCAGTGCCAAGATCCTCTCAAGATACAGAAGTGAGTCTGAAAGCATTGGCATTAGAGCGAGGGGCCATATACACATCTGCAGCACTTCCTCTGCACCCAGCAATGATGCCAGTGAGAGACCCTGGCAGCAGACTGAGGTGAGTAAAAAATGCTTAGAAAATAAATAATCGTGATAATAAGGTTCATGTGTGAAAAAAAGTCCATAAATCAATCAATCCGCAGCCAGACCCAGCAGACAAAGGATTCCAGAATGGAAGTGAAAAAGATGACACCAAAAGATATCCTCCACCAGTGACAGATGGACTCTCACCTCTTTACTTTGACCCGTATGGATCTCAAAGCTTAATCTGTGTAATCAGAGCTTCAGCTGCCAGGTCCCATAGGAAACGAGTGGATGGTAATGACACCTTAGATCCGGACCCAATGGCTTAAACCGATCATAACATCATATGGAAAAAGAAAGGGATAAATCTAGTGCTCTCCGGTTGAAAAAGACTTTTAATCAAGCAATAAAAAGTTGCGCTCACATGTAAGGACACTCTGTAAGCCGAGTGTCAGCGTAACAGCATGTAACAGCATGTGTACAGGACCGTCTCTCTGTACTCTGCAGCGATCGTGGGTGACGTTCTGCGTGGCTCCTTCCCCTGTACGCGTTACATCCCGTGGGGGGACTTCCTCAGCGTGGGTTAAGGGAACACAGTGTGTGCACACTTATGCAACCATATTATTATTATTTTTTTATTTGTACCCCCGTAAAAGATTTCTGTTTGTTTTTCAACTGAGCTTTGCAGTTTAGCGGTCACATTCAAGGTGGAAAAAGTTCTGAAATGATTTATCTTTTTCTCATTCTGTAGGGTGATCTGAAGAGGGCTGTGCACAGGAGACTCCCTTGCAATCTGACAGATTTGCAGTGTTTTGCAAAGAAGAGTGGTTAAATATTGCCAAGTCAAGACGTGCCACGCTGATAGACTCATAAAAGACTAAGTGCTGTAATAAAATCAAAAGATGATTCAAGAAAGGATTAGTTTAAGGGTGTGCACACTTATGCAACCATATTATTTTAGTTTTTTATCCCCCCTCCCCCCAAAAAGACTTCAGTTTGTTTTTCAATTGAGTTTGACAGTTTATAGGTTTGTAGACTGTATATATCCACTGTATGTGTGTTAAAAAAAAAATGTGGGGGAGGGGGGATTTGTGAAGCTACATGAACTATAAAGACTAAACTACAAAGTTAGTACCAAAAATCTCTCAATTTTCCATTCAAGAATGTAGTGAAGCATGAATGGGAACTATCAGTAGTCGTGGGGTGTATTATCATCGCGTTCATTAATTGATATCAAGTTTAAATCCAGTGGAAATGTCTTGGGCAGTAGTTCAACAACTTTTTAGTTCCTGAATCCACCTTCATTGCTCAACAGTCAACTGGTCTACGGTAGGTACTAGCTAAATTACTGTGAAAATAGCTGCTAATTTAGAGTTTGGGTTTGCACAGGTACAAGCCATTGCCCATTTCAAGCTTAAAAATATAGTTCCAGTTCTTCTATATCCTGATTATTGATATATTTCTACAAACAAGATAAAGCAATAACATCTTCCCACTTGAGAACGGATAGAAGGTACACCTACATTGCAATGCATGTATGCTGTATCAGGACAGCCTTTCTCTCCATGCATGTGGATTCATGAAAAAAGAGTAATTACAGAAGTAATAAACCTAGAAACAAAATTATAATATTTTGCAGCTCACCAGTCCTTCCTGTCTTTGAGTAGCTCTGGATAGAGTAGCAATTGAGACACTTTTGCACAGCAGCCTTGTCAGTCTTAGAAGAGCGCAGTGTTAGATCCAGTAGTGATAGGGTAGTGTAAGATTTGGATGAACGCGACCAACAAATGAACTCCAGGTAAAACTGTTTAAGCAGTTAAACCAACAGTTTTGTTTGTCCTTTTGGGATAAAGGATTTTATTTTAATGAATACAAACTGACCATTTGAAGCACCCCTGCCAGTGTTAAATCTTCCATTTTTGCTTGACAACATTGCAAAAGAACAGACTTACTGGCCAGAAGAACATAAGAATTGCTAAGCTGCAATATTTTTTGAAAACTGCTTTAATGCAACATTGAAAGAATAATACATTTTTTAAGTATTGCTGGCTTAGTAGATTCACAGGAAAAGCTGAGGAGTATTATGAATGATAAGCCATGCAATGATTAATTAATCTCCATGTGTCAGCAGATACCATGTGTAGCGCCCATGTACTTCAAAGTACGGGTGCTAGTAAATTTAAGGGGAAAGAAATTACTCTGATCTCAATTGTGATTGTGAGGCCGCATGTGTCTGCCACGTGCAGAGAAAATTTTCCAAGTGGGAGGAGCCACCCACCCCTGAGTGTGATGCAGGAATTCGGATGCAGACCAAAGGAAACTTTGCGCTGTTTTCCAGCGGAGGCGTGGAGGCTCTCGGACTGTCCTGCCCACGTTGTTCGGAGTTGGCCATCCGGATCCTGCCCTTCGCTCGGTGCAAAAAGTGCCGGGCCTATTTATTTCAAGTCGAGCCACCGACCGAAGCTCCCGGGAGTACAAGGTTGATTGGATCGTTGGAACTGTGACCTCGGAGGAAGAGGCCCTATGGCCTGAACCCTCCCCATCTGTAGTGATCGTTGACCCAGAGATCATCGATCCAGAGGTCGTGACCGTCTCATCCACACTGACCCTGTTATCGGCTACCTCCCCATCCAGATCACCGGAGGTAAGCGAAGTGGATGAGAGCGTTTATTGTTTTATATTGTTTTATATCTTAAAGTTTTAAAATGCTTTCTATCCTTCAGTCTTTACTGTCAGCAGACTCATGGCTGGCATTCAGGCTTGAATGCCTTTACTATGACACTGGGGACAGTGTCTTTTTCAAGCAGGGGGAGTGTGTAGCGTCCATGTACTTCAAACTACAGGTGCTAGTAAATTTAAGGGGAATGATCAGAGTGTGAAATTACTCTGATCTCAATTGTGATTGTTTAGGGCTCTCTGTTTAAGCTTGGCTGTGCCGTAGGCTCATTCTGCTGTGCCTGGGGTGTTGTTCAACCACGGGACAGCAGGTGGCAGCAGTGGAAGCTGAGGTTTGGGTGCTCTCTTCAAGCAGCCAATTGAGAGGCCTGGGCCTCGCTGGGCATACTGGGAGAGGGTACTTATGAGGCAGACGCCATTTTTGTTAGGTCCTTTTCTTCTGGTTCCTGGTGCGGAACCCACCTTTAGGGTGACCGTACATCACCGCGCCCGTGCGTAATGGCCTGCGTGGGTGCTACGCGGATTTCTTGGTTCCGAAGCCAAGCTGGTCCGGAACACTTGAGCACAATGGGGACCCAGTGACTGACTGTGTTCCCACCATCGGAGATCCCAAGTGAGTTGAGCTGGACACTGAGGGATTGATTCCTCTCTCAGACAGTACTCTGGCGACATTGGGGGAAGATTCAGGCAGACCTTTTACTCAGGAGGAGGTCCTCCATGTTCACACTCGGGCAAGGCCTGTGGCAGAAGCACTTGTCTGACAGTCATTCAGAAGAGCCTGTGGCAGAGGCATCCTTCTCAAGTTCAAGAGATACTCTGGCTGCCAGGTCTGTGAGGGGGGATCTGTCCAGGTACGCTATACCCACTCAAGTTGGAGTGGCGCAGAAAGACTGATTGTTGGCGGAAGCAGGATTGCTTCCATATCCAAGGCCTGAGTCTGCTACTCTCCTTCAAACCCTTTTTCTTCTGTCCTTCCTCGCCAGTTGTTTGTTTTTACCCAGCATGAAAGGTCCTCTTAAATATGAGATCTGGGGTCAAAAAGAAAATGTTGCTTTAACCACTTGACATCCGGGCCTATTTTGGCACTTTTCTCCTTCATGTAAAAATCTAAATTTTTTGCTAGAAAATTAATCAGAACCCCCAAACATTATATATATATCAGACACCCTAGGGAATAAAATGGCGGTCATTGCAACTTTTTTCCTCGCATGGTATTTGCGCAATAATTTTTCAAGCTTATTTTTTGGGGGAAAAAAACGGTTTCATGAATTAGAAAAAAACTAAACAGTAAAGTTAGCCCAATTTTTTTGTATAATGTGAAAGATGAAGTTACGCCGAGTAAATAGATACCCAACATGTCGCGCTTTAAAATTGCAAACACTCATGGAATGGCGCCAAACTTCGGTACTTAAAAATCTCAATAGGCGACGCTTTCATTTTTTTTTACAGATTACTTTTTTTCCAGTTACAGAGGAGGTCTAGTGCTAGAATTGTTGCACACGCTCTACCGCACGCGACGTTACCTCACATCACATGTGGGGTTTGAACGGCGTTTACATATATGGGCAGGACTTGCATGTGTGTTCGCTTCTAAGCATGAGCTACCGGGGACAGGGGCGTTTAAAAAAAAAAAAAAAACATTTTATTTTTATTTTACTTCATTATTTTTTTTTACACTTTTTTTTACATTATTTTTTTTTTATCACTTTTATTTCCTATTACAAGGAATGTAAACGTCCCTTGTAATAGGAATCACTGTGACAGGTCCTCTTTATGGAGAGCTGTGGGGTCAATAAGACCCCACATCTCTCCTCCAGGCTTACAAGCATTAGATTGGTGAAAATAATTCACGATCTAATGCCGACAGCCGCGATTGCGGCTTTGTTTACTTCCTGGTACCGGGCGTGATGTCATAACGTCGCGCCCGGACCTCCGACGGTCATAGAGATGACTGGTGACCATCTGGTCACCAGTCATCTCTATGCTTTCCCAGCGAGCGTCGGCCGATTCGCTCTCCGGGCCCCCGATGGCAACGGGAGAGCCCGGAGAAGCACCGGATGGCGGCGGGAGGGGGGGGGGGGGAGTCCCCTCCCGCTGCCTATAAGAATGATCAAGCGTGCACAGAATCACTGAATGATGCCTGTAGCTGCACGGATCATTCATATATCACTGCACAAATCCGAGGACATCCAAAGACATCCTCGGTCGTCAAGAGGTTAAGAAGCATGGGCAGAACTGACGTTTTGACGTCACTTCCGCCCTGCTATGCTATGGGGACAGGTGGGGGCCAGGTGACGGCTCCGGTAAGCGGCGGAGGGCGCGGGAGAGTGGTGGGAGGGGGGGCCCATCTCCTGCCGCTGATAGCGATAATCTTGCGGCCAATCCGCCGCGGAGACCAACGTTATCGTTTACAGGACATGCTCACGCTAAAGATGGATATACCAGTTGTGGCAGCAGCTGCTGCCGTTACTGAGATATCATCTTTAAAAAAGGACGTATATCTGCGTGAGCAGTGTATATGTGTATGTATGTATGTGTGTGTGTGTGTGTGTGTGTGTATATATATATATATATATATATATATACATATATATAGGTGTGTATGTGTGTGTATATATATATATATATATATATATATATATATATATATGTATATATATTTTTTTTATTCTTATTTTTTTCCCCATGCTTTGAAATAGGAATACACAAACACGATAAGTGCACAAGAATATAAAAGGGGGAATACCCTAATGAGGAGTAATTTTGCTATAATCTATGTGGGGGGAGGAGGAAGGGGGAGGGGGGAAGCACTGCTTCTTCTCTTTCCCTTTTGTCCCCCACTTTTTTTTACCACGGCTGGGTACTAGAAACCAACGTATATATACGTTGATGTGCCCAGCCGTGCCATTCTGCCGACGTAAATGTGCAGTAGGCGGTCCTTAAGTGGTTAAATGTGTTGGCTATATTATTTTTCTTTTTTTAAGTTTTTCCATATGTTTTCACCTGGTGATCCTGCATGTAACACACTTTCTGTACTCAGGTGTCTACACTCTGCAATACACATTCTGGATAAACCTTCTGCACACTGCTATGTGCTATGTGCCTTGACATGGTGTCCACTGTAGAATTTGCATTTTGCAGAGCAGAGTAGGAATGACCATGGAGGGATTACATTGACACAGTTGGCCAGTTTAAAAATGTATTGAAATATATGTCAACTAAAAATCCCTGTTTTGTATTGCAAAGTTTACTAGAAAGTGTATATAGCAGTGTGCAGAGGGTTTATGCAGAATTTCTAGTGTTAACATGTGGTCACACCCCTTTAGCACCTGATAAATGATATGCATGTACAAGCTTTTGGGGTTTGAGCACAGGCATATTTTATTTATGTTACACTCTGCATCTAAGATCAACGGAGACAGCATTGTCAGTGTGGAGGGAGGGTACATATAGTTACATAGTTAGTCAGGTTGAAAAAAGACACAAGTCCACCTGGTTCAACCATAAAAAATAAAATAAATGAATACAAATATCATACAATCCCATATACCCAATTCTTTACCCACAGTTGAACCAGAGAAAGACAAAAAAAACAGCAGAGCATGATCCAATTTGCTACAGCAGGGGAAACAATTCCTTCCTGATCCCCCGAGAGGCAATCAACTTTACCTATAAATGTTAGTACCCAGTTATATTATGTACATTTAGGAAAGTATCCAGGCCTTTCTTAAAGCAATCTACTGAGCTAGACAGAACCACCTCTGGAGGGAGTCTATTTCACATTGTCCGACGGACAGTTTAGAGCGGACATGTCTCATCGGATTTTGGTCCGATGGAGTGTACACACCATCGGATCAAAATCCCCGCCGGCAGACAGCGCGGTGACGTGGCTGTGACGTTGACGCCGCCACATCACCGCACCAGGAAGAAAAATACTTCCGCGCATGCGTTGAATCCATTGGACGCATGTGCGGTAAGATATGTCCGCTGGTGAGTGTATCGACCAGCGGACATATCCGACGGACATGTGTCCGGCTGACAAATTTTAAAGCATGTTTTAAAATTTGTCCGCCAGTCAGACATGTCCGCTAGCCCATACACACGATCGGATTTGTCCGCTGAACTGGTCCGTCGGACCAGTTTCAGCGGACAAATTTGATCGTGTGTACGCGGCCTTACTGTGAAGAAACCTTTCCGTAATTGGAGATGAAATCTCTTTTCCTCTAGTCTGTGCTTTTTTCTGACCTTTTTTCTTTGCCATTCTATGTTCATTTAGACTATAAAGTGATATTATAAATTTTACCTATTGTGCGCTGCATTTTTTGTTTGTATGACAGTAAATGGATATTTTGGTGTCTGGAAGCAAAGTCTATAAGTTGTCCAATAGTGGTAATAAGAGAGATAGGAAGTGTGCACCATCCACCGCACTCACGATCCACCACGTGTTGAAAACAATCCCCGCAGGGGTTCAAACTTACCAGAAATATAATATATATCAAGCCTTTCAGAGATACTCAATTGAAGACTGATGCAATATCCATCTATTTAGGGGCCACTCGCATGGAATCAACCTCAGATGTAGTGGATGACAAACACAAAAAAGGCAAACATAGCATAATTCCGTTTAATATTCACCCCTTCCAGCAGATACCCCCATAAATCATACGTACACAAAGTATTAAAATAATGAACAAAATAGAAATCACTTCACCGGTCCTGAAAATGGAGCGGCGTCCTTTTCGCAGTCACCGACTAGTTACCCGGTGGATTACTTCCTTCCTGGTTCCTTCAGTGAGGCGCAAGCGTAATTTCCGGCATAACGTGTAGCTGTGGGGCTGTAGCTGTTTTGCATTTTTCACTTAAATGGACATCCTTTCCTATTTTTGTGTTATGAATACTTTTTTAGATATTTGATTTATTTTAAATGGCTGCTTTGTTGATTTCTTTGGATTGACTAGATTAGAGAAACATATTCAGTCTATTTTTGGGAGAAGTTTCTGTCTGTTTGGCGCTGAGCTGTGTATTGTAGGCCGTTGAGAATACACATTTTTTTTGCATAAAATAAAAGAAAAGAAAACGTATGCTGCCATCACATCTAATGCCGCGTACATACAGTCGTTTTTTGTGATGAAATAAAATGATGTTTTAAAAAAACGTCATTTAAAATGATCGTGTGTGGGCTAAAACAAAATCTTCTGAAAAACGAAAAACAAAAATTCGAACATGCTTCAATTTTTTATGTCGTTTTTGAAAATGTCGTTTTTTGTGTTGTAAAAAATGATTGTGTGTAGGCTAAAACAACATTTTAAACAACATTTTAAACCCGCGCATGCTCAGAAGCAAGTTATGAGATGGGAGCTTGAATGGAACAGAATGCCGTCGTACGTGCTGTATGTAACTGCACTTTGCTAGAGCATTTTGAAAAAAACGTTGGTGTGTGGGCAACATCGTTTTTTATGATGAAGTTGGAAAAACTTCGTTTTTTTTCATCACAAAAAGTGATTGTGTGTACACGGCATAAAAATGGAAGTGGAGGGTGGGACATACAATGTCCCTGCCCTCCACATATGGAACAGTGGCAGACAACAAATGTTTTAAATGTTTTAAATGTCAGTTTGCACTAACCTGTGATTGGTGTTTTGAAAAGTCACATGCTGTCATTAATTTATGACATCTTTAATTTATGCAGTCGGGTGGGATTGAAGAAGAAAGCACATCTACGGCTGCTAGTCCTGACCATGAAGTCCTTGTTGCGCCAGTTAATGGAGCTGGCAGGTTCGGCTGACGGGGAGGAGTGGACACGGAGCTGCTTTTCTCTACCTCTGGTTCTTTCATGTGAACTTTTGTTGTTGGGGTTCAAACATATCGTTAAAGAAAGAATATGGAGAGAAGAATATATTGATATTCTCTTCTTACTACCTTCTACTAAGGGGAATAGAATTGGGAGGAAAAAGGGTGAAAAATATAATGACGGATGCATAAATACAGTCCATTGTAGCTTCAAAAACTGATTTCAAGCTTTTTGTATATTTGCAAGTGTTATGGGGGAACAGCGTCCAGATTTGTGTAGTGGTCTTTTCCAGCATGTAGAGATACAAACAATTTTACACTACTTTCCTGCTTTTTTTTTATGGCAAATCTTTCCGTCAAAAACATTTGGTGCACCATTCCTTAAAATGGGACATGAAAGAAATCAGCCTTTGGTTAAATCTGCCATTGCCTCAGAAGCAATTTTCTAAGCCGTCTGTACCTGTGGCTGGACAATACCACAGGGGTTTATGTTTTAACTTTAATGTAAATGGCCTCACAATTGCAAATACAAGTATGAATGTGCTCATTGTACCGAAGCACACCCTGCTGTGCATTATTTTAAAAAAACTGCCTGCTAAAGCTGCTCCTACATCTAAGGATCTTTTTTTTAAAGAGGCAATTCTGTAAACATGTTACCATGGCTTCAACTTTATCCACATCGCTACATGCTAAATGAAGGTTTTGGCTATGGTTTCAAATTGCCTTAATTTTCTGGTTCATGTTGTGTGGTTTTTAAAAAAATATCCTCAGTTAGAATACACCTAAATATAGTTGGAGTTAAGAGTTTGAAAGAACTTAAGGAAAAATTACCCACCCTTTTTCCACTCCTCGTTTTCTGAATTTCCATGTTTTTCACTGTTAGGTTCTTTCTTCGGAATGACCTCTAAGGCCGCGTACACACGACCAAATATATCTGTTCAAATCGGTCTGACAGACCGATTTGAACAGATATGTCTGCTGGCTGTTTTGGTTTGATCGCTGTACACTTGATCAAACCAAAATCCCTGCCGGCAGACAGAGCGGTGATGTGGCGGTGATGTTGATGCCGCCACGTCACCGCACTAGGAAGTAAAACACTTCCGCGCATGCGTCAAATCCATGCTTTTAATGGCAAGCCCCCTTTTGTGTTTCCTCTGCTCTAAATCTTTTTACTGATGCCTCTGGAGCTTGTGGATATGGGACATTTTGGCAAGGGCATTTGTCTGCTAGTGAATGGAATCCATCTTGGATAATAAAGGGTTTTACAGCTAATATTTTCCTTCTAGAGTTGTTTCCTCTTCTTGTGGCTCTGGAACTGTGGGGTTCACAATTTTGTGCTAAGCGGATTCTCCTACATTTGGATAATATGGGTGTTGTCTTTGCAATAAATAGTTTGGTTTCCAAATCTTTGCCAGTTATTGCTATTCTGCGTCATTTAGTTTTCAAATGTTTTGATCTTAATAATTGGCTTACAGCAAAATTTGTTCCAGGTGTTACCAATCTCATTGCAGACTTATTGCCTCATCTACAGATGGACAGATTTTGGATGCTGGTTCTGAATGCAGATCCTATTGGCCCGTTGTGTCCACCCCATTTGTGGAATCTGATATGAATCCTGTGATGCTTGTTTTCCAGTGTTCCTTAGCTCCTTCCACATGGACATGTTACAAAGCTGTGTGGACATTGTGGTGTTCTTTTTTAAAACAACACAAGATGCCGAGTAATAGCTTTACGGAAGGTCTGGTGCTGTCATTTTTTAATTATTTGTTGGGTTGTGCATACTCTTATTCTCATATTTTGAAAAGCCTGGCAGGAGTGTCCTTATCCTTACGTCTGCAAGGGACTCCTTCCTGCATTCTTTTTTTTTTTTTGTGCAACCTGTTTTAAAAGGTTATTGCTAAGTCCACATAGTAGCTGATAACAGACTTAAAATGTCAGGACAATTTTGTTCGGCGACTATGTCAGTCTGCTTTTCACCGTATGAATCGTTATAGTTTAAAA
Source organism: Rana kukunoris (assembly GCA_029574335.1). Classification (NCBI taxonomy): domain Eukaryota; kingdom Metazoa; phylum Chordata; class Amphibia; order Anura; family Ranidae; genus Rana; species Rana kukunoris. Next base: position 78,505,158 of record CM056056.1, read on the forward strand.
ACTTCCTTCTGCGTTTAGTTTTAGATCTTCCCATCTTTTATGTCTTCCCATCTCCTCTCATTTGTTCCGTATTGGTGCTACTACTGAGGCAGCAAAATTGGTATTGGTGGACGGAAGTCCAAAGTTACAGATATTATACATACGCCCTGATGTTTGCCTTTGAATTTCAAATTCTTCATATGTTGTTTGGGTCATCGGACATTCCGATATCTTTTGGGCACATAGAAGAGCTGAATGTAGATGTTATGATCCATATTTGGGTTACAGTCTATTGGTACAGTCAAAGTGGCATGAAGTGGACTGATTTACGTAAATCTTTATCTTATATAAATATAAATCTTTGTTATATTTATAGTGGCCAGTCCCACAAGTTATTATTTTCCATTTGGAAATTTTCCAGCTGGAAATTACATTGGTCTCCGAAAAACTTTGGATGTTATTTGACTAATTAAATCGGATTTACTGTGTCTATATTTGATCCTTCTTGATGTCCTGATTTTCTCGGAGATCATACCTCGTTTAAAGGAGTTGTAAAGGAAAACATTTTTTTGGCTGAAATGACTGTTTACAGGGTATAGAGACATAATAGTTAACTGATTCCTTTTAAAAATGATTAAAAATAGATAAAAATCAATCATATAATGTACCTACAGTTTAGTTTCGTTTTTGCTGTTGTTTCCCGTCTCTCTGATGTACAGAGCCAGAGAGCCAATAGAGGGCAGTGATGGTTTGTAAAACAAAACTGGATTGGTTTAGACACACAGTAATCACACCTCCTTGATTAGTGACCACAGTGTGAAAGCTCCCAGTACTGTGGTTATAAGGAAACAGACAACCAGGAAGTGTCCAGAACAGAGAGGAATTACAGCAACATCAAAGCAAAAATTAACAATGAGGACATGTAACGAGGACTGCAGTAAGGTAAAGGAAGCTATTTAGCTTAAAAAAAAAATTGTTTAGTGACCCTTTAAGTTGGCTTAGACCCAAGTGCAAACATTTTGATAACATTCATAAACAAATTAGTCGAACGATTAGTTTATGCCTGTGTTAATGGTTTGTCTTTCAGATTTGGAAGGGGGCATTCTCGGTTTTTACCGATGTGACCAAATTTACTTGTCTGACATTGCACTGGACATTTTTATGCTGGATTTTCAGACCTGTGTGGAGTTGGCAGTGGGCCAGGGGGGGGGGGGGGGGGGGGGGTTCCATGCTCATTGTGGATGAGTTTGGTGTATGGGACTTTAATTTGTAATGTGTATTAGCCCGAGCTGCAATAGCTGAGCTAAATATGTTGTTGGTAAACTTTTAAGATCCGTATTACATTATATGTTGTTGGTAAATTTTAATTAATACCTATCATAAAGGGCTGTGGCCAATGAAATCTATAGAAATTGCAGTCCAGTTTTATATTTTAATGTGATATGTGTGTTCTCCTTACTGTCCCATGGAAATGGAGGGAGGGGCATGCAATGTCCCCACCCTACACATATGGGAAAGTGGCAGAAAACAATGTTTTAAACTTAGATATAAGTTTGTACTTGCGCATGATTGGTGTTTTCAAAAGTCACATGCTGTCTTCAACAGTCCTGTCACAAGCTGGTACCTATAAAAGAAGAAGAATGCATTATTAAGTGATGCAGTCGGCGGGGATTGAAGAAGAAAGTACATCCCGCCCTCCCTCCCATGTCGTGGCTCAAGTTATGAGGCCTTGTCCCTTTCTTAAGAAGATACTCTTTAAAGATACAGGTAATATATATATATATATATATATATATAATATATATATATATATATATATAATATATATATATATATATATATATATATACTGCACTTATGCAAAACAAAGAAGCTCCAAAAACCATTGATTTGAAAATAAACTTGGGAGGCAGCACTCCACCTGTAGGTTTCAACCAGCGTTGACACTCGTTGAAGATTTTTGAATCTACTTTTCCTAGTGAAGGTAGCCTGCTTGGTGTCACAAATGATGGCATCAGAGCTCTTTGAAGCCACTTTTGAGCATTGGAGTTTAAGGTAGTGGAGGGGCATATGCAAAGGTTTTTCATTTTTATTCTGAAAATTTAAGTGTCCATTCACACTTGCATAACTTAAAAAAATAGTTTGTGTTGTTTCTTCGTTTTCTAAAGAATTACAAATTTCCAGGACAATTCGGATTTAAATCAGTCTAAAATGTATCAACTGATCCGAATTCTGTGTGAAGAATAGCTGGTTGTTAAGGCGCGGGCCGGGAAGCTGGCTGCCACATTCTTAACAACCGATGTCCTGAACAACCTTTGGGTCTGGTATGAATTTTAAGGGAAACCCCACCCTAAAATAAAAAAAAAGGCATGGAGTCCCCCCCAATATCTATACCAGACCCTTATCCAAGGATACAGCCTAGCTGTTAAAAAACAAACATTTTAAAACATGTCCCCCAGTGTAGATCTATGGTCAATCACAACATCAGCCCACCTGGGAGCAGACTTTTTTTATTTTAGGTCGGCGCTGGCGGTGGGTGTTTGTGATTCAAGATAGGAGTACTCATTCACATTGGAGGGGAATTCAATTAGCCTCCCACCTGCAGGTAAGAGGCCCCTGTCCCAAAGACACCTCCCCATGTTGAGGGCATATGGTCTGTTATGGTTCAAGAGGGGGGTGCTTGCCTGCCCTTTTTTCCTGACATGCCAGGCTGCATGCTCAGATAAGTGTCTGGTATGGATAGTGGGAGTGTTTTTACTTTCTTTTTCATTGCATGCTTTCTTTTGATTTTGTGCCAGCGAATGAGTCACCAGTTGATGCGGTGGCTTCTCTGTCCGCTCCATAACAACCTGCTATTTTTCACACAGAATTTGAATGAATGATAATTTGGAATTAGTTAAAATTTTACATTCTGCACATGTTTAGCGACTTTGTAGAGCACAAACAAAATGATCACATTGGTCAAAGCCAAAGTCATGACAAAGATGCACTTATCCAAAGTCGCACAGTAAAGTTGCAAAGGAAATTACGCGATTTTGTAAGACTCAAAAGTGTGAATGCATACTAAAATGCAAATATAAATAAAAAGAACATCTTTTTAATTAACTCTGTAAATGGACGATAGAAGCTAATTGGTTGCCATGCACAATTGCTTCAGATTCTGAATATTCCTGTTTTGATTAATTCCCCCCCTCCCCTCCATTGTTCCCACAGCAGTGTCAACATTCCCAGTCTGACAGCAGCTTAGAACCTTATAACCTTCCTATTTGCTCTGAGATTTAACAGCTTTCAAAAATATTGCTAATATAATATTTTTTTTTTCCAGTTAAAATCATACATGGTCCTAAGCGATCCTATTCGACCATTCGTGTAAAAACATGATATAACTTAGATGAAAATAAGTTTTCCGGCCCACTAAATCTTTTTTAAATCATTTACAATTAATATTACCAGCACAGAAAATATTGAGTTGCAAAACATAAAAATGTCACACTTATCTGTTGAGACCATAATGAACTGCATATACATTAAAGTTGTCAAAGTTATGCAGTACATTGATAATGGGATGTAGTGTTAAAGGCACTTTGCTATCTACAAATCAAATAACACATATTTCAAAGGTCAAAGGAGACATGGAGATACAGTAATTTGCTTTCAACTTACTTTAATGGTACTTGAGAAAGAATTTACTGCACCTAAGAATAAAAGGGACAAGTAAAAAATGAAAATAAGATCAATAAGAATTTGGCTTTATGGAAACATCAACTTTAAGAGCTAAGTGAATGGGCAATTTTCTACTACATAGAGGTTTAACCACTTGCAGGAAAGGCACCTCATTATGCTACAGCTACACAAGAGATTTTTAGGAGCTCAGTTGTGCAATTGCAAGTGCTGGAAGCAACAAATAATTGCTAAACAGGTGCAATAACATAGTGCTCCAATCACGTGTAATTGATTGCCACATGATACTATTGCATGTTACTTTTAAGACAGGACAAATTCATTATTCCCGGAGGGACATAGTTACCATCAGTGTTAATTTTGTTGAATAAAACATTTTAGTCGACTAACTTAATATCATTTTAGTCTACTAAAATACGACTGAAACTAAAACAATTGAAATGACTAAAATTTGACTAAAACCAAAATGGCATTTTAGTCAAAAGTCTTAAATGGAACAAAAACTAAAATTCCATTTTAGTCAAAAGACTAAGACTAAAACTGAATTGAAATTTGATATCAAAATGAACACTGGTCTGTAGTGCATGTTCATGCTCAATACCATAAATAATAGCTTATTCGATTTTTTACTCCAGCAGTATATAATGAGTTTGGAAATTGTAGAGACATTCTTAAATAATGCATTACAATTGAACTACACCCATTAGATGTTATATGAATAAAATGAGCTTGATACCGCATACACACGACGTTTTTCGGGATGTAGAAAAAGTTGTTTTTTCCAACTTCATCATCAAAACGATGTTGCCCACACACAATCGTTTAAAAAAAATGCTCTAGCAAAGCGCGGTGATGTACAACACGTACCATGGCACTATAAAGGGGAAGTTCCATGCGGATGGCGCCACCCTTGGGGCTGCTTTAGCTTATTTCCTGTTAGTAAAAGACGATTCACGCTTTTCTGTCTGTTACAGCGTGATGAATGTGCTTACTCCATTACGAATGGTAGTTTTACCAGAACGAGCGCTCCAGTCTCATAACTTGCTTCTGAGCATGCATGGGTTTTTAACGTTGTTCTAGCCCACACACGATAATTTTTTACAACCCGGAAAAAACGACATTGTTTAAAACGTCATTAAAAAGTGCAGCATGTTCGAGAAAAAAAATTGTCGTTTTTCAGAACCGGGAAAACACACACGATCGTTTTAAATTACATTTTTTTTAAACGTTGTTTTTTTTCATCCCGAAAAATTGTTGTGTGTACGTGGCATTAGTCGACTAAAATGTAGGACATTTTACTCGACTAAAATACCCTGAAGATTTAGTCGACTAAATACAACTAAAACTAAAAAAAATTGCAGAAGATTATAATGGGACTCAAACTAAAATGCCATTTTAGTTTAAGACTAAATCGAAATTTGCTGCCAAAATGAACACTGATACCATACCAAGAGAGTACACTTCTACCATCTTGTATGTTTTACTATGACGTGGCTCTTATTTATTTTAACAAAACAAAGCTACTGAGCTTTATATTTTGCAGATACAGTACCATAAGCTACACATTAGGGTAGTTGCATCCCCTATCTATATCTCCAGAGGTACATATTTATTGCCTTGCCTTGACAACTCACTACAAATGTTTTTTTCAGTTTTACACAGTGTTATGAACTCCTTTGTACTTTTGTATTCAAGTACAAGATGTGGAAGTTAATCCTTTTTAAAACTGGATAACCAAAATAAATATCTATTCTGACAGGTTACCCTAATGCCACGTACACACGATTGGTTTTCCTGTGGGAAAACCTTGGATGTTTTTCCGACAGGAATTCCGCTCAAGCTTGTCTTCCATACACACGGACACACCAAATTCCACCCGTCAAGAACGTGGTGACGTACAACACATACGGCGAGACGAGATCAATGAAGTTCAATAGGCAGTTCGGCTCTTCTGCTTGATTCTGAGCATGCATTTTTTTTACGTGTCGGAATTCCATACAGACAATGAATGTTTTTTCCGCTAGGAATTTTTTCCATCGGGAAAATAGAGAACCTGCTCTCAAACTTTTGCTGACAGAAATTTCCGACAGAAAAAGTCTGAAGGAACATACACACGGTCGAAATTCCCGTCTAAAAGCTCACATCTGACTTTTTTCGACAGGAAAACCGATTGTGTGTACGTGGCATTATAGTAAAATGCAGCTCATGCATTGTGATGTTTCCACCTGTAAATTGGTTCTTGGTGTTCCCTTCCCTTCCAGGTGAGTGCACTGCACAACCTCTTTTGAGGTTCATGATTGCATTCACCTGCCTCACTCCAGCTTATAGAGGATTAATCAGGTTCTGGACAAGTAGTCCACTTAAGCCATGTGCATGAGCTGTGGTAATTTTAAAAGTGAGTCTGAACTAGGCTAAAACATTATAGTGTAACAATAGAGCTAATGTGCAGGCACCTAGTAGTTCCATATTTTGAGTATGAGCCCTCATGTCTACTAGGTCAAGATTACGCCACACCCTTGTAACATTTTTGACATATAGGAAAGCGATTAGTAGGCAAACCAATTACTTCAAATTCTGGCAGATTACCTTCACTACTTAATGCTGATTGACAGTACAGTTTATGCAAGATCAGGAGGAACCAAGTGGATAACTGTTCTGTGTTAGGTACTGAACAAAACTGTAATTAACAGGCCATTTTAGATAACTATTGTGTACTAAAAGAAAATTCACAGTTGAGACAAATTTGTGAACATTTCCCAAATGTTTGACATCACCATTTTCAAAGGATATTTTTCTATCTTTTGGAGGTTTTTAAAACATGTAACTTTTGTAGTACCAAGAGGAAAGGGGTGATGTCAATCATATTTTGCATTAACTATGAGGATGTAAAATATTCTGATTCAAAGAATATTAGAGACCAGAACTGGATTTCTAATCAAATTGTGTAAACCTCAGGGGATGAGTTTGGGGTCACCATGATTGGGTCATGGTCGGATCAGGGCATGATTAATATAGAGGTGGATAAAACCTAAGGGAGAAACTGTCTAGGAACATACATGTAGTAAATATGTAGCCCCTTTGTAATGGGGTGGTGTTCTCTCCAATTGTCAACAAGACAGGAATTATCCAAGAGGTTCCTGTAGGACATGGAAGGGGCCTCTAAGCCCCTTGTGTAACAAATTAAGAAGGTGGGAGCGAACCTCATAAAGATGTGTGTCCTCCCCAAATTCCTGTATTTGATCCAGGCCCTTCCCATCCAGGTACCTACTCCCTACCTTAAACAAGTTCAGGGGATATTTACGCGGTTTATTTGGGCACAGAAGAAACCGAGATTGAGCAGAACCCAAATGTCCCTACCCAAACAGAACGGAGGCCTGGCCGTGCCCGACATCAAACGATATTACCAGGCCACCCATTTGAGTAGAATAATAGACTGGAGGCGCAACGATACAAACAAATTGTGGATTCAAATTGAACAATCTCAGACCACGATCCCTTTGAAAAGCGCACTGTGGTGCTTTGACGCTCTCCCCCCACGTTTGAAATCCCATCCATTGATAGGGACCACGTTAAGGTGTAGCTTCCACGTGACCTTGCAGACACTTCTATCATCTAGGACTTTCCCGCTTTTCCCGGTCCTTGGGCACCCAGACTTCTCACCAGGCCTTAGCCCGACGGACTACCCGGGTCTGAGAGCGACGGGACGAGAGCAGGCATCTCAGTTTGTGACGATGGGCCGTTGGCCGACAATAGCCGAATTGACAGACCCCGTGGGAGTCTTCAGCCTCCCTTTCTGGAATGCGGTGCGGTTGCACCACTTCCTCCACTCTATCCCCGACCCGCAGAAGTTCTCTCGACCCCTGACGACCTTTGAGGAGTGCTGCTCGGATACCGGGCCCGCGACGAAGACTTTCTCACGAATGTACTCTCTTTTAAATTCACCCCCTATGCAACCTGACTTGAGATGCTTAGTGAGATGGGAGACGGACCTGAACCGGACTTTCTCGGAGGCACAGAAACAACGTATAATCTCCTTAGCAATAAAATACTCCTCTTGCACTAGAATTCAAGAAACTAACTTTAAACTGTTTGCTAGATGGTACCTTACACCCACCAGATTACACGTGTGCTTCCCGTCTGCCACGGACCGCTGTTGGCGGTGCGGGGTGGACGAGGGCTCTTTACTCCATATTTTCTGGTCCTGCCCCAAACTGACGAACTTCTGGTCGGAGGTCCGTCGTATCACACAAAAGTTCACGGAGTACGAGATCCCAGATGACGCTTCCTTTTTCCTCCTGCACCTGTCGACGTTGCCAATTAAATCCTACAAAAAATCGCTGGTGTGTCACCTCCTGAACGCAGCCAAGGCGTGCATTCCCCTCTACTGGAAGCAACAGTGCCCACCGAGTGTTGGTTGCTGGCTGCGGAAGGTAGAGGAAACACGTAAGATGGAAGACCTGATCCTTACTGCACAGCACAAACAGGAGACCTTTACGGAGGTCTGGAGTATCTGGAATATTTTTATTTTCTCAGATGAGGGAGTCTCCTTACTGTTGTCCTAACGCCCCCCTGACTAGGGGTGCCGTGGCCACTCAACGTCCTCGCCTTGCCTACATTTCCCCCTTCCCCCCTCTTGCCCACCCCCCCCCCCTTCTTTCTTACGCTTTCCTCCTTCTACACCTGCTATTACTTTAATTCCTCCTTAATATAGAAATTGAACACGGGGAGGTTCCCACTCGTTGTCGTTACCCCCATCGGAGTTGCAATGTTATGGGAAGGTCGTTAGATCTCTTCCCGTGTATGCATCTATAAAATGTCATGTACCGGGAAGGGTTGATATGTCCTTTAATCCCTTTGTACTCGTTTATTTATTTTTTTATCTTACTTTTTGATGACATGTATTTATCTGTTATATGTTTGGAACTTCTCCACATGTGTTCTTTCAATAAAATTTATATTTGAAAAAAAAAAAAGAAGGTGGGAGCGAAAGGGCAGCTGTCACTCATTTTACGCATAATAGGCAACCTAGCAATAATAAAAAAAAAACAGCCCTGCGGAGAGACTCTTATGGCAATTAAAGGGGGCTTTTTTTGTACTTGTACTCGGGGCAAATGCTCCGATGCTTCACCCGATACCTGGGCAGTCAGGGTGATCAGTGCGGTGGGGGAGTTACAAGCACCGATCACCGCTGACTGTCCTTGTATCCTCCTCCATTCTGCTGCTGTCCCCCTCCGTGCTGCCATCTTTTTCCATGCTGCCGCCGTCATGCCCCCCTCCTTGCTGCCGCCGTCATTCCCCCTTCTTGCTGCAGTCATCATGCCCCAATCCATCCTGCTGCCGTGTCCCCCCATGCTGCCGTCATGTCCCCCCTCCGTCCTGCCGCCGTGTTTCCCCTCCGTGCTTCCGCCGTCATGCCCCCTCCTTGCTTCCGCCGTCATGCCCCCTCCTTGTTTCCACCGTCATGCCCCCCTCCTTGCTGCCACCGTCATGCCGTCATGTCCCCCCTCAATCTGTCAGGATGGAGAGCGGCTCTGTCCATTCACATAACTGAAACATTGTAACCTCCTGTGATTACGATTTCTCAGTTTATGAATGGCTTCTCTCCTTTCATTTTCAGCGCAGCTGAGACTGTAGAGAAAGGGACTGGGGAATTGGTGTCCTTAGTCCCTTTCCCTGTCTCAGAGGGCAGATTTTAGAGGTCTATTAGGACCCCTGATATCTCACCAAAGACCCCCCCCCCCAACAGGGCTGATAAAAAAAAATAATTGCAATAAATAATAAAAAAATGAATTGTAAGAAATAAAAAATTAAATACAAAACACACTGACACTGTACATCCCCCCCACCCACCTTAAAAATAAATGAAGCATTGTAAAAAACAAAAAAAAAATTAAACAAATTGTAAAAAATAAAATAAATAAATAAATACATTGAAAAAAAAATCGGTAATCGTTATCGGCGAGTACTTGATAAAAAGTATCGGTACTTGTACTCGGTCCTAAAAAAGTGGTATCGGGACAACCCTAGTAAAAAGGAATGGAGGTACGTAGGGGTAGCATGGAAAAGTAGAAAACATTTTAGAACAATTCTTTTTCAGAATGATGATATGTTAGTAAATGGTAATAACTTTTAACAACTGCTTTATGTGACAAGTCAATGTTTATGATTTTACACATTAGTACAAAGAGTAGAAGATTACTTTCAATCTCATGATTAGTGAGAAAAAAAATCCCTTTTCACACTTCATCCCCTCTATATTTTTTTTTTTTTTTTTAAATATCTATATCTAAATACCCCATTATTTGCCTAAAGCCCTGGTCACATGAAAGCTGGGTTTTTCTTCTGGCTTGTAGTGTTGGAGACCTGCAGTCTCCACATTGATTCCTGGTGGCATGAATGCTGCCCATTAGCTGTGAAAAACGATATCACTGGACCCTAACTGGAGTCCTAACAGGGTGAATTCTGCATTTGCTGAATGATTCACTGTTTACCTCTGTAACCTCTGTCACAAATGTTTGGTTTAATACATACTTCATGAAAAGCTGTTTAAAGTGATTGAATTTTTTTTTTAATTAAAATAAAAATGAATGTATACTTACCTGTTCTGTGCCCTATGGTCCCTTGCCTCTTGTTGCGGAGTGTCCCGTCTACACTGTCTGCCCCTCCTCTTCTCCGAGTGCCCCCTCAGTAAGCCATGTGCTAAGGGGGCACCTGTGCGGGCATGCTCTCAAGCCACACTTTGTGCATCCATAGACACACACTGCACTGTTAAGCCACATCCCGACTCCCTTCTCACAAGATTTGACTGACAGCAGCAGGAGCCTATGGCTCCTAGTTTCCTATGAGACCAGGAAGAGAGAGCAGTGCTGATGCAGATGTTACAGAGCTGGATCGTGGAGAAATTAGGTAAATGTTTACCTTACAACTAGCGGGACAATTTTTAACCATAATGCAGGAAATGCATTAAGGTAAAAATGTTTACACTTTAGAACCACTTTAAATTCTAGCAGACATAGAAGCTTCCCTTACCTCTTGTTTTTGTAATTCTGTGGATGAATTGTATTTACTGCAACTTGCCCATAAAACTTATGATAATAGAAAGTTTGTGCAGTTATCTGAAACATATTTACATTCCCATTTAAGAGAAATGTGCATAGAAAGATAATATATCTTGCAGGATGTGAATATAGTTAATTCATTCTTAACAAGTAATGCCATTATAATGCTAGCAAACTGCTGAGTTCAACTGAAGGGCATGGCATATGAAAAAAGAATATTTGTCATTATGTAGAAACCAGTAAAATGAATGGTATTGCTGCTTCTTTGAAGTGAGAGGAGTGTCATGCAGATTGCAAAGTCATTATTTTCCTATCCTCTGGTCACACAATTTCATTATTGGATCATTTAGAGTGAGCTTTTTCTTAATTTACGCAGAACTGTGAAAAACAAAATAATGGAAAACCAAAATAACAAAGCGGGCATCAAAACAATCTATTCAATTCCACAACTAAAAGAAAAAAACTGTCAATGCTTTCCATTGTTAAATATACAATTATTTATTTCCCCATAGTTAATTTTTTTTTTTTTTTTAAAGCACGCAGTTTTTCTACCCAACCCCAAAGCATTTTACATTTAGTTTTAATTAGTGTTTATTCAGGTGTCTATTACAACCATTCCACAACCTAATCTTGCGCTCCAAAGAAGCTGGAGCCACTCGCAAATCAAATGACAGTATGTCACGGCACTTGGGGAAGGTTGCTGGGAAAATGTGTTTCCGGGGCATTGTCCCTTCATTATCAATTCAACTCTATGTGGCTAGGCTGTGAAAAATACTCACACATGTGGTATCCCCATACCTGAAAGGAGTAGCAGAATGTGTATGGGGGTTGAATTCTAAGTATGTCTAGGCTGTGTGAGAGAAATATATTTTTGTTTAACAACTTTGTGTAAACAAATACATTTTCATTCCACATTTCCAAAAAAAAATGAAGTCTTCAAAAGACTAAAGCCGCATACACACGATCGGTTCAAACTGATGAAAACAGACTGAAGTTCATTTTAATCGGTCCAAACCGATCGTGTGTAAGCCCCATCGGTCCATTATCCTTCGGTCCAAAAACAGATGGCTTGCTTTAAAATCGAACTGATGGACGGCTAACCGATAGGTCAGTAGTTAGTACTCACGAGCATCGGGTAAAAATCTACGCATGCTCAGAATCAAGTCGACGAATGTTTGGAAGCATTGAACTTCGTTTTTTTCATCATGTTGTTGTGTTTTACGTCACCGCATTCTGACACGATCGGTTCATAAACCGATGGTGTGTAGGCACATCAGTCCATCAGTCAGCTTCTTCGCTGAACCGATGAATCATCGGATGGAACGATCGTGTGTACAGGGCTTTACTATGCCTTTTAGAAGATACTTTGGAGTGTTTACCTCACAAAATGTGGTCATTTTGTTGGTGTTTTCATGTCCTGGCACACCAGTCAGGAAATGAGATGTGTCATTTATGCCCCTAAAATGTCTGAAGATGCTCCTTGCATTTGAGCCCCATCTATGTGGCCAGGCTGTGAAAAAATATTTTTGTTTAGTGTAATTGTAAGTATGCGTATGCTGCGTGTTGGCAATATCTTATGGATTAAATTAAATAAAAACTTTACATGAGAATTTTTTTATTTATTTTTTTATTACATTTTCCAAAAGCTTGTGGAAAAAACTTTTTTTTTTTACTTATTAAGCCTTTCAGAAGACATGTAATTTACAGTGCTGTAATACAGATCAAACAAAATTTAATATCAGGCAAAGATAACCTGAGTAAGTACAAAATGCAGTTTTTAAATGATGATTTTAGGAAGGGGGTAAATACTTTTTTATATCATTGTATGTCCCCCAAAACCCCAAAGGGGTTCCTTGGATCTTGGGCCCCTCAATGCATTTAGGCCGTGAAAAAGTTTCACACATGGTGTATTACCCATACTTAAGAGAAAAGGCAGAATGTGCTTTGGAATGTAATTGTAAGTATGCTCATGCTGTGTGCGAGAAATAACTAGTTATAGTGCTTTACTTTGCATAATCTGTTGCAGTATAACATTTTAATGTGAAAGCGCTGCTAAATAGCTCCTATAAAGAAGCACATATATCCATATATAATTAAAAAGAAACACAATTCATAATAGAGTGCAAGTGTCAATAGAAATAATTCATATTAAAGTGCAAGTTCCAATATAAACAGTGCTAAAAAATGAAAATGTGCAAAAAAACCCCGAAAAAAAGCCCTTTTAGGGTCTAAGGTGGAGGTAAGCCTGCATTGCACTCGGTGAAGGGGGCACAAGTCACAGAGTGGAGTCTATTCTGTATTTGCTATACACGCTCACAAAATAGACTTTTTTTGGTGCACTATTCATAAGCAGATTTTCTATTTTCATTATTTATGGCCTTTTTTTTTTTTGCACAATTCCATTTTTTGGCACTGTTTATATTGCCACTTGCACTTTATTATGAATTATTTCTATTGCCACTTGCATTTTATTATTAATTGTTTTCTTCTTAGTTATTTATGGATGTATGTGCTTCTTTATAGGAGTTATTTAGCAGCGCTATCACATTTATATTTTATACAATTGCTGTGGATGTGGGAACACATAGTTCAGGGGTTGGCAACCTCGGCACTCCAACTGTGGTAAAACTGCAGATCCCATCATGCCTCACCTCTAGGAGTCTTGCCTGTGATTGTCAGGGTCTTGCAATGTCTCATGGGACTTGTAGTTTCACCACAGCAGGAGGGCTGAGTTTGCTTACACCTGACATAGGTGATAGCAGCAGCTTCATATATTCCTTTTGCCCACCATTAGGTGGTAGCGGGCAACTATTCTATTGTTTTTTATACTCTGTTGTAGGTCATCGCACCATGTATGCTGTGCTGTATATTTTCATAGTCCAATATGTACTGTACATTATATGCCATACTATTCCACTCTGTACATTGGCATAAAATATACAATATAAGCTTGTTATACAGCTATTACAAATACTTTGTTCAAAGAATAGGCACATTTTTGCTTGTCCATAAGTAATGTAGAATACTGTTTAAAACGCAGAAATGTTGAAAATATTGTCACACCTCAGTACCTGAAACCATTATTTTTGTTTTCCCCTTTATATTACAGCACAGCACACATATTAAGACACTGTCCAACTGGAGGTCCAGATATCGGTGGGACAGACAAAATCATGAAGGTAAACATTTCTCCACCTCAGCTTTGCAAAGCTGTATAAATTAAGGATTTAATTAAGATGTACTAATATTTTCAAATTTATTAACAGTACTGGGAAAGAGTGAGTCACCATTATTCTGCATTTTTGCCAGTGAATTAACTCATGGTTTTCTGCTTACCCAAAGAGCAAATATAAAATCCAGGATTCCAAAAATGTTGGCAGTGCATGGTCATATTCACTTTGCAAAATCATTTTTCACTTCAAAGCATTTACACATACCCTGTAAAAATTCCTAATTACAGCTGTCAAATATACTGTTGCCAGCTGATGGATTTAAAGGGAGTGCTTTTTCCAAAGGCCTTAGATTTAATGTTTCATCAAAATAATAAAGGAATCATCAGTAATTTATTACTTGTTTTCCAAGGCAGGTATATACTGTACTAAAAACATTCATGTGCCTAAGAGGTAATGTGCAGCCAGTAAATAAAAAAATAACAGGTACAAAATGATTAAGATATTACGTGCATTCATAAAGTATTCAGACCTCTTTCACTTTTTTCAATTTTATTATGTTGCAGCCTGATACTATAGTTATTTAACCACTTTAGCCCGGACCATATTCCTGGTCAAAGACCAGAGCACTTTTTGCAATTCGGCACTGCGTCGCTTTAACTGAGAATTGTGTGGTCGTGCGACGTGACTAAAAAAATAGAGCGACATGTTTGAAAAAAAAATATTTTTTACTTTTTACCATAATAAATATCTCTGTTACGTACCTCGTGGATAGAGCCTAGTATGCAGGAAGGAGCCCCTCTTACCGCCCGGGTTCAGGGGCTGCTGGAATGGGGACAGCAAGCCCGGGAGCGCGGCGAGGTAAAAGTGCCTGGTGATGACAGCAGACCGGCCGGAATGGAGATCTTGCTGACAGGCGGTGTAGGAGACAGCGTCTCTGGAGGGCCACCGGAACCGGATAGCGGAAGCTGGTGAGACAAGCCGGGTTAGGTGCAAGACAGGAGCAGGTATACGGCCCAGCAAGGTCAGGTGAGCGGATAACCTGGAAGTCACTCTTAGCGGAGGTAGCGTTGTCAAAGTTCAGGCACAGGTCTGTTAACGATGGGCAGGAGAGCAGAGCGGAGTCAGATCAAGCCAGGGGTCGGTAGAGGTATTTGGGTAGTCAGACGGAGCCGGGTCAGAAACGGGTTCAACAGGTATCGGGTTCAAGCAGGTATCAGGTTCAATAGGTATCAGGTTTCAACGGGTTTGTGGACACTAAGCTGCAGATCAGACAGCGAGGTGTCATTGCTGCTGCTGAGCTTTTAAAGGGTAGATGGGCACAATAGGTGCATGCGCGTGCACGTGCGGCGCGCAGACGCGCGCGATCGGGGCACGAGCGCGAGCAACAGGGGCTCGTCGGAGCCCACAGGTAGGTCCCTGACATTGCCCCCCCCCCCCCCCAAGGGGCAGCCTCCGGATGCCAAGTCGGGTTCTTTTTTCAGGGTGAGCGGAAAAAAAATTATGAATCAGTCTCTGTGCATGGACGTTGTTTTCAGGTTCCCAGGAATTGTCCTCTGGGCCATACCCTTTCCATTTTACTAAAAATTGCGTTTGCCCTTGCCGTCTCCTGCAGTCGAGGATGGCCTCCACAACATATTCCTCGCACCCATCAACAAAAACAGGTTCTGGGGGACTGGCCCCTCTATCAGGAAAGGGATCCGGAACTGCAGGTTTCAACAATGATACATGGAACACTGGATGAACTTTCAAAGAATCGGGTAAGGATAGTTCATACGATACCTCATTGATCTTTCTTCGTATTGGAAAAGGCCCCATGAACTTTGGTCCCAACTTCTTTGAAGGACAGGCCAACTTGAGGTTAGTTGTAGATAGCCAAACCTGGTCACCTGGCTGAAGATCCAATTCGCCTCTCTTTTTTCGGTCAAAGAACCTCTTACTGGCGGCTTGGGCTTTAGTCACTGCTTCCCGTAATACCTGGTTGTTGTGGCTGAGGAACTCCATCGTACTCTGCACTGCACTGGGGATTCTGAAAAAAAGTCAGGTAGAAAGGTTAGATCAAAACCATAATTGGCAAAGAAAGGGGATTGCCCAGTGGCTGAATGGTTGGCGTTGTTATACGTGAACTCTGCTAAAGGTAACAGGGAGACCCAATCGTCCTGGGAGAAGGACGTAAAGCACCTAATGTATTGTTCAAGAGTCTGGTTGGTCCCCTCTGTTTGCCCGTTGGTTTGGGGGTGATAGGCTGAGGAAAAGGAGAGTTTAATCTTCAAGGCTTCACATAGAGATTTCCAGAAGCGGGACGTGAACTGAACCCCTCTATCAGACACAATGTTGGAGGGAATTCCATGTAGCCGGACGATCTCCTTGATGAAGATACGAGCAGTCTCTGTAGCCGTTGGGGTACTCCTTAAGGGAAGGAAATGAGCCATTTTGGATAGGCGATCTACGACCACAAAAATTGCCGTACACCCCTCCGAACAAGGAAGCTCTACTATAAAATCTATGGAAATCATCTCCCAGGGTCTATTAGGTACAGGTAGGGGCTTCAGCAGTCCCCAGGCTCGGTTTCTTGCGGTCTTGTTCCGATTACAAGTGGGGCATGAGTTAACATATGTTTTGCAGAGGTTTTCCAGGTCTGGCCACCAGAAGGTACGACGTACCAGTTCGAGGGTCTTCCGAACCCCAAAGTGCCCTCCCAACGGGTGGTCGTGAAGGAGTTTCAGGACTTCCACACGATTTGTTTCCGGAACGAAGAATTGGCTACCTCTCCAAAACAGTCCGTCCCTGGATGTTAAGGTGATGCTGGAAGGTTTGGAGGCGTCTGTGGATGTTTCTCTAATTTGGGAGAGTAGACCAGACTGGAGAAGTAGGAAGTTACCTGCTGGTAGGATGGTGTCGGGAACAGATATATCCTTGGGGTTATCATGCATCCGGGATAGTGCGTCTGGCTTGACGTTCTTTGAACCTGGTCGGTATGTAATGTGGAAACAGAAGCGTGAGAAAAACAGTGCCCAGCGGGCTTGACGGGGTTTCAACCTTTTAGCGGATCTCAGGTATTCGAGATTTTTGTGATCGGTATAAATTAATACTGGATGGGCTGCACCTTCTAACAGGTACCTCCATTCCTCCAAGGCGGTCTTGATGGCAAGTAACTCACGATCTCCGACATCATAATTTCTTTCCGCAGGAGAGAGTTTCCGGGAAAAGAACCCAACGGGATGCATTAGGTCTTTATCCCCCTGGCGTTGGGAGATAACAGCTCCCACTGCGACTTCATATGCGTCAACCTCGAGGATATAAGGTAGTGCTGGATCAGGGTGACTGAGGATCGGGGCTGAAGTGAAAAAATTCTTGAGTCGGTCAAAGGCCTTTTGGGCTTCTGGGTTCCAGCCAAAACGTAGGTTTTGTCTGGTTAGTTGTGTGATGGGGGAAATTATTGCAGAAAACCCCCTGATAAATCTTCTATAGAAGTTTGCGAACCCTACGAAGCGTTGTACTCCCTTCTTGTCCAGGGGTACTGGCCAATCGAGGATAGCGGACACCTTCTGAGGATCAATCTTAATCCCGGTAGGGGAGATTACCAGACCCAGGAACTGGATGGTCCGTTGCTCTAATTCGCATTTCTCCGCCTTGGCGTACAATCTGTATAGCCGGAGCCGGTGGAGGACTTTACGAACATGTTCTTGATGTCTGTCTAATGATCTGGAAAAGACTAAAATGTCATCAAGATAGACAATTACAAAGATGTCCAGAAAGTCTCTGAGCACGTCATTAATGAAGTGCTGA
Source organism: Rana kukunoris (assembly GCA_029574335.1). Taxonomy (NCBI): domain Eukaryota; kingdom Metazoa; phylum Chordata; class Amphibia; order Anura; family Ranidae; genus Rana; species Rana kukunoris. Next base: position 78,522,835 of record CM056056.1, read on the forward strand.
AAAGTGGGGGGCGCATTACACAGTCCGAAGGGCATGACTAGGTATTCGTAATGACCGAATCGGGTACGAAAAGCTGTCTTCCAATCGTCCCCCTCCCGAATACGGACCAGGTTGTAGGCTCCTCTCAGGTCTAACTTGGTGAAGACGGTAGCCGACCTCAGTTTTTGGAAGAGCTCGGGTACCAGGGGTAGCGGGTACCGGTTTTTCACCGTGATATTATTTAGCTTGCGGTAATCCACACACGGGCGGAGGGACTGGTCCTTTTTGGTGACGAAAAATATTCCGGCGCCTGCTGGGGAGGTAGAGGGCCGGATGAACCCCTTATCCAAGTTTTCGTCAATATATATTTTTAAGGCCTCCTGCTCCTTTTCTGACAATGGGAAGATACGCCCAAAGGGAATTTCGGCCCCTGGAAGGAGCTCGATCGGACAGTAATAGGGGCGATGGGGCGGAAGGGAGTCGGCCCCCCGTTTACTGAAAACATCCAGGAAGTCATGATAGGGTTCAGGAATGCACTGAAGCAGGCTTGGGTCAGAGTCCATACATAGTAAGGTGGGAGGTGAGCTGGTGGGCCTGGGTATACAGTATTGCTGACAGTAAGGGGACTGAAAAGACACTTCTCCAGACACCCAATTAATCAGAGGGTTGTGGGCCTGGAGCCAGGGCAGGCCAAGGATCACCGGGAACAGAGGAGAGGAAATGACGTCTAGGATCAACAGTTCTTTGTGTTGAGGGGCGATTAAAGCGGGTAGAGGAAGAGTCTCTTGGGTTACCTGTCCTGAACTGATGCGGGAGCCGTCGGCCAGGAAAACAGAGAGTCCATGGGTCTTTCTTCGTAAGGGGATGCTGTGCAAGTTGACAAAGGCGACATCGATGAAGCAGCTGCATGCCTGGGGTCAAGGATAGCGTTGACCGGAATAGTCCTTCCCTGGCACTGTAACGAGAAAGGTAGAGCAAGGTGGGTTGCATTGGCCGACAAGGCTGAGAAGTTGACAGGAGCTGAGAGGGGGCACTTACGTGTCTTAACAGGACAGTTGCGAACGTAGTGGCCAGTCCCGCCGCAGTACATGCAAAGGTTAAGTTGGCGACGACGTGCCCGCTCTTCGGGTGGTAGTGTTGGTCGCATGAGGCCAAGTTGCATGGGCTCAGATGAATCCTGGTTGGTGCTGGAGGGATTTGGGCAGGTAGTAGGCAGGTAGCGAGAAGCCGGCATAGGTACCCTTGCAGTCATCCAGGTGGGGCGGTTTGGCTGAGAAGATCGCTCAGCCCGGCGTTCACGAAGCCTGCGGTCGATCTGGATGGCCGTGGTAATTAGATCCTCGAGGGTCTCAGGCACCCCCACTCGAGTGAGTTTGTCTTTCAGGTTTTCGGAAAGGCCCAAGCGAAACTGATGCCGCAGGGCTGCATCATTCCATTGAGTGTCCGTGCTCTGCCTCGCTGGGATTGTGCCTCCCCTCATTTTCGCCTCTGCTCCTATCCGCACCCAAGTCACATCAGTGACCTTATTATCCCTTCATCCTCATTTCTGGAGCCAACTTGGCAATATGCTGCGACTGGAGGAACATGACTGCCAATTTGTTGTTTATCAGTGTTCTCCCCTCTCTATAGGCTCATGTTATCCATTCCTCAACCTCAGAGCCAACATCAGAATCAAGTAATGCCTGTGCATCATCAAGTGACTGACACTGTGTTCAAATAATTCAGCTGAATGTCATGCATGATGATAAGGCTATGGCAGGAGTAGCTATGGACAAGGAGGCAGAATAAGCCACTCTGGCAGATGTGGCACACTATTCTCAGATTGGGTCATAGTGGATGAGTGTGGTTTAGTAAGCCAGTCCACTGCCTCTTCTGCATGCTGTAGCTAGATAGCACAAGTAACATCCCTAAATACAAATGTGCCCTGCCTAAGGACAAAAAGATGTTTCTTTTAGTGGCATGGGAACACCTGCCTCTTCTTGTTGGCCTCCCAGACATGATGGGTAGCTTATTACCCAAATGTAATGGATTCTAGGAAATGTGTAATTGCATGCACTTTATTTAATGAAAAGTGGTGTTTGGTACACTTTAAATAAAGAGGACTGCTGCTAACCGAAACAATTAAGAAATAATAATAAAAAAGAGGGAACAACAGTGTCGCAGTCAGAAAAACTGAGGCTGGCAATTAAAAAAAAAGGGGGCAGGCACTGGTCAAAAGAAAAAAACTGCAGCAACCCAAAAAAAAGTATACAGCCCTAAATGGTATATAATGCACTACACTAACACTATACTGACACTACAATATACTCACACTATACTGACACACTATATTCACTACAACTATACTATACTCGCACTACACAAACACTACACTCAGTCACAATAACACACTAACTCGCTAGTAGCAAACAGAACCCTGCTATATCTATCTAACATCTGCAAAAGGTTCCTGTGGGAAGGAACATTTTATAGTGTGGGTTGGGACTATAAGCACTGAGCCATGATTGGGCACAGTCAAGTCATCGCGACTTTGTCCAATCATGGCTCTTACTGTGCTCTGTGTCCTGATTGGGCAAAACTTGCACCTGACCACTGTGCAGCAGGCAGTGCATTGTGGGGTGCTCATTGGGTGAGCGTCCTCAAAATGTGGGTGTTCGCCGAGCAGACAATGTTTGCACCGAACTTTGGCTTGACTCGAACTGTTCACCCAACTCTATTTAGCATACAAAGTGATTAACAGTAAGCACTGGGCTTAGGATGACTTTTGGTATCCAGATCAACCTATACAGTAGCAGGACCACCTCAAGTGAAGCAGTGAGCAGTAGTAAAGTTTAATCTACTGAGCATTGGAACTATAAAGCCTGATCACGATGCTTGTCTTAGACCAACAGGGTATGCACTGTCCAAAAGCAAAGGAGGATGGTAGAGGATAGAGAGGGCATGGGAGCAAATATCAGAATAATTATTATGAGAGGGGCAGTCCTTTCTGATGTTCTTTAGCAGCACTTTCTATGCTTCCCCTGTCACAAATAAAACACATTGTTAATATGGCAGTTTTAACCTCTCCTTTTTTTCACTGTGGGGCCTGGCTTGTCTAAACACCCCCCCCCCCCCCCTCCTGGTCCCACTTAGCCAGCTGACCTAACTTTAAAGGCTAGGTAGTGCATTATAGATAAAAATAATTTGGTCTGGTGAATTTCTGAATTTTAATAACTCTGACATAGAATCAAGATTCTGTCCATAATTGGAAGCTTTATGCAAAGGGGCCTTTGCTTCAATTCATTTTATGGCACAAGGTCCAGTCTACAGATGGCTTCAGAATTATATTAGCTACTCAAAATATTATTTGTAGTTAGTCCCAGTTGAAGGGAAGAAAACTGTAACACGCTTAAAACATATTTGTTTGCTCCACAGATAAAAATAAACACAACATTGTAATACTCGGACAGTACATAGATTCCATGTACAGTATTGTTGTATTATTGGAAATCATGGGCAGATGCATTGATTTGCTTAGTGCTCAGCTGCTGCGTTATGAGAGAACACGTGAAATCCATTTCAAGCAAAGGTTGCTACATAGACAGTTTCTGAAAACTTCTTTCTGATTTATATACTTGGCAACCGAATACTTCATTTATTATAACTTTTAGCTACAAATGGATTTACAAAATGGGTGCAGACTTGGTTAATGCAATGTGATTAACCCTATGGACCATAACCTTTACATCTTTAGATCCATTAAAACACTTAATTACTAATTATTTTTATTGCAATTATAAAATATTTGAGCGAAAAGTGAATTTTAAATAAAGGTGTTGCTTAACCGTTCTCGCACATTTGTGGTCGTAATTTCACAGCCATGCAAAACGGAACAATGCAACTCCTTTAGATATTTATTGGTTGTGGCGAACCAACTACTACAGTGGAATTCTGCAGTTAAAGAAGTGTACATGGCAGGCAGGTAGTTGATTCTGGTAGATATTTCATAAAAAAAAAAAAGTGAACTCTTAATTCACATAATAGAAAAATAAGTCATATGCCCCGTACACACAATAGGAATTTTTGATGAAAAAAGTCTAATGGATTTTTTTTATCAGAAATTTCTATCGTGTGTGGGCCCAATAGGATTTTTTTCTGTCAGAGTTTGGAAATAGAACGTGTTTTATTTTTTTGTAAAGGAAAAAAATCCTATGGGAAAGTCTGATCGTCTATGTGGAACTCCAATGGAGAAAAAACCCACGCATGCTCAGAATCAAGTGGACACATGCTCGGAAGCATTGAGCTTAATTTTTCTCCGGTTGTCGTAGTATTTTACGTCACTGCGTTTAGGACGGTCGGAATTTAGTCTTAGGCCGCGTACACACGAGGGGATATGTCCGCTGAAAACGGTCCGATGGACCGTTTCAGCAGACATTTCCGCTCGTGTGTATGGGCTAGCGGACAGATTTGTCCACCCGACAGATTTCAAAGCAAGCTTTGAAATCTATCCGGTGGGAATCTGTCCGCCCGACATGTCTGCTGGTTAGTACACTTACCAGCAGACATGTCGGCTCCCACCGCCGCCGCGCCGCTGCCGAATGGATTCGGCGCATGCGCGGAAGTCTTTTACTTCCTGGTGCGGTGACGTGGCGGTGTCGCGGCGGCGTCAACGTCACCGCCGCGTCATCGCCACGTCACCGCGCCGTCCGGCGGCGGGGAATTTGATCCGATGGTGTGTACACGCCATCGGATCAAACTCCCGATCGGACATATCCGATGGAAATGGTCCGCGGACCGTTTTCATCGGATATATCCGATCGTGTGTATGGGGCCTAACAGTGTGTATGTAAGACTGATGGAAGTCAGCTTAAACTATATTCTGACAGAAAATTCCATCGGATTTTGGCCCATAGGAAATTCCTATTGTATGTACAAGGCAATAGGGTGCACATTGAAACTATGAAAAACTGCAGTTATACTTCTGCACAAATCATGGGATGGGTAATATTGTCTGTTTTGGTGACATGGCCACCGAACAAATAGAATGGTGACTCCCCCTAATGGGGACTTGGAAAGCAATAAAAACTTGGCTAAAGGTCTAACCTCTAAACCTTAAAAAAAGTGGTAGCGTTAACAAATAACAGACCAGCCTAGATCTAACCTTAAACTAGGCCGATCAATGCGTTATGGCCCTTTCACTGACACTGTTACCCTGTGGGGGTACTTCTACCTCTAGTTTGGCCTGTCTGCGGTTGTTATGAGATCCATTGATTATTTTTGGGGATTGGAAGCATGAGAGAGAAGGATGAGATTTCTAAACACTACATCAAATTATCATGTACCTTTTTGACTAGAGAAATGTTTTGACTGATGATGCTGAAGATGCAGGATCATTTGTGAAATGTGTAGAATAAGACAGTCACTCACATTCTAGCTGCATATACAATATGTAGATATTACCATAGGAAAAAATTCTGTTGACGTGTTTGAACAAGATTTTTGGGCACAAATACACATTGTAGGTCTCTTTTGAGCTTAAAGGGATACTAAAGGTTCCCATTTTTTTTTAAATAACAAACATGTCATACTTACCTCCACTGTGAAGCTCATGGTCTTCTGGGCTCCCTCGGCGGCTGTCTCGGCTCCTCCCGACATCAGCTAACCCCCTTCATGGGGAAGCTCTCTCCCAAAGGGGTTAGCTTGCCGGTGCGCTCCTGTGATACAGCCGGTGGCTATAGCCATCAACTGTATCACTCGGCTCCGCCCCCCCAACGCACCACGTCATTAACTTGATTGACAGCAGCGGGAGCCAATGGCTGCATTGCTATCAATCAACCAATGAATGAGCCGAGAAGCCAGCGCGTTCACAGCACTGGACTTTTGAGGGGTCAGGTAAGTAAATGGGGGGCTTGGGGGCTGCTAATCCTTGAATGTTTTTTCCCCTTAATGCATAGAATGCATTAAGGGGAAAATGCATGTACCTTTACAACCCCTTTAATGTTGTTGGATGTTACTTAAAGGATGTTACCTAAAGGATAAGTTTACCTTTTCAAAAAAAATATATAAATGCACATATTTTTGCGGGGGCATGTTGAGTGTTGGCAGATGTGCCAGTTCTGTGGTTTACCCTGTGACACCAGGTGTATTCACCAGGTTATTTCTCGTGCCTATGCATTAAAGGGTAGAGAGCCTCACTTTGTAGTGAAGTAATTCTAAAGTCTTTATAAAGCCACATGCTATGGGGGCACTCATGCAGGTTCGATCCTGAGCCATGGTCTGTGTGTCCATAATGTGCCCACTTTAAGGCACATTCTATTAGATTTGTAGGCACTAGATGTTAGTTCTGTTCTGAATTAATATTCGGACAAAGTTTTTGTTATTCGGAGATTCAAGTATATCTGAATACCCAAATTACAATATAAACAAATTTTACCGAATGCTCCGAATAACAAAACTTAATTTTGTCTGAATTTTGGAAAATTGGACTGAAATTCAAATCATATTTTATATCGAACTCCACTCGAATTCTAACCGTACAAATTGCAGAAATCAAAGACTGTGTGTGTTATTAATGCTGTTTTAGTTCATTCAAAGGTGATTTCATTGTAAACATTTGATGAAGATTGTTCTTTTGTTTGTACACTTTGCCACATTCGAATCAAAAAACAATCAACATTTTTTAATTCGACCGATTCAAAATGAAAAAATAATAATCGGTAAATTCAAAAAAAAAAAATCAAAACATTCCGAATATAAATTCAAAAAAAAAATCCTAAACACAAATTGAATGAATCAACCAAATTTAAAGCAGAGCTCCACCCGCATTTTTTATTTATTTTTTTCAAAGTCGGCAGCTACTAACAGTGTAGCTGCTGACTTTGAATAAGGACACTTACCTGTCCTAGGCGCCCGCGCTGACCTGATCCTCGATCCCGGCACCGCCATCCACAGTCAGGGAAACAGGCAGTGAAGCCGTGCGGCTTCACTGCCCGTTTCCTACTGCGCATGTGCGAGCAGCGCGGCGCTTTGTGAATGGTCCGGCTGCTTTCTGGGATACACGCAGTTCCCAGAATGCAGCGCGGCCCATTCACAAGAAGACACCGAGAAGAGGAGGAGGAAGAAAACCACACCGCGGATCATGAGGGCAGATTCGGGACTTCCGCATAGCAACAGCCTATTTAGGGTGAGTATTTTATTTTTATTTTTTCATTTATTTATTTTTATTTTTTTTGAAAAAAAAAAAAAATCAGGGTGGAGCTCCGCTTTAACGAAACAAAATAACTAGATTATAGATCGAAACAAAAATTTTTTTTTCGTCATGCACATGTCTAGTTGGCACCTCTTTTCAGCATCAGGCTTCTGTTTCACAGCTGTATATTTAGTGAGAACGGTGATCACTGATTGATTGCATTGGAAAACCATACACCTGAGGAGGTGGGAGGGAGCAATCCCCTGGAAAGGGAGCGCAGCAGCAGGATGTGTGCTAATGAGGTCAGCTGGTGAAGTCTGTCACATCCTAAGATTTGTCCAAGAAGTAATTAAGAGGTTTTTTAGACAACAATGAAACAAAGCAAAAAAAGGGCGGAAAGGTGATAGAATGACCAGTCTAAATGTTAAAACAACACAAATGGCATTTAACAAACTTATAAACCAAACGAGAGAACAAAACACTTGGAGGGTGTTATGTATTCCAGTTTAATAAAAAGTGTAAAAAAGTTTTAAAACAATACAAAACCAAACAATAGTCTGGTGCAGATTGTAGCTTACATATCCAGAGTTGGCCTGCAAGAGATGGAATACTCACGGTAATCTCTGTCGGCTGTCAAATGAAATTGCGGTTGGTGATAGAACTGGCCAGGGACACAGGATGTCGTAGCCGTCAGGCCAGAGGATGACACAGCCCCAAGTGCTGGAAGATCTTGTTCTCATTGAAGTGGTGAAGAAGGCTGGATGGTCTGCAGTAGGGTTGTCCCGATGCCATTTTTTTAGGACCGAGTACAAGTACTGATACTTTTTTTCATATACTCGCCGATACCGAATACCGATACTTTTTTTAAATGTGTCCCCCCACATATGCAGCCATGTCGGCGGGGGGCACAAGTATTCGGCAGGCATCGAGGGCATTTGTACTACAAGTACTCCCGCAAATACTCGGTATCGGTCCCGATACCAATACTGGTATCGGTATCGGGACAACCCTAGTCTGCAGCGCAGGTGACGATGTGTTATCTATTGCAGAGAGGGATTGTTGTCCTTGCAAAGAGCTTCACTGAAGAGTGAATCAAACAAAACTTCCAGTGTCATCTAGCGGCTTAATCACCACCTTCCGGTGGCTGCAAGATCATCTGACAGCTGACAGATTACCATTGGGTTCTCTCACCCCTTTTGGGACTGGGGATGTGAGTCTTCCATCTCCTTGAAGGCCAAATCTGGATATGTAAGCTACAATCTGCACCGTAAATATTGTTTTGGTTCTGTAACTTTAAAACATTTTTTTTTTACACTTTTAATTGAACTGGAATAAATATTGTAGCACTACCCCCTCAGGAGCCGCTGGTTAGATTGGGATCGGGGAATTAAGTTACCTCTGTGTGGTGTCTAGGGGTAGATGCAGCGACCAAAGCAGTAACGAATGTCCAACCTGTAGCTGAAGTTTTCTGAATGCTTTATTTTCCTGGTCCAACACGACCATCACATCAACTTGAGGTAGATGGGAAAATGTTGATGAAAGTAGAGCAACTTTGCAGAGTCAGGCTTGGATAGAGAAAGCAGTCCTACCTTCTGTAATTAAGTCAATCATGTCGCCACTCCAGCCGGAGTGGGTGCAGTGCACCTGAACAGGCCTCTCACACAGACCTGGCAGCCAGAGTGTTACCGAGAAAGCTGAGAAGGAGCAAGTCACTGCCCCCGACTTGGCTCTAGAACAGGGATCTCCAAACTATGGCCCTCCAGTTGTTATGGAACTACACATCCCATGAGGCATTGTAAAACTCTGACATTCACAGACATGACTAGGCATGATGGGAATTGTAGTTCTTGAACAACTGGAGGGCCATAGTTTGGAGACCCCTGCTCTAGAAGATTAGTAGAGGCCTCTGCCACAGGTCCGGTACTTAAGAGCAATAGAGCATATCCTTTCAATCCTGTCCTCTTAAAATATGGAACCCCAGTAAGTCACTGAGGTTCCTCAGTCACTTCAGTGTCTCTGAGCCATGAGGTCCCAGAGTCGGGAACTCCGCGTGGCACGGGCCCCGGCCAGGTAGGCCATAGTGGTGGGGCCTATGATGTGCGCACACCCTGAAGGTGGGTGCCACACCTGGAACCGGGAACCCGCCAAGACCCCGAAAAATTGCGTCTGCCACAGATATACCCCTCCCCAGCATGCCACGCGAGGGAACCGCTCCTCCAATTGGCTGCTGGGGAAAAGTGGTTCTGCCTGAACCCCTCTGGCGCCACCTGCCGCCCAGAGATGGGACCACATCTCTGCAGCGCAGAGTGACCCACAGGACAATTCAGGACTGACAGCCGCCGAATTTGAACAAATCAAACTGGGTGAGAGCAAGTAAGTCTCTCACCCTACTAACTTTAGCGTAGCGTCCTTTCTATAAGTAAAGGGGCGCTACAATAGCAATCGTGAAATGTATTCCACTCACTGCCTAAACTTTCTTTGCTGTTCACACATTAGAGGCGCTACATTGTTTAAGTGGTCTTTTTAAACAACAAGCTGGACACTGAGGAAAGGGGGCTGTGTAGGATAAATAGAAAGCTTTTTATTTTCTGCAAAATAAGTACATTAATTCTATATTGCTACATAGGGGAGCTGGAATTTAGAAAAAGAATAAAAAAAGGTGAACTTAGCCTTTACAATGTAAATACCTAATTTGGTCAATTAATAGTGCCAAGTGTCATAGGAATGCTTATAATACTTAGCGCCATCTAGTGGCTAAATTACATAATTTCCATGGATGAATGGAAGTCAGTTTGTAGCTTTCAATTTTGATATTGGCATTCTACTGCACAAATCATTTTAAAGTCCAGTTTAGTACTTTATATTCATATAATTCAATTGCTTATTTAATGATTATTATTAGCTTTAGTGTGGACCAAAGATGTAGCTTAGACACACAAGGATCACCAGGACAAATACAATATGTGTATGAAAGTGTTTATACAATCCATTGAAGTGTTACTGCATATTTTATCATTTCTACAAATTGTTGTACAAAAACAAGGCCAAAGTTGTAATATGTTTGTTATTTTTCTGATACAAGGATATTTGAGGCCATGCAATCCCCAGGAGTTCACATCGGCTCACAAATCTTCCAATGCCACTCTTTCTGGAAAACGCCAAACTTTTCATGTAATCATCAGCAATCTTTTGTTTTGCATGTGCTATTCTTTTAAAGTTCTTCTGTAACACAGCACAAATAGACAAGAAAAATCACCAATGTAGGGCCACAGACAGTGGTAAAAATTTGAGGTTCATAACTTTCCACATTCTAAAGCTCAAAAGAGCTTTATTCTGGGCTTTCTAAAAATTGTGCACTCTCCATGCAGTCTACACCTAACCATGAATCTTATTTGAATTACCAGCCAACTGCTTGTTGGTATTTTTGTTCTACAACGACCAGATACAAAAATCTCAGACATTTATTTTCACAGCTAAAAAAACAATATATAATCTCGGCAGCACTGAGCTAAGTAACCGACTTAACTCAGGCAAAGCATTCATGACCTTTTGTTAGATGCTTCCCTAGCACAGAGCAGATTGGGGACATAACAATAAATTTTACTGCTGTGAACAGTTTCCAAAACAGAATCTCAAAAACACAGTGGTTCCTTGTTTTCCCTGGTCGTGCCTAAATTTTAAAATGTACTCTGTTTTTCTGTGAGGGCTTTGTACGCTAAACATAATATAAAATAGATTATTTGTTTTGTCATTACTTTTTTCTAATCACCATCATAAAACAATGGATAGAACAGAGCTTCAAAGGGCAGGCTGAAAGGTGATGAAATAACAGTAAGTTATTGAGAATAGATTAAATAAATTGCAATGAACAAGACACACCAGCTAACACATACAGAATGATCATAGATTCCATTCCAAAATCATTGTATAATGTATATAGAATACAGCAATATATTTTATAATTTAAATAATTGTAATGTAAATACAACACTCGTGTAACATATGATTTGTCATACGTAGGCACACAGCTGCCAGAACTCAATGGTTCCTGAAGATTGTCTCAAGTTTTGTAGATATGGCTCTCTCCTGGTTTTAAAGGGCATTGAAAGAAAAAAATACCCACAGCTCTATGATTGCAGCATCTAAATCTCACTGGGGGTTATATGTATGTACAGCCGTGGCCAAAATGTAAAAAAATTACACAAATAATAATTTTGCCAAAGTCTTCCCTGTTTTTAGATTTTTTTTCAAATGTTACTATGGTATACTATATTATGGTACTATGGTATACTGAAGTATAATTACAAGCATTGCATACGTGTCAAAGGCATTTATTGACAATTACATGAAGTTTATGCAAAGAGTAAATATTTGCAGTGTTGACCCTTCTTCTTCGAAACTTCTGCAATGCATCCTGGCATGCTGTCAATCAACTTTTTGGCCACATCCTGACTGATGGCAGCCCATTCTTGCATAATCAATGCTTGGAGTTTGTCAGAATTTGTGTTTTTTTTTTTTCATCTGCCTCTTGAGGATTGACCACAAGTTCTCAATGGGATTAAGGTCTGGGTAGTTTCATGGCCATGGATCCAAAATGTTGATGTTTTGTTCCCCAAGCCACTTGGGGGGTGGGGTACGGGACTAATTTTGTGTGCAGTCTAACTGTTGATTGTTGATCATTTTGATTATTTATTCTTTTAAACATGAGTAGTCGTGTGAAGCTATTTCATTGTGACTTGCAATGACAATAAAGTATCTTATCTTAATAACTCCAAAGGATGCTAAGCTGGCCCTGCTCCAATGCCAAATCAAAACAATTGTGTTTTTGACACCAACAATTATTTAACATGTAATTATTTCTAGTTGCCCAACAGGAGATGGCCAAAGTTTGGAGGAGACCCTTCATCCCTTTTCAGATAGTCAAAAACAGTATGACCACAATAATGAATAACTACAAAAATGTTCAGCACCCTTAATGATTCTCAATCCATACTCCTTAAAAAATGAGAACCGTGGCTTAACTATGCCATTCCTTATTTGAACCCTTACAGCCTTACTTATTTATAGCTCACTATCCTGATTTGTTTCCGAGTCTGTGGAAAATGTACCCCATGACCTCTCTTCCCAACCCCCCATCCCCTCAGGAGAATTCACCTTTCCACCCTTACAAGGTGGCTTTCCTTGTCGCTATGTGTGTCTTAGTCAGTTGCGGTTGTAATAATTCCTAGAGCCTTCATTCTTCCTAAGGTGGTGTCAGTCTTTCTCCTCAACCGGGAAATTGTTCTTCTATCCATCCAGCTGACTCTAGGGTATCAGAAGGAGATCTCTCCTCATTGTCTGGATCTAGTTTGTACTGTGTGTGTCTACCTCACAGCCATGGCTTCCATTAGAAAGTCTGACTATCTTTGTCATCCCTGATGGTCCATATAAAGGAAAACTAGTTTCTTGTTCCACCATTTCTCGAGAGCTCAGACAGACCATCATACAAGGTTATGGTCTTAAGGATTGTGTTCTGCCAGCTTCATGGAGAGTCTTTGAGCTGCAGGCAGCCCCAAGTTCTGTTGTTGTTGATGTTGTGCAAGCTTGTTAGTGTTTCATTGCTGTTGCATAAGTCATATGGGCTGCCTTTGTATGTCTCAGTAGTCTCTAAATCCATCAATGAAAGAAAATAGGATTTTTGGACTCCAAGAAAATCCTTTTCTTGGAGTTCATTAGAGTGGTTGTAAACCTCAGGCCGCGTACACACGATCAGTCAAAACCGATGAAAACGGACTGAAGTTCAGTTTTTATCGGTCCAAACCAATCATGTGTAGGCCCCATCGGTCAGTTGTCCTTCGGTCCAAAAACAGAGAACTTGCTTGAAAATTTAACCGATGGACACCTGACTGATGGATCAAAACCGATCGTTAGTATGCAAAGGCTTTGGTCAAAAGGCCGCGCATGCTCAGAATCAAGTCGACGCATGCTTGGAAGCATTGAATTTCGTTTTTTTCAGCACGTCGTGTGTTTTACGCCACCGAGCTCTGAAACAATCGTTTTTTTAACTGATGGTGTGTAGGCACATCAGACCGTCAGTCGACTTCATCGGCTAACCGATGAAAACGGTCCTTTGGATAGACTGATCATGTGTACAAGGCCTCAGACATGAAATTGGACCAAAGCACATATTTCTATAGTGTTTACCTGCCTCTCTCGAAAGCACTAATCATCATGTCTGTCTGCTGTCTAGTTCCTCTGTTATCAGCATGAATTCCTATTGACAAATTTTCCTGACACGAAGAGAAGCAAAGGAGACAGGGGAGGGATCAATCTGTTATTGACAGTCCCAGCTGTGTGGTGTGTGAAGGGGGGGGTATCCCTTCCCTCCAATCAGCTCTCAGAGCTCTTATTCAGTGTGTAACTGCAGCTCCCTGCCCCCTGCTTTATGTGTCTGTGATTTTTTTAATGTTCAAGCTTTACACAGATGTACAGGACAAATGGCTGCAAATAAACCGATACAAGCTATATAGGAGGATTTTTTCATCTATGTGTATCACCTGAGGTCAGTCACTTCCCTGGGTATGGTAAGGGTTACAACTTTAAGACACAGGTCCCACCCATTTGTGTATATAACCTTGCTATCTGTATTGCTGTTCCACAAAGTAAAATCATGTTTTTAGCATATCAGTTTTGTGACAATAATGAAACACATGTTTATAGTGCAATCATTGCAAAGAATGATCAATTTGTGTTAAAATCGTCTGTCATCTAATGTTTATGGGCACTTTGAAAGCATATATTTAACTAACCATAAGGGTACCAACATGTGTAATCAATACTTGCATTATTGAAACTTTTTCAGTGGCATGCTATATGCTGCCTGTCTATAGTAACATTATACGGAGATTAGATGCAGTAGCAATTTTCTTCCCCAGAAAGTAGGTGTGAACAAAATAGGGATCCATGTTACTACATTGAGTAATCACTGTCAGTAAAAGGGTACACTATTAACCAGTAGTGATTATTTAAATACATGTTTTTTTCTAGCTTTGGATTTTTGTCAACCATAATTAACCTCACCAAATAGTGTTTTTAACTTGTATGGTATAACCTGATGAAAAAATACATTTAGAATCCAGAAGCAGCAGAAAAAGCATATTATAGAGAGAAACTCACTGTTTTGTTGGAGTATGAATTTGTCACAGCAGAGATTCTTGTGTCTGGAAAGATGGCAGCAGAGAGACTGTGCTAAGAATTTTAATAACTGAATGTTCAAAACAAGACCTACAATAGCCAGCAGAATACAGCATGAACAGAGAATGAATGCTATCGATGAACACACCAGAGTTTGCACCATTGCCTTCACCGAAGTTCAGAAACTCATGGCATTTAAAAGTATGAATGGCAAATTTAAACTTAATAAACAGCATCATTCTAGTAATCTGACGGTGGGTCAACTGCACCTTTTATTGTCTTACTAAAATGAATAATATTACAGTAATTAAAAAAAAATGATAAGCTTAAATTTAAATAGGCTTAGGGTAAAAAATAAAAGTATGTGCGCTGCATAGCACCCTGTCAGATTTAGGTTTCTACGGGATTAGTACTTTCCTAAACAATAACTGAGGAGCCATGCTTAGTCTGCAGCAGCCTGATGAAAAGACGATAGCTGATTCGTTTGAGCACTTGGCTATTACCATATTCCTATGAAGTGAGAGGAAAAGATATGGCAAAGAGTGCTGAGTTTACATCTAAACTACCGTGTTTCCCCGAAAATAAGACGTACTCCGAAAATAAGCCGTAGCGGGATTTCGACGCAAGATAGAAATATAAGACACCCCTCCGAAAATAAGACGTAGCGATGTAGTGTCGAATCTCCGAAAATAAGATGTAGTGTCGAATCTCCGAAAATAAGATGTAGTGTCGAATCTCCGAAAATAAGATGTAGTGTCGAATCTCCGAAAATAAGATGTAGTGTCGAATCTTGTAGTGATAGGCATGTCGTATGCGGCGCGGCGCAGTAAACAACACGTCATAGGTGTATGTTACTGTACTGGTGCTCAGGAGCTGTGAGGAGAAGAACACTCTGTAAAGCAAAAAGATTCTCCCAGCATTGACCAGCAAACCCCTCTCTCACCCCACACAAACAGATCACCCCAGCTCCACTGTGCTCCACATCAGCTTTGCTGGCCTATCTTTTTGTACAACCAGACAAGATGACTGCAAAAAGAAAGAGTTATTCTGTTGAGTACAAGAAAGGAATTGTGGAGGACTCCCGAGGCAAGAATCTTACGGCTTTTTGCAAAGAGAAGAAGTTGGATATCCGAATGGTCCAAAAATGGCGTGCAGAATACGATAATCTCAGTCTACAGGTGGACAGAGGAAATGCTAAGAAGCGTAAGTGTGGTTCAGGTAGGCAACCTTTATTTTCTGTAATAAAAATAAGACACCCCCCGAAAATAAGCCATAGTGTGATTTCTTGAGGAAAAAAAAATATAAGACGGTGTCTTATTTTCGGGGAAACACGGTATATAGCAAGTCTACAGCGTAAAAAAAAATGCCTAAGTTGACACAATTAAAACATTTTTGTTCAATTTTAAAATACATTTTAAATAATAGTCTAGGGAATGACTCATCGGTTACTATTTCTAGCTAAAGATACATTATTCAAATAAAGATTCTGTCAGTTCCCATTAATTATATCCCTGACTAGCAGTGGGAGCCTATTTGAACCAGTACATTGTATTGTTACAGTAGCTGTAGAAATATTAAGCTACCTATCTCTCATGCATGCTTGCCTTGCAGCTCTGGGTCATAAGTTTAATTCCTTGGGTTTTCTCTGGGTGTCGTTTTCCTCCCACAGCCCAAATTCATACAAAAAACTTTGCATGATGATGTATATCTCCATGTCAATAGATTTTCATACAAGCACCATATAATAGCCAGTATTGTAAATATATAGAAAATAAACAGTGCAATTCTCAAACAAATTGCTGCACAATAATCATATGGTTTCAGAGGCCATGTATTATTATTATTATACAGGATTTATATAGCGCCAACAGTTTACACATCGCTTTACAATAGAAAATGGAGACAGTACAGCTGCAATACAATAAAATACAAAAGGGTTAGTATGGCCCTGCTCATAAGAGCTAACAATCTAAGAGGGTGGGGCAAGTGATTAAAAAAAAAGGATTTATCTGTGGGGTATGAGCTGATGTAAGTGATAAAAGAGGCATAATAGGCTTCCTGAAGAGTCTGGTTTTCAGAGATCGCTTAAAGACAGCCAGAGTAGGAGTTAGCCGGACAGATTGAAATAGAGAATTCCGGATGGTAGGGGCACTGGAGAAGTCCTGGAGACTAGCATGGGAGGAGGAGACAAGGAAGCTAGAGAGCAGGAGGTCTTGAGAAGAGTGGAGAGGAGGGTTTGGGTGGTATTTGGAGACAAGATTGATGATGTAGCTGGGGACAGAGTTGTGAATGGCTCAAGAGAGACTGCGGACATGACACAGACTGCGGACATGACGCCAGAGAGACTGCGGACATGACGCCAGAGAGACTGCGGACATGACGCCAGAGAGACTGCGGACATGACGCCAGAGAGACTGCGGACATGACGCCAGAGAGACTGCGGACATGACGCCAGAGAGACTGCGGACATGACGCCAGAGAGACTGCGGACATGACGCCAGAGAGACTGCTCCGTCCACCACAATCTCTCCCTTCCGCACAAAAAAAAACAAAAAACAGAGAGACTGCAGAGAGAGCTGCCAAACTGCGAGACACCAGAGTACATGAACTGCACATGACGCTGCTGACTTGACGCCATGCGGACATGACTGCGGACATGACAGTGCGGACATGACAGTGCGGACATGACAGTTGACGCCAGTGCGGACATGACGCCAGAGAGACTTGACGCCATGCGGACATGACACACTGCTCTCTGACACAAGAGAGACTGCTCCGTCCACCAGCAGAGAGCTGCAGCCCAAACTGCAGGGTAGAACCCTCTGCTCATGCAGTTCAGTTCCACATGAGGCTGGCCAAGGAGTCAGACAGCAAGCGCCCCTGACCTCCTTGCATGCTAAGTTTGTTGGAGAGGAGGAGGCAGATCTGAAAAAAAGCTCTCCTGTTAACCTGTGTGTTACAGTGGGGTTTTACACTAAAGTGGCTGCTGCCCATGGACATTGATAATTTCTTGGGATTTTCGCCGGGACAAAGTCTCCACAGGACAACAGTAGTTTTTTCGTGAATGTGCCAGGAAATCTGTGACTGTTGGTGACTATAATGAATCACAACCCAATAACATGTACATAGATGTGCTACTATTGCAACATGTTTCAATAGTAGTTGTAATCCAGAAGGGGCCTAATAAAAACTTGTTTTTGTGCTATGTTTATAATTATCTAACCCTTGATTTTCTTTAAGGGTGCATTAATAATTTCATATCTATCTGATACAGTTTTTATCGTAAGAACTTTGTTATACCTTTGAAAAAAAATATATTGCAAATGAAGGGGCCTAATATGTTTTATAATGGCACTTTGGTAAAGATTTGTAACATTTTAGTCTTTGTAGCATGTTTTGCAACATTCATGGTTCAACTGCTGTATTCAAATGTAAAAAGCAATACGTTATATACTTTATACACTATATTGTCAAAAGTATTATGATGCCTGCCTTAACATGCATACTGTATGAACTTTAATGGCATCCCAGTCATAGTCTGTAGGGTTTATTATGCAAGCACTTTCACACTGGGTTGGCTTGAGAGGCAGTTTTCAGGTGCTTTACAGTCGCTATTTGTAGCGCTAACATGCCTGAAAACTGCCTCAGTGTGAAAAGGATCTTAATGCTCATATGTAGCCAATACATTTTTGCATCAAGGACTTTGGAGCTGCCAGATCTTCTCTCTTATAAACTTTCATAATTACACCTAACTCTGGCTGCCCCAGCATACCTGCATAGGTAAAGTCCTTTGTGTAAAGTCCATGTTTGGTAGAAGTCGGATATGGTAACAAGGGATCCCAAGGGATATGGTAACAAGGGATCCCAATGCTCCGATGGTGGACCACAGGCCCCTGCGAGCTATTGTCAGGGTATTGAAATCATGCACTAGAGGCTTCTTGGATACAGAAAACAGCTTTACTTTTATGGAGAATGGCGGAACATATCTTACAGCATGGAACAAGAACAAGGAGAATAGAAGTACATAGATACAGAAGGTACATCCTGTGATTAAATTACAATAGAAAATACACACTATAAGACCCCTTTCACACTGAATCGTTTTTACAGCGTTTTAGTGTTAAAAATAGCGCTCTTAAAACGCTCATAAAACGCTCTCCATGCATCTCAATAGACCTTTTCACACTGAGTTCTGCAAGCAGCATCTTTGGAGCAGCTTTTGAGCGCTGAAAAAACGCTCCAAAAACGAAACTGAAATGAAATGAATTGAAAGCGCTGTAAAAACGCCTTACCCTTTCACACTGAGGCGCTGAACTGGGGGGGCATTGAGAAAATTCCTGCAAGCAGCATCTTTGGAGCAGCTTTTGAGCGCTGATAAAAACGCTCCAAAAACGCCCCTCTCCATTGAAATGAATTGAAAAGCGCTGTAAAAACGCCTTACCCTTTCACACCGAGGCACTGCAAAAATGCCCTAAAACTTTAGGGTCTTATCGGTGCTTTACCAACACATTGGGATTGCAGATAAGACTTTGCTCGAATAACGCTGTAATAACGCTCGAATAACGATTGAATAGCGAGCGAAAAACGCCTCAGTGTGTAAAGGGCCTAATACTGCTGTGCCACCTGCTGGATAGAAAGGTATAATGCATACAGTATTGTCAGTTTTTAACAACTTTACATTACATGCTGTTGTGCTTTTCCAACACCCCTTCTCAACAACATGTGCTTTGTCAAATTATATTCAGCCTCTTCTGGAAATAACTATGAAATGACATTTCTTCAACAAAGGCTTGGTGAGTGTGTCGGCAGTCATCTCCTCTGACGGGCAATATTGAATGTCAATAACACCTTGCTCTTGATTGTCCCTCAGGAGGTGATACTTGACATCAATGTGTTTGGTCCTAGGATTGACCCTTTCTGATTGCTTAAGCTTTATACATCCCTGATTGTCCTCAAAAATGGGAATTGGTTTTAAATGTGTCTATCCCAATGTCCACAAAAAGTTGACAAATCTATATCGCTTCTTGACAAGCATGTGCTGCCGCAATGTACTCTGCTTCAGTTGAAGATAGAAGGGACAGTTGTTTCCTTTTAACTAGACCAACTTATGGTTCCTTCCCCATACTGGAAGATGAATTCACTTGTGGATTTTTAGTCTGTATAGTCCCCCGCCCAATCAGCAACCACATACCCAACCAGTTTTGGATCTGATGCTGCTGGTAACCGTAACTTCATGTGAATTGTTCCTTTGTTTTATGATGGGATGTTTTATGATGGGAGCGAATGTTTCATTGTAATCTTCACCAAATTTCTGGGAGTAACCCTTGGCAACTAGTCTGGCTTTCTATATGTGGATATACCTTTCTGTGTCTGACTTTACTTTGAAAGTCCACTCGCTTCCTATAGTTTTGTGGTTAGGAGGGAGCTCTGTGAGTGTCCAGGTTTTATTTTCTTGAAGTGACTTTAATTCTTCTTCTGCTGCCTTTCTTCATATATTGGCTTCATATTTTGGCAGTTTATCTATGTCTTCCCAGCATGCTGGTTCAAGTATGCTGTGTGTTTTGACAGTGTATGACCGCTTGTGGGGTGGTGTCCCCTTTGTAGTCCGAGTAGATCTTCTGACTTCAGGCAGTTCAGCAGGATCTGGTGGAGAACTTGATTTAGGCATTGTGAGTTCCACCTCTTGTTCTGACTCCTGCACAGGTTCGCTTCGATCAACTTTTTCTTCTGGTATGCTTTGCATATTCACTTCACAGTTTTCAGGGGTCCATGTTTCTGGTGATTGACAAAGTTTCAATAGACCGTAGTGTTTATTTTGATGAGAGACAGTCTTAGTTTGCTCGCTGTAGCCTAATAGAATGCCTTCTATGGCTTTGTTCTTCAGATTGGATCATTTGGAATATAGGCATATGCTTTACATCCAAACACTCTGATGTGTAATTTCTTTAAAGCCCTGTACACACGATTGGTTTGTCCGATGAAAACAGACTGATGGATTGTTTCCATCGGTCAAACCGAACGTGTGTGGGCCCCATCTGTTTGTTTTGCATCAGTTAAAAAAAATAAAACATGTTTTATATTTTCCTATGAATAAAAAAACGATAGACGTCTGTGTGGAAGTCCATCGGTCAAAAATCCATGCATGCTCAGAATCAAGTCGACGCATGTTCGGAAGCATTGAACTTCATTTTTCTCAGCACGTTAATAATGTTTTACGTCACCGTATTTGGACACGATCGGATTTTTGACCGATGGTGTGTAGGCAAGACTGATGAAAGTTGGCTTCATCGGATATCCGACCAAAAAATCCATCGGATTAGATTCCATCAGCTATCCGATCGTGTGTACAGGGCTTAAGAGTGTGATTTTTGCCTTTCTGCTATGCCATTTTGTTCAGGGGTGTATGGTGTGGTTGTCTAGTGCAGTGTTTTTCAACTCCAGTCCTCAAGGCACACCAACAGGTCAAGTTTTCTGGATTTCCCTCAGATGAAATGGCTGTGGTGATTACTAAGGTAGTGAAACTGATCAAATCACCTGTGCAAAATAATGGAAAGCCTGAAAACATGACCTGTTAGTGTGCCTTAAGGACTGGAGTTGAAAAACACTGGTCTAGTGTACTATTCCTTGCCTCTTCAAGTATGAAGCTATTTCTTTTCTTATGAATTCTCCCCCATTGTTGGTGCATTAATATTCCTGGTTTACGTTGGAATTTGTTGCTAGAAATGACAATGAAATCTTAAAGTTTTTCTGATGTTTTATTCTTGTGTTTCATTAGATAAGTAGTTGTGTATCTGGAATAATCATCAATGAAAGTCAGTCTATCTGTTCCTGCCTGATGTGGGTGTTTTCATTGGACCACATGCGTCTCTGTGTATGAGATCCAGGGGGTTTGTAGGTTTTCTTTGAGATGCCTGTGGAAGGGGAGCATGTGTGGCTTTAGCTTTAATACAGCACTTGCATTTCATGAGCACTTTGCAAGGCACGCTATTGTCAAATCTTCTGATAACCCTCTTTTTATAATGTCCTGTATAGCTTCTGGACTTCTATGCCCCAGCCGCCTGTGCCATAAGTGAATACATTTGCTGTGTATGTCGTTAGAGACTATATTGGCTTGCTGGTCTGTGGTCATGAGCTTATATAGGTGATCATCAAACAGAGCAGTGCAGCGCAAACCTAAATAGCATAATATTAATATTAAAACGAATTTTACCAGTGAGACATAATTGAATTAATAACAGTGAAAAAATAAAATAAAATAAAATAAAAAGAAAGTCCACATTTGCAGTAAACAAATTTAAAAACATAGAGTACTCCACCATTCTTGGAAAACCAATATTTCAAATATTTCAAACGTGATCTTCACCAGTAAAGATGGGTACTTACCTCACACCAAGACCCTGTTTTACCAAAGGTCTAAAACGCTTAGAACAAATGGCGATGTTTTCAAGACTTTTCCTCAGTGGCACCAACGAATCAATATGAAAAAAAAGGCCAGATAGAGCTTCCATATAAACCAGGTCTCTTTAATGAGTAAAAAATGTGCAGGGTTCCTTCAAGTAGAAAATACAGGCATAAAACACCATTGGAGCTCAAATGAAGATGTGGGACATAAGGAGTGACAGGGATGGTTCCTGACCCCGGACGCGTTTAATACTTTCCTCACAGGGCCTCCATTTTTTACTCATTAAAGGCTTTTATATGGAAGCTTTGTTGGCCTTTTTTTTTGCTTTGTGTTGGTGCCTGAGGATTGTACTCCGGGTCCTTCATCTTAATCTTTGAGCTGTTTCCTGCCATTTGTTCAAGCGTTTTAGACCTTTGGTAAAACAAGGGTCTTGGTGTGAGGTGAGAGTACCCATCTTTACTGTAAGGGATCACGTTTTGAAATATTTGAAATATTGGTTTTTCCAAGTCACATTGGAGATACCTGACTGTTTTGATCACAGGATGTTTGCATTTGCATTGGACTTTCTTTTTATTTTATTTTATTTTATTTTTTCACTGTTATTAATTCAATTATGTTACTGGTATGAGCATTTCGTTTTAATATTAATATTATGCTATTTAGGTTTGCTGCACTTGTTTGATATATTTACTTCAGGAATTTTGTGATTGTTCTTTTGGTGTTCAGTGTCAGAAATTCCTCTTTGAGTATTTTTCTTTTTACACTTATTATTTTTATTTTTTTCTGCTTTATATTTTTGCGCTGAGGCCCCCCCCCTGTTTTATATAGTGATCTCCAGTTTTACTTTTGTGAAATTGCTTAGTTAAAATACATTCATCTCCCTGGAACTTAACTGAACCGAATGTTTTCAAGACTTTTCACTGTAGAAGACTCTTCTAGTTTTGAACATACAGCACTTTCTTTACAAGCTTTCTTTGTTGTGCTTTGTGCCTTTGTACATCTTAAGAGGGGCATTTTCTTTCCTTCTGTCATATTCATCGGTTAATTTACCTTTGAATATTCAGTGTCAGCCACTGCTCAGGCCTGGTCTCTAAAGCGTTAAAAGGGGAAAATATGTCTTGGAAGGCTGAGAGGGGCAGGGCAACAATGTTATCTTTGATGTCTCTCCAATGGCACACAGCTGCTCTCTGATCTCTAGCATAGATTTCATGTTTCACATTTGCTGGACTTATTCTAGTCTCATCTTATGTAGCTTTCTTAGTAGAAACAGCTTACTTTTGAGGCTTGAATGCTCATGCATCTAGTTTAAACTTCACAGCTGGTACAGTAATTGGCATTGTTCCACTTTGCAATTGCAAACTTCACATCTGAACTGTTTGCCATCTTTCAGCTGCTTTCATACAAAATTCACATACTCACTGTACTCACTGTCTTGCAGAATTTTTTTTTCAGTCCCTGGGGTGCTGCTGGGTTTGCTGCTGCTTGTAGTATCCTCCTCAATGCCAAGATGTGCCTGGATGTGCCTGGGCCCATAACCTATTGTCAGAGTGTTGAAATCGTGAGCTAGAGACTTCATGGATACAGCAAATGACTTTACTTTTCTGAAGAATGGCAGAACATATCTTACAGTATGGAACAGGAACAAGGAGGATACAAGTGCATAGTAAGATACAGAAGGTACATCCTGTGATTACGTGAACACAAAGAATACACACTATAATACTGCAGTGCACCTGCTGGATAGAAAGGTATATTGCATACAGTATTGTCAGTTTATTAACAACTTTACTTAACATGCTCTTTTTCTTTTCCAATACAAGCTTTAGAAAAGTTCTCATTCCCGTGACTGCTTTCCAGTCCTCTGGGACCCGAACCTCTTCTCTCTTAGGCCGCGTACACACGATCGGTTCAAACTGATAAAAATGGTCCAATGGAGCGTTTTCATCGGTTCACCGCTGAAGTGGCCTGATGGTCTGATGTGCTTACACACCATCAGTCCAAAATCCAATTGGGTCAGAACGTGGTGACGTAGAACACAACGACGTGCTGAAAAAACGAAGTTCAATGCTTCCAAGCATGCGTCAACTTGATTCTGAGCATGCGCGGGTTTTTGGACCGATGCTTTTGCGTACTAACCATTGGTTTGGACCGATGGTCAGGCGTCCATTGGTCAGATTTTAAAGCAAGTTTTAAAACTTTGGTCCGAGGGACCACGGACCGATGGGCCGTACACACGGTCGGTTTGGACCGATGAAACTGGACTTAAGTCCATTCTCATTGGTTTGAACCAATCGTGTGTACGCGACCTTAGATCACACAGGAAGGGAGACCAGACTTAAAAAAAAAAAAAAAGCCAGCGAACATGATCAGGGAATGTGGCAAAAATTTTAACCCCTTTTCCCTCAACTGGTCAGCCAAGTAGCTAACTAAAGCAGTACAGTAGGCAACCTGCCTACAGGCACTCTAGAGACGTTCTGTACAGAAATGCCATATGGAAAGCCCCCCAGAAATGTAATTTCCTGCTTGTGTGATTGGCTTACTGATTTTCCCAGAAATCTGCACTAAGATACAAGTCAGATTTTGGACATCCTCTGCAATAAAAATTTCATTTTTGGTGAGATATTCCTAAAAGTAAACCATGTCTAAAGGGATTCAAATCCTGCCACTTTCCTCATTAAAACCCCGCAAATAAAGCAGCTGATTGATAATTATGACATCATTCACATGCTATGTGGGGGCTTTCCTCCTGTCTTGGTATTGGGATGGTATTGGCAAGTGGCATGGTGCTGTGAATGCAAGCTAATTGGGGAGATCATTGAAACTTTTAACCTATTATTATGTGGAAAAGATTGTCTATTGGTGCAATTTGATTCATAGTGGATTGTATTGTAAAGGCTACCTTCCAAACAAGGTATATATTTTGGGGAGTGAGTACAGTAATTTACTTGCTGAGGTGACGGGCACTTGGTGCTCTGTTTTTGTTGCACTTTTTTTTTTAATTTTGCACAATATTTTTGCACTTTATGGTCGAAGATTAAAGATGTGAACTGTTTATATTTACTTAATTTTTTAAGCATATTTATGGACTTTATGGTGCATTTTAGGATTTGTTGTGGCACATGGTATTTAAATCACTATATTACAAGTGCAATTTTGAGTATTCTGCACCCAGAGGGGAATGTGGACCTGCTCGTTATGTTGTTAAAGATGCAAAAATTGGGATAACTTATACACATAAGGGTGGATCTAAGTTATGCCAAAAGCTTACATCTTTAATTAATAAGGTTAGCCAATAAAAGGTATCACTTAACCACTTCAATACAGGGCACTTTCACCCCCTTCCTGCCCAGGCCAATTTTCAGCTTTCAATGCTGTCGCATTTTGAATGACAATTGCGTGGTCATGCAACACTGTACCCACATGACATTTTTAGTATTTCTTTCACACAAACAGAGCTTTGGTATTTAATTACCACAGTTTTTATTTAAATGTCTGCTAATTAAAAAAAAAAGACTGAACATTTTTGAAAAAAACACATTTTTTTTTGTTATAAAATGTTGCAAATAAATAATCTTCAGAAATTTGTGCCAAAATTTATACTGCTACATTTCTTTTGGTGAAAATAACCCAAATAAGCGTATATTATTTACCGTATTTATCGGTGTATACCGCGCACTTCGGGGAAAATCGTGGGTGCGCGATATACGCCGATAACCGCTTCCCGCGCTCAGTTTGAAGTGAGCCCCCGACATATACCGAGTGCAGTACACTCGGGTACATTCGGCTAGGCTCGGCTTCGCTCGTGCTAACGCATAAACGTCACAGAGCGTGAGCACGAGCGAAGCCGAGCCTGGCCGAATGTATCCAAGTGTACTGCACTCGGTATATGCCAGCGGAGGCGTTCAAACTGAGCGCAGGAAGAGGGGATTCGACTCGAGACAGCGCTGGAGAAGCCGGGAGGACACCACCGAGGCTGCAGATGGACGCCGGACCGGACGATGGACGCCGGGCAAGACACCAAAACTGTAAGTAATAAAATGTTTTTACAGGAATTTCGGGGCAACTTTAGGGGTGCGCGCTATACGCTGGAGCGCGCAATACCCTGATAAATACGGTAATCTTTAGGAAAGGTATAGAGCCTAAGAACTATGGTATATGCACTATATTACAAAAAGTATTGGGACTCCTGCCTTTACACACACATGAAATTTAATGGCCTCCCAGTCTTAGTCCGTAGGGTTTAACATTAAGTTGGCCCACCTTTTGCAGCTATAACAGCCTCAACTCTTCTAGGAAGGCTGTCCACAAGGTTTAGGAGTGTGTCTATGGGAATGTTTGACCATTCTTCCAGAAGCGCATTTGTGAAGTCAAGCACTGATGTAGACGAGAAGGCCTGGCTCACAGTCTCCGCTCTAATTCATCCCAAAGGTGTTCTATCAGGTTAAGGTCAGTCAAGTTCCTCCTCTCCAAACTTGCTCATCCATGTCTTTATGGACCTTGTTTGGTCAGCTTTTGTCAGACAGATTGACATGCACACGGGCAGAATGTCAACCGGTATTTTTTGTACCAGCAAATCTCTCCCGACATTCTTCCTGTGTGTACGGGGCTTAACATGTTGCAACACTCTACTGCTATAATATGTTTATGGGTTAGATCAACTACTGTATAATATGTTTATGGGATAGATCCACTACTTTATAATATGTTTATGAGATAGATCCACAAATGTGATAAGAGCCTGGGCTAGCTCTAGTTGTATGTTTGGCTGCCAGAGTATAATTAGAATCAAACAAAATACCCCATTATTTACTTTTTTAGCAGCAAGTGAGATTAATTAACTGCTACTGAGATAAAAACAGCTATTAGGCTGATAAAGTAAACCGCTAAACTTTACAAACTGATGGTCTGTTTTGCTGAAAATAGGCTGCACTTCACCACCTTCCCATCCTCTCTGCCTCTGAAATTCTTCTAAATAGATTGCATTGTATTTGAGGAACTGAACCTTTTGGCAGTCATCTCATTGTAGCATGAAATCAATATAACGATAATGAGATAATTGTCATCAAGTGGTTAAATCTCTCAGGAGCAAGAGATTACAATAACTAGTGTAGCCCAAGTATTCACCTCTGTTCACTCTTTGTATGGAAGCACTTCACAGCACAATGTCCCATGCTGAGGATATGTTTATAAATGTCCCTCCTTTAAATGCCACCAGCCAACACTTTGCTTGGCTGGAAGTTATTAATCTTGACTGTCACTGACAGCTTAGATTCCCACTTATATTTTGGGAACCAATCAGAATTGTTCCTGATTTTGAGGTCATTATAATTTAGTGATCACCTACAAGCCTTCACCTTCCAGATGAACACCCCTAAAGCTGCAGTAATAAATAATAATATAAAATATTTATTTATATACTGTGTGTGTGTGTGTATGTAGGCAGCATTGACTCCCTTGGACAAGAAGTCCCTTAGGAATGCAGAACACTTCCCTCCCCCTAATCTCCATAACATGCAGGGAGTTGTTCTTTGGTTCATTGAGGTAACCTGGGCTGAAAAGTTTGCTTGAAATAATGGTGTAGAGGACACAGGATAAGGCCTCGTACACACAACCGCTTTCCTCGACAAAATCCATCAAGAAACTTGGTGGCAGAGCTTTTTTGCCGAGGACACCGGTAGTGCGTATGTTTTTCGTCGAGAAAACAGTCGTGGTTCTCGGCGAGAAAAAAAGAGAACAAGTTCTTTTTTTTTTCTCGTCGGGAGTCTCAATTTCATCGTCGTGTTTCTCTTTGGGCTGGTTTACAACGAGAAACATGTTTGTGTGTATGCTTAGAAACCCATGCATGCTCAGAATAAAGTATGTAATGGAGATTGCACATTCGTCATGCTGTAACAGACTGAAAAGTGCAAATCATCTCTTACCAAACTTTTACTTAACACGCAGTAACATGAGATTAGCAAAAGCAGTCCCAAGGGTTGTGCCAGTGGAATCAAACTTCCCCTTTATAGTGGCGTTGTACGTGTTGTTCGTCACCGCGTTTGAGAACGACTAGATTTGGTCTTGACAGTGTGTACGCAAAGAAAGCTTGACAAGATTCTCGACAAGCCTGACAAGGAACTCATCATGTTTCTTTTACAACGAGTTTCTCGGTCGTGTGTATGAGGCCTTACAGTTGATTTCTGGATCATGTGAGACTGAGGGGTTGGATTCAGCTCATTGCTCGATTGAGATTGGAGATGGTTAGACATTTAAAAAAAAAGGCACAATGGTTCTGGTGAGTCTGCTGTTTCTGCTCTTTCCTTCTCCCCCCCCCCCCCATATAATCAGTTGCAACAATTCTACTATTTTCAGCCCTCCCAAGTACTGTATATACAATATATTATCCCTAAAGAAGGGGCAGAACTCTAAGCCACTGAATCGCGTAAGATTTTTTAAATATTGCCTTGCCAGAAGAACAGCAATATTAAAACTTTTTGAACTTTCAGCTCATTGATTTGGTGGTGTATGCACCTAGCTGCTGCCTCTGTTGCTAAAGGGGCTAGCTGTAGGAGGGTGGGAATATTTCCGCTCATTGCGTATTTCATTGGGTTTTACTGCCCCCAACCTCGTGTGAATGAGCCCTAAGGACTCTGGCTGTATGAATAAATGGATTATTTATGTGGCTGGAGCCACCTGTTATTCTATGGGGACACAGCAGCTGTACGAGCACAGCCACAGGTTCTAATTTGACAGGTGTGCAGGCATGGATGAGTGGTCCTGCCTGCACACTGTCTGTTCAGAACCACACACCTGTTCATTGGATGCGGTGACGTACAACACGTACAACGGCACTATAAAGGGGAAGTTCCATTCCAATGGCGGCACCTTTTGAGCTGCTTTTGCTGATCCTCATTTTAGTAAAAGTTTGGTGAGAGACTTTTCAGTGTCCGTGCTTTTCAGTCTGTTAAAGCGTGACAAATGCATTACGAATGCTAGTTTTACCAGAAAGAGCGCTCCCGCCTCATACTTGATTCTGAGCATCTGCGGTTTTCTGCCCGTCGGAAAACTGTACAGACGAGCGGATTTCCTGCTCGGATTTTTACCCTGCTGGGGAAAAAAGAGATCCTGATCTCTTTTTTTTGTCCGGCAGTTTTTCCGTCGGAAAAACTGCGATGGAGTATACACATGGCCGGGATTCCTGACGAAAAGCTCTCATAGCAGTTTTCCCGTCTGAAAAAACGGTCATGTGTACGAGGCAAGACGGTTAAACCCTAAGTTAGAACCTTATACCTAACCTTTCATTATCTAAAATATTGATCCATTCTGTACTAGGATTGCCACCAAAGGCTCCTGATTCTTTAATGAAAAACAAGTATTGGCAAGATCAGTGTCAAAACCAACTAATTCTGGATATAACTTATTACAAAAATATCTCTTTAAAATATTGTATTCTGGATGCCCAAAATGGTTTAATTGTACCACATTCCTGATAGTTTAAAGCAAATAATTATATATACAGTCAGTGGGGTACCCTGCGGGATTTTTAAGGTACAAAAAGCATATATATCATTCATACATTATAATCCCAACGCCTACAACCCAACAACATTTGTATCCTATGTGTATGCATATATAAATCATGCAATGTCTGACAAAAATGTATCTAAAAATGGGGAGGCCTTGAAGATTCTCAACGCATTTTGTGAGCGTTTTTCTGTTGTGTGGAAGTACACTGTATCGGAGGATCATACATCGAAAAAACCCTAATTCAGGGATCCTCAAACTACGGCCCTCCAGCTGTTGCAGAACTACACATCCCATGAGGCATTGTAAAACACTGACATTCACAGACATGACTAGGCATGATGGGAATTGTAGTTCCTGAACAACTGGAGGGCCGTAGTTTGAAGACCCCTGCCCTAATTGGTACACTTTTAATATTCAAGGCAAACTCTTCCAACCATCCAATTTCAATGCTTTATTTTGTTGAAAAATCACTAGCATTTCCAATCATGGCCATCTTGAGTATGGGCAAGTGATTAATGTAGTGTTTACTTCCAAGAATCCATCTGCAGTTAGCTCAAGCGTGCAGGCAGGAGGATGGGCCTAACTGAGAATGCCCCTCCTCCCATGAAAACTCCTGGGATGTATGACATACTTTGCCTAGGCCAAAAACAAGGAAGCAACTAAAGAAATGTAATAAAATATAAATAAATAAAAGGTTTAAAACAAGTAAATATACCTTCCTATTCATTTGGTATTACTAGGAGCATAAGGATTAAAACTTGTCAATGTTGACTGAAAGAGTGAAGTTTCGCTTTAGTTTAGAAGGTAGAGATATGTACAGTATATCATCATGGTAAAACAACTGAATTCCATAAAACACATACATTTCTAATGTGTGCATCCCATTTTTTTCCACCAGATAGCTCAGGGAGGGGGGAGAAAAGAAAAAAGGAGAGAGTGGAACCAGGGAACCTCCAAAGTTTTATGTGGTAAAATCACTTCTCATAGGGCTAGATTCAGGTTTTAGCGGCTTAAATCTAAACCTGCCTAGCGTAGGGTATTTACACTACACCGCCGCAACTTTTTCAGGCAAGTGCCTTATTCTCAAGGCACTTGCCTGTAAAGTTGAGGCGGCGTATCGTATATGAACAGGCCAAATTCGAATTCTGGAGATAAGCCGTCTTATTTCTTTCCTGAATCTGGCCCATAGTGTCTAAACCTGAATCTGATAATTGTCCCACCTGACAATTACATACTGTATGATGCCCTGGCAATAAAACCCTGCTGTCACCTAGGTAGATCCTTTAGGTCACACTTTAATGTGTTCTTATTGTATGTACCTTTTTCATTTTGTTCCCAGTTTCACCCACCTTGTTCTTATCGTAACAATCAGGGGCGGACTGAAAACTCATGGGACCCCCGGGCAATAGAAGATTATGGGGCCCCTGGGCTTACTGATGGCCACCACGCCAGAAGGCAGTGCAGAATCTCAGGATTTTCACATCAATGTCAGTTTCGGACATATCAGGGACAGATATAAAAAAAAAACACTGATTTTGACATACTATCCCTAGTTTTACTCAGCCTGGCAACCCTGATGGGGCCCCCCAGTGGCATGGGGCCCTCGGGCAGTGCCCAAGTGACTCAATTATCAGTCCGCCCCTGGTTACAATAAAGCAGTCCATACATTGATCTTTTTTTTTTTTTTCGTTCCACCAATTCAACAATTCGAGGTGTATGGGAAATCCTTCCCACTGTGGTATTGTATTTTTACAGCAGGGAGCACTCCCTGCCATCAAATACAATGATCAGTGTAGCAGCTATAGCTGGCAGCACTGATTGTTCAGGCAAAACCTGACAGGCTGGTTGTACACAAGTCGATCAATAGATCCCCTTGTGTAGAATCAACCTGCCCGTACATGGTTTCATAAAAATAAATAAAAAAATAAGCTGGCCACTCTGTGCACTCTTCGGTGAAAATCTTATATTGGCTAGATATCAAAAGACACAGTGTAGAGACCTCTAACGCATTTCGGCTATATATATATATAGACAAGCATTATATATTTTTTCCAAAACCGCTAATCAAAACTGTATGTGTGACTGGTGCTGAGAAATTATGTTACTAGTGTATATCCACGGGAGGTGAAATTTACATATTGTTGGTGCAGAAAACAATATATAATTATGTGTTGGCATAGTGCAGAGCAATTTAATTTACATTTTTTTGGCACTTCCATATAAGTTAGGTTGGTGCAAAGTTATTATTTATTCATTAGTAGCATTGGTGCAAATGAATTAATGTGACTGATGTTACTGAAAGGGAGTCCTGTTATCAGTAGACCAGACCACCGATTTTAGGCAGGGAATAGAACAGATCAGTGACGCTCTGTATGGGTCCGACTCTGTCTTAGCTATATCTGTCCCAACCCCACTAGTACTATTCCAAAGAGAGGCTCGGTAAGAAACCAACTTTTGCATATTGTATAGAGATCAGACTGGCCCAGAAAAAGATTTAAAAAAAAAAGTCTGGCAGTTTTAAAGATTTTTAGCGTGAATGCACCATTATGGCGGACACATCAGACACTTTTGATGCTATTTTGGGGCCATTGTCATTTATATAGCGATCAGTGCTATAAAAATGCACTGATTACTGTGTAAATGACACTGGCAGGGAAAGGATTAACCACTAGGGGGCGAGGAAGGGGTTAAATGTGTCATAGGGAGTGATTCTAACTGTGGGGGGGGGGCTGGGCTATGAGTGACATGACACTGGTCACTGCTCCTGATCACAGGGAGCAGTAGATCACTGTCCTGTCACTAGGCAAAACAGGGAAATGCCTTGTTTACAAAGGCATCTTCCTGTTCTGCAGCTCCGTGACATGATCGTGGGCAGGGCAGGACTTAGGGTGGTGGGGGCCCCTGGGCTTGAGTGTTGAAGGGGCCCCCTGGAGCGAGAGGGGGATCATAATTGTTGACCGGGGGGTGCGCATTAAAGTTGTTGAGCGGGGGGGGGGGAATTGAAGTTGTTGAGCGGGGTTGCGCATTAAAGTTGTTGAGCGGGGTTGCGCATTAAAGTTGTTGAGCAAGGGGGGGGTGTGACTCTCATCTGTGCACAGAATGTGTCGGCTCTCTTCCCTTTATCAGACATCCCCACACCGCTCCGGTTCCTCCTGGGGGAGGTTTTGCAGTTGTTGAGCGGGGGGGGAGTGCCTCTTATCTGTGCCGACAGCCAGGGCCAAAGCTTGTCATTAGCCCGGCTGTCGGCTTTCTTCCTTTCAGCAGCCACAGTCCTCCACACCGCTCCGGTTCCTATATATAAAAAGGGGGGGTAGCCACCTGGGGCCCTGGGGATCTCTGGGCCCTTTAATAAAAATAAACCTCTGGGCCCTTTAATAAAGAAATAAAAATAAGTCCTCCGGGCCCCCTGGGGACCACCAGACCCCTAAAAAATAAATAAAAAAATAAACATTTATAAAAAAAAATACATAAAAAAGGGAGGTTGCCATCCGGGGGCCCTGGGGACCTCTGGGCCTTTTAATTAAAAATAAAAAAATATAAACAAAAATAAAAAAATAAACATTTATGAAAATAAAAAGGGGAGGTTGCCACATGGGGCCCTGGGGACCTCTGAGCCCTTCAATAAAAAAATATATAAATATATTAAAAAAAATGTACATTTTTTTATAAAAAAAGGGGGGGGGTTGCCATCAGGGGGCCCTGGAGACCTCTGGGCCCTTTAATACTAATAATAATTTTATATATATATATATATATATATATATATATATATATATATATATATATAATAAATATATAAAAAATATATATTTTTTATAAAAAATTAATAAAAAAAGTAGGGGTTGCTGTCCGGGGCCCTGGGGACCTCTGGACCCCTAAAAAAATTTTTTTTAGAGGGGCTCCCTATTGGACAGGGCCCATGGGCTTGAGCCCAGTCAAGCCCAATGGTAAGTCCGGCCCTGATCGTGGGACACTGGTGGACATCAAATCCACGGGTCCCATGGGCATGGTCTCAGAGCTCGCGGCGCGCGTGTGCCCACACAATAGGATTATCAAAGCAACGTACAGGTACGTTGCTTTGCCCACACAAGCCATTCTGCCAACATATATGTTCGTGAAACGCTCGGCAAGTGGTTAAACTGTATATATTTTGTCATATCCACATTTTTAAGTTCTGTAAATCTTCTCTGAAGCAAAGCTTGTATTCTGTATATTAGGTTTAACATCCAATGCTTTTATCTCTACTGCAGAATGAAGAAATTCAGTGTTAATTGTCAGCTCACCTCTGTTACTACAGCAACCATTTCATGAAATCAAAGTTTAATTTTTGAATTATCCTGCCAGTGAAATGACCTTTAAAATCAAAGATGATGAGGTTTTGTTTTTTGTTTTTTTAGTTTTCAAATTCAGCAAACAAATCACTTACAGCAAGTAAAGAAACAAAGCAACACACAGCAATAATTGTAAGAGTAAGGCCACTATTCCTTCTGTATTGAACTGTAATGTAATTGTACTGTCCCCCTTTATATTGTAAAGTGCTATACGTAGTGTTGGCACTATATATACAGTGGATATATAAAGTCTAAAGAAATTTCAGGTTTCTGTGATGTAAAAAAAATGAGACAAAGATAAATAATTTCAGATTTAATGTGACCTATATACAGTTGTTCTCATAAGTTTACACACCCTGGACGAATTTATGATTTCTTGCCCATTTTTCAGAGAATATGAATAATGACACAAAAACATTTCTTTCACTCATGGTTAGTGTTTGGCTGAAGCCATTTATTATCAATCAACTGTGTTTACACTTTTTAAATCATAATGACAACAGAAACTACCCAAATGACCCTGATCAAAAGTTTACATACCCTGGTGATTTTGGCCTGATAACATACACACAAGTTGACACAAAAAGGTTTGAATGACTATTGAAGGTAACCTTCCTCATCTGTGATCTGTTTGCTTGTAATTGGTGTGTGTGTAAAAGGTAAATTAGTTTTTGGACTCCTGACAGACCCTTGCATCTTTCATCCAGTGCTGCACTGACGTTTCTACATTCTGAGTCATGGGAAGAGTAAAAGAATTGTCAAAGGATCTGCGGGAAAAGGTAGTTGAACTGTATAAAACAGGAAAGGGATATAAAAAGATATCCAAGGAATTAAGAATGCAAATCAGCAGTGTTCAAACTCTTATCAAAAAGTGGAAAATTAGGGGTTCTGTTGAAACCAAACCACGGTCAGGTAAACCAACAATAATTTCAGCCACAACTGCAAGGGAAATTGTTTGCGATGCAAAGAAAAACCCCACAAATAACTTCAGGTGAAATACAGGACTCTGAAAACATGTGGTGTGGCTGTTTCAAGATGCACAATAAGTAGGGAATTGACAAAGATGGGCTGTCCCCTGCTCTGTTCTTCTGTTATCAGCCTGATAACTCCTGACAAGTTCTCCACCACATATGATAAAAGCAGCCAGAATTTTGTGCTGGGGAGGATGCTATAAATAGATTAGCAGAGCCCTAAACTATTCAACGATCAGCTCTGAAAGTCTCTACCCATGAGGAGAGGGGGTGTGGTATCTTTCCTCCAATCAGCTGTCTTGGCTGTATGCCCAGACTTCACTGCAGGGTTGAACAGGAAGAGAAAATCTCCTAACACGATCTGAACTTTCTAAACAGTATATAAAGCTGAAGACAGAAGATATACATGTAAAACTTATTCAGGGATATTTGGTTCATCCATGTGTATCATCAAGGCTGGTTACTTCCCTGGTTATATGTGAGAGTTTACATCCACTTTAATTTTACTTTTTTAGTGACCAAATTCTGGCAACATTTTGCTACTTTCCTTTCCAAGACTTTCTCCAGGTAAACCAGTGTTGTTGTTATAATAAAAAAAAAAAACTGATTATAGTGGTCATTGATTGGCAGTAAAAAAAAAGAGTTAATTTTCCAGCTGTGTTTACTCTGGGACCCCGTTCAATAGTGCTCAGGCCTAGCAAATGGTATGCTTATCGTATATGTGGCAATTACCCAAAAGTGCTGCATTTTTCTCCAACTAGTCACCACTGGGTGCTTACTCTAAGGTTTAAATGAGGAAGGTAGGCATTGTCAACTAAACAGTGATCACCACGAGGGTTGAACTTGTTTGGGCATTTATCCAAACACTGAACTTGTTAGTTCATTTAGTGGGAGTTGAATAAATAATAGCATATTTTCTACCACTACAACACATGATGGCTTCCTACATTAAAGCGGAGTTCCACCCAAAAATGGAACTTCCGCTTATCCCACTCCTCACCCCCTTACATGCCACATTTGGCATGTAATTTTTTTGGGGGGGGAGTGGGGGCTTCAAGAGGAGTGGGACTTCTTGTCCCAGGACAGGTCCTAGGCGATAGCCTGTCCAATCGAATAGTGCAGCGCCAAGCCGCTCGCGCATGCGCAGTGGGTGCCCGGCCGTGAAGCCAAAAGCCTTATTCACTGTTACTATGTATATACATTAAATCAGCAGACTTATGTGGCATGGCATGACATGATGCTCTATTTAGCCTAATCAATTCCCGGGACCTGATACACCTGCGAGATCACTCTGCGGCTGTTTCCTCCCTTCGCCAATATTCTTTGGCAACGGGTTGGATTTTAAGGTAATACTGAAATTTTCACTTTACCTGAGCCATGTGTTTATATGTTTACATTGTTAAAGAATTTCTACACTTTAGATAAAGGATACATCTTCATTTTCCCTCTTTCTCTTTCATATTGATTGCTGGATAGGTTTTTTGAGAAACTATTTGATATCCACAGGAAATTCATAGCAGTAACTTCTGGGTATCTAATGAAGCCCTATACTATCTGAACATCATTGGCTGCCTATTAGGATTTTCAGAGCAATTACTGTCTTCCGATTTATCTTGGTATGACGGCTGATTATTTGTCTTTTTTGCCATTGATGCCATGAAGATCAAATTTCAGTCTAGACTCACAATTACTTTTCATTATAACAGACCTCCAGTTGCTTTCCCCTCTTGTCTGCAAGGGGCTCAGACGTCCACCAGGGCAGACCCACTCTTTTTGGACTGCAGTCTGGTTTGCTGCTTCCGGTAAGGGTTAAGAATCAAGATAGCTCCAGGGAGGGGATGCCACATTTTGGCCATGAACATTTTGGATTACTTATTGTGATGCTTGCTCATGTTTAGGCTCCATGCATCCACCCCCACTTCCCTTGGAGACAGCAGGGATTATCTGACAATGAAAGGTGAGACTGCATATGGGCACTGAACAGGCAAGGCATTTTGGTAAATGCATAGGTTGCAGATGGGCACCAATCAGGCTGCAGTGAGGAGCAATGTTTCAGATACGCACAGATCAGCTGGACACAGATCTGAAGCTGCAGCTGGACACAGATCTGTCTGCATTGAGGCTGCAGATGGGCACAGATCAGGTTGCATTGGGGCACAAATCAGGCTGAATTGAGACTGCAAATGGGCACAGATCAGGTTGCATTGATGCTCAGATACCATCATTTTGCTTCAAAGTGGTTGATTAAAAAAAATTTTTTTTCCTGAAACTTCCCTCTTAAATTGGGGTGCGTGTTATACACGGGCGCTTGTTATACGCTCCCGTGTATGCGGTACATTTTCTGGCACTCCCATTAAACATATGCTGTATATGTCCACTTTTTGTTATCTTCTTCTTTTCTATATAGGTCTTACTTCACATTATGTGCAAGTGGTATCTCGCGCAGATAAGTGATAGTAGATAATACTAAATGGTGAATAATATAGCTGCTACCCTAAAATAATCAGCTGATTATCAGAACATTGGATATGGGGGTGGGTGCGCTAATGAAATATACAAATTATAAATTATAAATACATAAAGTGCAATGGAATAAACACTTGGAAAAATACTGGAAAAAAAGCTGGAATGATCCAGTGCAAAAGTCCATAAACGTCCGTGCTAATAGTAATATCATTCGGAACTGGCAAATTGTGCAAAGGTACAAATTATGTAAATTAAAGTGCAAAAATTGCTATAGAAGTTCTATGAATCCATAAGATGATCCTGTATAATTAAGATCAGATAGGTGCTCATATAGGATCTCGATAAGTTGTCCACCTCCACCAGTATGTACGTTCCACACCCAAAGTGAATGAGTGTAATGCTCCCTTACCAGATGGTGATGACCCTTAGTTTGTTACCAAAAAAAGGAGTCATAAACAGCTTGTTCAGAAAGATCTGTGTTAACAAAATACGTCCTGGTGCTTGATAGGCTTGCAATCAGATGAGTTCCAATGGTTACATGAAATAATAGAATGATGCCAACATAGTGTAACCGGTTTAATTTAAAAGTACAAAGATACAAAAAAGGTGCCAAGTGGCTGCTTACAGTTAGGTGTGCCCCAAACCCGGCACTGAGGCTAAGTCGCAAGGGTTGAAAGATATCTGGTCCCGGGCCCTGGACGTGAGTCTTATGCGTGCGTTCCACTCGATCGGAGGTCGGAACCAGCGGGACAGGAAGTGACGAGTAGAGCGTGCGTGGATGGATACCGCCTCGACATACGTTTTGTTGTGAACGTCTTCAGGAAGCGTATCCTACCACGCTAGGATTGGTTGTTATATATGTCTGTCAATTGATATGGGCGGATGTGTAGTAATCTCAGCCTCAGTAACGGATTCGATGCAATATCGAATTTGACATAAAGTCGGATACATGTTACTAGATCCCATATATTTGCTAGATCAAAAACAGTTAGTGGTACCCGCCACAGGACATGAATACCTATTGGTGTTATAATATAACATACGACGTTAAAATCATGTGTATTAAAACTACAATTAGACAATGACATACTATCTAAGTAGAATGACATACTGAAATAGATTAGCTTTAACCAGGACATCCTATGATATGAGACCTGTAGGTGTGTTACACTAGAGTCATCTAGATAGTATGCTTGAAATAAAATAAATAAATGAATATAAAAATTGTTAAAATGATAGCAAAGCTTATTAACCACTTTCCGCCCGCCAATGACATATTGACGGCGGCAAAGTAGTTACTAGTTCCTGACTTGACGTCATATGACGTCGCCACTCACCAGGATATTGAGCCGCTGCGTGCCCCACGTGATCAGCCGTGTCCAATCACGGTGACGGCTCTTCCTCACTCGCGTCTGTACGCGAGTACAGGAGAGCCGATCAGCGGCTCTCCTGACAGGGGGGGTTCGCGCTGATTGTTTATCAGTGCAGCCCCCCCTCGGAATGCCACACTGGGCAACCAGGGAATGCCCACACTAGACCACCAGGGAATAAAAAATAAAAAAAGGAGTGCGCATGCGCGCGGCGCCGACGGAGGTCATGCTCTGAAGAGCTCCGCACATCTCCGGCCCTTTTGAGCTTATATTTCGCCTTTAGAGCGAGCTGATCGGTCTCTTCCTGTCCCCCCTGTACGGGACATGCAGCGGAGGTCAGCGGGGAACAAATTTTGCCAACGCCGGCCCTCTAATTCCGCCCGACAGACCCGGGCTTCACAGGCCTCGAGGCAGTCGCCATCAGGCAAGATGGCGTCGGGGAGGAAGAACACGGAGCGTGGCGGCTCTCAGGATACGCCGTCACCCCCCCAGCTCACTGTGCAGCGGAACACCGGAGGAGAGCTGAGAGGAGGCTCACAAGCACCACCACGCTCCCCATGGATGATGACGTTGCAGCCTGCGAGGGAGACGGAGGACTTTCCAGCCCTGCAATCTCCTCTGGCAGCTATGGAGATGGTTGCCTCAGGTACTGGGAGGGGGGACACTGCCTCCTCCACTGATAGGAAAATGGCAGAACTTGTGGAACTGTTCTATAGCCAGGCTAGCCAGACTAGCTCTGGGCCCCTCCAGCCCCCGGTGCCTGCCGCCGCCCAGTACTCAGGGGACACGGTGCTGCTGGCTAGATTTTCTGCCCTTCTGCAACAAGAATTGACGAAAGCCTGCGCCATGATTACTGCTGGGATGAAGGCGGACTTTCAAAATATAGGTGGGCGGCTGGATGGTATTGAGACTAAGATGGATGGCACGATCAAGCGTGTAAACCAAAATTCCAGGATGGTTACCTCTCTACAAGATCAGTTGGATCAGGCTAATGCGAAAATAGAGGACTTGGAGAACAGATCCAGGCGCTATAATTTTCGCGTGCGGGGCCTCCCGGAAACAGTCCTGGACTTGGAGGAGGCTGTACATGCTCTGATGACACAGTTAATACCGGATATCTCCCCCCACCAGTTGGAGTTAGATAGAGTCCATCGCGCCCTGACAGCCCCTAGGTCTGACGGCTTACCTCGGGACGTTATTGTCAAACCACATTATTACAGGATCAAGGAAAAGGTGATGATGGCGTCCAGGCTACAGGGCAACGTGCCTCTTATGGAGCATTCGGTCCAGATCTTTGCGGACATTTCCCAGGCGACGGTTCAGAAGAGAAGGGCGCTGAAGCCTCTTCTGAGCCACCTCATAAATCATCACATCAAGTTGGTCGTTCCCGTTTAGACTTTCTTTTTCATACAAAGGGAAGTCCCATTCCTTTTCTACTTTCCAATCTGGGGAGGAATTGCTTCAGGAACTGGGACTGATTTCGTTGGAACCGCGGACCCCCCCAGGGCCCCTGAGGGGGAGGATAGACCAGTATCCCCCCTCTGGTCTCAACAAAGACGTCCTAAAAAGAGCAAGAAGGCCCTCGCGAACACTTGAACACATGGGACTTCCTCTTTCCCTTAAATTTTTTTTTTTTCTTTGGTTCCTCTTTTGCCTCATTCTCCTGTAGATTGGGAGGTATAGCCCTCCCTAGATTGAGGTTGAGGTCCCGCTGGTCACCATTTTTGACCATTTCTGGAGCATTAGTCCGCATAAGGTTTTTTTTTTCTTTTTTATGTATTTTTTTTATGTATATTATTTTTCTCTACTATTGATCAATCTTTGTTATTGTTAGGTTATCGTTTGCTAGGACTCTAGCTCTGTCATGGGGCGGAAAACCTGGTGGGGCCCTCATGTTTGAGTGCCCCCCGGCTCTCCTTGCGGTGCTT
The DNA here is from genome assembly GCA_029574335.1 of Rana kukunoris. Taxonomy (NCBI): domain Eukaryota; kingdom Metazoa; phylum Chordata; class Amphibia; order Anura; family Ranidae; genus Rana; species Rana kukunoris. Next base: position 78,563,129 of record CM056056.1, read on the forward strand.
TGCTGACCGATTCCGCCCGCTCTTCTCATTCAGCTATTGAGTCGGGCTGAGGTGGAAAAGTGTGCCACTTGAGTGAACTTGCCTCTTCCCTGCTGGTGGGGGCAACTTTACGCTGACAACAGGGAGTCTATTGCTCCCTGGATCACACTGGATTTTCGGTGTGATACTTTATTGATTGAACCTTGATTGCGCTTTGGTTTATTGTTCATACTGACACTTATGTTCTTGTTTTCTTTGTTTTTTCCTTTTTCTAACCTGACCCTTTTTTCTCTTTCCAGAATCTACCTCATTTGGGGAGCACTCCTACATTGGAACAGAAAGCGGATGGTGCCTTGGGGGACTTTCCGACCTCGACCTTTGAGACATCCAAACCGTGAGTACAGCAAACCGAACCACTATGGCCTCTAGACCCTTAACAAATTACACTATTTTGACCCATAATGTTCAGGGTTTCAATTCCCCCGTCAAAAGATCTAAAGCGATTCAGCAATATCATAGAATGGGGGCGGATGTCCTGCTTTTGCAGGAGACGCATTTTTCTAAATCCTCAGCCCCTAGATACTTAAACCCGAGGTTCTCCACGTTTTTCTTATCTAATGGTCCTGATAAAAAGCGAGGTGTCGCCATTTGTTTTGCTAAAAAGGTCCCTTTCATTCCTTCAACTGTGATTAGAGACAAGGAAGGCCGTTATGTCATGGTGGCTGGGAAAGTTAATGAGAAAGAGGTGACTTTTCTGTCCTACTATGCCCCTAATGTAAACCAATTGCCCTTCTTCCACTCTATGCTGGAAGTGATAATGCCCCACGTAGCAGGTCATGTGGTGCTGGGGGGAGACAGTAATTTCCCGTTGGACCGGGTCCTCGATAGATCTGATCTTGGAAGAGCGGTGCTGAAACATGTGCCCAAACGGAGTAGTGTTATGGCGCGTCTCCTTCACAGCTATGATTTGATTGATGCCTGGAGGGAATTCCACCCCACTACCAGGGATTTTACATTCTATTCCCATGTTCACAAAACGTATTCCCGTATAGACCACTTATTTACGCTTTCCCCTCTACTTCCGTATGTTTCGTCGGTTAAGATATCCCCTGTGGCGTGGTCGGATCATTCACTGGTCCAGATGGTGTTGACAGACCTTTGGTCTAATTCGGGCCCGTCGCCGTGGCGATTAAACGAGTCCTTGCTGAATGACCCTGTCCTCGAACAAGAGGTGGAGAGGGCTATTCAACATTACTTTCGAGAAAATTCCCTCCCGATACATCTCCGGTAACACTCTGGGCCGCCCACAAGGTTGCTATACGCGGTACTCTAATACATTTGGCCTCCAGGGTGAAGCGTGAACGGGAACACACTATTCGACGTCAGGAGGAGGAACTGAAGCGACTTATGCGTGATCAAACTGCTAACCCACATGATGATCTCCGAAACCAAATAGACGGGGCCCGGACAGCTCTGAATTTGAGCCTGACCACGAAAGCAGAAAAATCCATCCGTTGGCCCGCCACCATTATTACACTTTGGGTGACAAACCAAATACACTGCTGGCAAGGAAGCTGACTCCCAGGCCCTTTAGCTCCGCTCTTCCTAGGTTACGGTTAGGATCGGGCTTAACCACGCAAAACCCCCAGTCAATCCTCAAAGAATTCTCCAAGTTTTATTCCACATTGTATGCATCCCCGGGGTTGTTTGATGCGTCGGGTGCGGAAGACTTCTTGCGTGACTTGCCCCTCACGATGTTGTCCAAAGCCCATACGGAAATAATGGACGCGGAATTTACGCCAAATGAAATTGCCATTGCCATCAAGTCCCTGAGCCCATCGAAATCGCCGGGCCCTGATGGATTTACGGGCCATTATTATCGCAAATACGCCGAAATATTAACTCCACACGTTTGTGCCTTCTTCAATGCCCTACGCAGGGGGGCTCCCCTTCCTCCACACGAAAATAGTGCCTTTATTCATGTTATCCCTAAACCCAATAAGGACCTGGGGGATTGCGAGAATTATCGCCCTATTTCACTGATAAACACAGACCTTAAGCTCCTGACTAAAGTCCTAGCCATGCGCATGAACTCCTTTTTATCCAAGTACATTCACCCAGACCAGGTAGGATTTGTGCCTGATAGGCAAGCTTCGGATCAGACTAGACGGGTCATAGACATAATATCAGCACTGAATTCCGGCTGGGACGGGGGGGGAAAGCGTGGAGCCTTGCTCCTGTCATTGGACTTGTGCAAGGCCTTCGACTCTTTATCGTGGGACTACCTCTTCTTTATACTACAACGATATGGCTTTGGACCAAATTTTTTGAGGACGCTTCGTTCAATTTACGATGCCCCTACTGCGAATCTACTGATTAAGGGATATCGTTCTCCAACTATATCTATTGGCAGAGGTACCCGTCAGGGGTGCCCTTTATCCCCTTTGCTGTTCATTATGGCTTTAGAACCCCTGGCTATCAAGATTAGGACACATCCGGACATTCTGGGAGTACACTGCGGGGGCCGCGAGCATAAATGTGCGATGTTCGCAGACAACATTTTATTGCTCCTGGCCTCCCCGGTCACCTCTTTACCTCACCTGAACCAAGTATTGGACAGATTTGCGTCCTTCACGGGCCTATCTGTGAACCACTCTAAGACCCAGGCTCTTAATATTTCCCTCCCACCTCACATAATTCGAGCCCTTAAACAGTCTTTCTCTTTCAAATGGCAAGATGACGCCCTGCCTTACCTGGGCATCTCCTTGACACCAACTCTATCCACGCTATATAAAAAGAATTACCCCCCCTTATTTCGTAAATTATCAGATGATTTGAGTAGGTGGTCGAGAACTCCCCCGTCGTGGTTCGGTAGGCTGTATTCTATTAAAATGACTATCTTACCTAAGGTTTTGTATTTTTTTAGAACCCTTCCAATTGCAATTGTGAGTGTGGACTTAGAGAAATTTCAGACTAATCTGTTGAAGTTCATTTGGGCTAACAAGAGGCCCAGGGTGAACAGGCGGACGCTGTACGCACCTAAATTGGGAGGGGGACTGGGTGTGCCTAATCTCCTTAAGTACTACCATGCAGCCCAATTGGCTCATTTGACCCGCTTCCACTCGGCCCGGCCTAGGCTGCTTTGGATGGAATTGGAGTCCTCCCTGTGTCCTGACAGGGAGATTTCCCACTTGATGTGGCTTAGGGGGAAGGACAGACCGCCCATACTGTGTCCGTCTCTGTCGTTCTCCCTCAGCCTGTGGGACCGCCTGGCGGCCAAACACGAATTTAAATCTCCACATGCGCCTTTGGCACCACTATTTCATAACCCTCTGTTCATCCCGGGCCTCCGTCCCCAGGAATTTTCTTGTTGGATCAACAAAGGACTGTTGAGGATAGCTGATTTATGTGATCATAGAGGAGCCTTCACAAGACCGGCTCTGCAAGAGAAATATAATATCCCAAACTCTGAGCTTTTCCATTATACCCAAATAGCTCATTTCTTGGCCTCACTGAACCGCGTTTCTCCTATCACAGCTCGTACTCCCATGGAAACCTTTTGTAGGACTTTTGACAAACAAGCGGGCCATATATCACAGATTTACGGTCTCCTGTCCTCCTGCTCTCAGAAGTTAGACTATATGTTGAAGTGGGAACAGGACACAGGAGAGTCTATGGACCTAGCTGACTGGTCCGCACTCTCACATAATGCCTCTAAATCCTATGTCAACACCTCTTTGATAGAGGCGAATTATAAGGTGTTATTGAGGTGGTACATGGTTCCTGTCCGAGTAGCAACCTTCGTGCCAGGGGCATCCCCGCGGTGCTTCAGGGGGTGTGCTGCGGATGGTACTATGTACCATGTCTGGTGGTCGTGTCCGAGGGTGAGGCGATTCTGGATACGCACATACAATTTTATATATTCCCTCACTCACGTCAACCTCCGTAAGTCGCCACTGAGTGCATTGCTGGGACGTCCGGTCGAAGGAGCATCAAAATCCACGAAAAAGCTGATAGCCTATATATTTGTAGCGGCCAGGATCTCCATTGCAGGGTCCTGGAGGTCTCCCACTGTCCCATTTAATTTGTTAAAGAACAAACTGTCCTGGATAATGGTGAATGAGAGGTTGTCTGCTATCTTAGCAGATAAGATTGAGGGGTTTCATAGGGTTTGGGACCCATGGATCAATTACCTTACGACCACATGACCAATTAGTTTGTTGCGGAAGCAAACTTCTTCCCCCCCCCGAATGGAGTGCTCCCTTCTCTCTTCTCTCCCCCTTCTCTTCTCGCTATTTTGGTTCCTTTTCTCCTTTCTTACTCTATCTTTCAGGGTGCTACTAGATTTAAGACATTTTGACCTGGTCTCCTCTTCTAATGTATGGTCACTCTCATTCCTTTTTACTACTGTGTACCTTTTGCCACTTTGTGAGGATACGGTTCCTGAAACCGGGGGATCTTTCAGCCGGGGGCCCCTCTGGTGGCCCTGATCTAGCCCCCTCTTTGCTGGCGGGTGGGGGCCCTCGGATGGGGACCCAGGTAGATGTTTTCTATTGATTTTATTATTGCGCCCTTGATAGATATTATTGCTACCTGTTATTTAGTATTTAAGTGTGTACACAGGATGTTCCTGTTTTATTGTTTCATGTTTCATCTCACTTTCTTCCTTTTTTGAAAACTCAATAAAAATATTGGAAAATAAAAATAAAAAAAGGGGCAAAAAAAAATGACAGTAAAAAAAAAAGATGCCAATCAGTGCCCACAAATGGGCACTGATTGGCAACATGGATGCACCAGTGCCACCCCTCAGTGTCCATCAGTGCCACCCCACAGTGTCCATCAGTGCCACCCCACAGTGCCAATCAGTGCCCATCAGTGCCAGCCATAAGTACCCATCAGTGCCACCCATAAGTACCCATCAGTGCCACCCGTCGTGGTTCGGTAGGCTGTATTCTATTAAAATGACTATCTTACCTAAGGTTTTGTATTTTTTTAGAACCCTTCCAATTGCAATTGTGAGTGTGGACTTAGAGAAATTTCAGACTAATCTGTTGAAGTTCATTTGGGCTAACAAGAGGCCCAGGGTGAACAGGCGGACGCTGTACGCACCTAAATTGGGAGGGGGACTGGGTGTGCCTAATCTCCTTAAGTACTACCATGCAGCCCAATTGGCTCATTTGACCCGCTTCCACTCGGCCCGGCCTAGGCTGCTTTGGATGGAATTGGAGTCCTCCCTGTGTCCTGACAGGGAGATTTCCCACTTGATGTGGCTTAGGGGGAAGGACAGACCGCCCATACTGTGTCCGTCTCTGTCGTTCTCCCTCAGCCTGTGGGACCGCCTGGCGGCCAAACACGAATTTAAATCTCCACATGCGCCTTTGGCACCACTATTTCATAACCCTCTGTTCACCCCGGGCCTCCGTCCCCAGGAATTTTCTTGTTGGATCAACAAAGGACTGTTGAGGATAGCTGATTTATGTGATCATAGAGGAGCCTTCACAAGACCGGCTCTGCAAGAGAAATATAATATCCCAAACTCTGAGCTTTTCCATTATACCCAAATAGCTCATTTCTTGGCCTCACTGAACCGCGTTTCTCCTATCACAGCTCGTACTCCCATGGAAACCTTTTGTAGGACTTTTGACAAACAAGCGGGCCATATATCACAGATTTACGGTCTCCTGTCCTCCTGCTCTCAGAAGTTAGACTATATGTTGAAGTGGGAACAGGACACAGGAGAGTCTATGGACCTAGCTGACTGGTCCGCACTCTCACATAATGCCTCTAAATCCTATGTCAACACCTCTTTGATAGAGGCGAATTATAAGGTGTTATTGAGGTGGTACATGGTTCCTGTCCGAGTAGCAACCTTCGTGCCAGGGGCATCCCCGCGGTGCTTCAGGGGGTGTGCTGCGGATGGTACTATGTCTGGTGGTCGTGTCCGAGGGTGAGGCGATTCTGGATACGCACATACAATTTTATATATTCCCTCACTCACGTCAACCTCCGTAAGTCGCCACTGAGTGCATTGCTGGGACGTCCGGTCGAAGGAGCATCAAAATCCACGAAAAAGCTGATAGCCTATATATTTGTAGCGGCCAGGATCTCCATTGCAGGGTCCTGGAGGTCTCCCACTGTCCCATTTAATTTGTTAAAGAACAAACTGTCCTGGATAATGGTGAATGAGAGGTTGTCTGCTATCTTAGCAGATAAGATTGAGGGGTTTCATAGGGTTTGGGACCCATGGATCAATTACCTTACGACCACATGACCAATTAGTTTGTTGCGGAAGCAAACTTCTTCCCCCCCCCGAATGGAGTGCTCCCTTCTCTCTTCTCTCCCCCTTCTCTTCTCGCTATTTTGGTTCCTTTTCTCCTTTCTTACTCTATCTTTCAGGGTGCTACTAGATTTAAGACATTTTGACCTGGTCTCCTCTTCTAATGTATGGTCACTCTCATTCCTTTTTACTACTGTGTACCTTTTGCCACTTTGTGAGGATACGGTTCCTGAAACCGGGGGATCTTTCAGCCGGGGGCCCCTCTGGTGGCCCTGATCTAGCCCCCTCTTTGCTGGCGGGTGGGGGCCCTCGGATGGGGACCCAGGTAGATGTTTTCTATTGATTTTATTATTGCGCCCTTGATAGATATTATTGCTACCTGTTATTTAGTATTTAAGTGTGTACACAGGATGTTCCTGTTTTATTGTTTCATGTTTCATCTCACTTTCTTCCTTTTTTGAAAACTCAATAAAAATATTGGAAAATAAAAATAAAAAAAGGGGCAAAAAAAAATGACAGTAAAAAAAAAAGATGCCAATCAGTGCCCACAAATGGGCACTGATTGGCAACATGGATGCACCAGTGCCACCCCTCAGTGTCCATCAGTGCCACCCCACAGTGTCCATCAGTGCCACCCCACAGTGCCAATCAGTGCCCATCAGTGCCAGCCATAAGTACCCATCAGTGCCACCCATAAGTACCCATCAGTGCCACCTACCAGTGCCACCTATCAGTGCCACCTGATCGGTGCCCATCAGTACTACCTTATCGGTGCCCATCAGTGCCACCTCATCGGTGCCTATCAGTCCCGCCATATCAGTGCCCGTAATTGAACGAGAAAACTTACTTAATTTAAAAAAAAAAAAACAGAAAAAAAAAACGTTATTTTTTTATTAAAATTTCCAGTCTTTTTTTAGTTGTTGCGCAAAAAAAAATCGCAGAGGTGATCAAATACCACCAAAAGAATGCTCTATTTGTGGGGGAAAATTACGCCAATTTTGTTTGGGTACAGTGTAGCATGACCGCGCAATTGTCATTCAAAGTGCGACAGTGCTGAAAGCTGAAAATTGGCTTGGGCAGGAAGGTGCGTAAGTGCCTGGTATGTAAGTGGTTAATTAAAGAAGAGAAACTAAGGGTGAAATGAATGCTGATCTATTATGTCCAGTCAATACGGTCAACAATTTGAGGTGGTATTATTATGTTAATGTGTTAATAGTATCTATAACATAATTGGATTAAATTAATTGTTGGTAAGGAAACAATTCAAATCTAACTCAATATTGAGACCCTGTGGATGCATCACCCGTAACCGATGGATCCACATTGTCTCATTTTGGGAGATGGCCTGTTTCATGTTGGTGCCTCTCCAGTGGTTGGTAATTTTATCTATGCCACAGAAAGAAAGTTTACTAGGATCCTTGTTATGGTATTCTGCAAAGTGTTTTGATACACTGTGATTAGGAAATCCATTAATGATGTTAGTTACATGTTCATTGATTCTGATTCTTAGTTTCCTTGTGGTACGTCCCACATACTGTAACAAACATGGACATTCTAGTAAGTACGTGACATGATGTGTGTCACATGTGATTAAAGGTTTAATGGTGTACTCTTTTCGTGTGACATTGGATTTGAATTTACTAATTTTTCTGGTTAGTCTGCTAGTGCTATTACATGATCTGCACCTAGTACAATAATGGAACCCTGACCCATCAAGAAAAGTAGGTGGTCTGGGTGGAGGGTCTGGGACATTTGGAGCTATCATGTTCCATATTCCAGGTGCTCTCCTATAAAAAAATTTAGGTTTAGGGGGTAAAATTTTGGCCAAATCGTTGTCTTTTAAAAAACTGTTTTTGATCTAGCAAATATATGGGATCCAGTAACATGTATCCGACTTTATGTTGAATTCGATATTGCATCGAATCCGTTACTGAGGCTGAGTTTACCACACATCCGCCCATATCAATTGACAGACATATATAACAACCAATCCTAGCGTGGTAGGATACGCTTCCTGAAGACGTTCACAACGAAACGTACGTCGAGGCGGTATCCATCCACGCACGCTCTACTCGTCACTTCCTGTCCCGCTGGTTCCGACCTCCTATCGAGTGGAACGCACGCCTAAGACTCACGTCCAGGGCCGGGGACCAGAGATCTTTCAACCCTTGCGACTTAGCCTCAGTGCCGGGTTTGGGGCACACCTAACTGTAAGCAGCCACTTGGCACCTTTTTTGTATCTTTGTACTTTTAAATTAAACCGGTTACACTATGTTGGCATCATTCTATTATTTCATGTAACCATTGGAACTCATCTGATTGCAAGCCTATCAAGCACCAGGACGTATTTTGTTAACACAGATCTTTCTGAACAAGCTGTTTATGACTCCTTTTTTTGGTAACAAACTAAGGGTCATCACCTTCTGGTAAGGGAGCATTACACGCATTCACTTTGGGTGTGGAACGTACATACTGGTGGAGGTGGACAACTTATCGAGATCCTATATGAGCACCTATCTGATCTTAATTATACAGGATCATCTTATGGATTCATAGAACTCCTATAGCACTTTTTGCACTTTAATATACATCATTTGTACCTTTGCACAATTTTCCAGTTCCGAATGATATTACTATTAGCACGGACGTTTATGGACTTTTGCACTGGATCATTCCAGCTTTTTTTCCCAGTATTTTTCCAAGTGTTTATTCCATTGTACTTACTTCACATTAGAAAAAAAATCTTTTATTTTAATTTTTTTCTTTCACTTGGATTTTTATTGGAGACAAAAATTAACATTCATAGATAAAAAGTGGCTGGCCTGAACAATGTTGAAGTGTTCAAATAGAATAGCGATGCTTGAAATTTTAATTTAAACTCATGTTTCAAAAATATAAAAAAAAAATCCCCAACTTGGGGTCCAACGTGTGGGGTGTACATATACTCCTGGGCCAGGGGGGCAGCATGGAGTTGCAGCACGAGCACCCCTGTATTAAAGGGGTTGTAAAGGTACATTTTTTTTCTTTCTAAATAGCTTTCTTTAGTGCACTTACCTCATCCTTCGATTTTGCTTTTGAGAAATCCTCACTTCCGGTTCTTCTGTCTGTAACTCCACACAGTAATGTGAGGATTTCTCCCTGGTGTGGAGTGTCGTGCTCGCCCCCTCACTTGGACTACAGGTGATTCAGGACGCTCTCTACATTGCAGGTAGAGAAAGGATCCGTGTGTTAGTGGGCATCCTGACTCTCCTGTAGTCCAAGGGAGGGGGCGAACATGACACTCCACACCAGGGAGAAAGCCTCGCATTACTGTGTGGAGTTACAGACAGAAGAACAGGAAGTGAGGATTTCTCAGAAGAAATAAGGACATTTAAAAGAAAAATCGAAGGATGAGGTAAGTGAAGGAGGACTGCACTGAGGTAAAGGAAGCTATTTAGGGAAACAAATTGTACCTTTACAACCCCTTTAAGGCAAATGCATAGGAGATTGTGGTGCTAGTATTGATGCATGAAAGGCAAAGAATCCTAGTACAGGATTGGTGAGTATACAAACAAGGGAAATGTTAGTTGGGGGTCACAGGGAGGATTAGCGTGAGAGTTACTGGGATTGTTAGTATGAGGGTTGCCAAATAGTAGGGTATCTCTATCTACACTAAAATCCAACTGCACTGAAAGCTATTGTATTGCTTTTTGAGGCTTTAACAACTGTTCCTTTGTGAAGGAAGTCTTCAGATAATTTCTACTAGGGTTGTCCCGATACCGATACTAGTATCAATATCGGGACTCCCGCAAATACCCCCGATACCAAAATAGGATACTCCCCCCCCCCCCCCCAATATTGCAGCCATGTCCTGTCGCCCATACCTGTAGCTATTATACCGCCGCCGTATACCGCCATTAATCCCTGCATTATAGCGTAACGTGCATTACAAGCTTTCGTTTTGAATACTTGTAAATGCCCGCGCCGCAATGTATAGACACTCCCCTTCTCGGGATTGGAGGGATCCGTCCAATACCGAGCAAGGGGTAGTCTTGCTCGGTATTGGACGGATCCCTCTAATCCCGAGAGGGGGAGTGCCTATACATGGCGGCGCAGGCATTTACAAGTATTCAAAACGAAAGCTTGTAATGCACGTTACGCTATAATGCAGGGATTGACGGAGGTGGCGGTATAATAGCTACAGGTATGAGGGACATACATGGCTTGCAATATGGGGGACATACATGGCTTGCAATATGGGGGACATACATGGCTTGCAATATGGGGGACATACATGGCTTGCAATATGGGGGACATACATGGCTTGCAATATGGGGGACATACATGGCTTGCAATATGGGGGACATACATGGCTGCAATATGGGGGACATACATGGCTTGCAATATGGGGGACATGCATGGCTTGCAATATGTGGGGGACATGCATGGCTTGCAATATGTGGGGGACATGCATGGCTTGCAATATGTGGGGGACATGCATGGCTTGCAATATGTGGGGGACATGCATGGCTTGCAATATGTGGGGGACATGCATGGCTTGCAATGTGTGGGGGACATGCATGGCTTGCAATGTGTGGGGGACATGCATGGCTTGCAATATGTGGGGGACATGCATGGCTTGCAATATGTGGGGGACATGCATGGCTTGCAATATGTGGGGGACATGCATGGCTTGTAATATGTGGGGGACATGCATGGCTTGCAATATGTGGGGGACATGCATGGCTTGCAATATGTGGGGGACATGCATGGCTGCAATATGTGGGAGACATGCATGGCTTGCAATATGTGGGGGACATGCATGGCTGGCTGCAATATGTGGGGGACATGTATGGCTGCAATATGTGGGGGGACATACATGGCTGCAATATGTGGGGGGACATGGCTGCATTTGGGGACACATTAAAAAAAAAGTATCGGTATTCGGTATCGGCGACTACTTGAAAAAAAAAGTATCGGTACTTGTACTCGGTCCTAAAAAAGTGGTATCGGGACAACCCTAATTTCTACTATGTGCCCAGCAATAGAATACCTGGAAGCCCCTTGTTTAAAAAAAAAAAAGAAAAGAAAAGGCAAATAACTGTGTGTATTTTAATGATGTCATTATGAAGCCTTAGGGTCCTGCAGCTCGTGCGTTGGTAGACTCTGATGCTGCAATGAACATATATATTCTTGGATAAATCTTACAGCTATGGGAAAGAGAAGCATACTTGCTGCAGCAATTTGCAAGAATAGGGAGGATGTCCATAAAGCTCTGGTCACCACTGAACCTGCTACTACCCTTGTTTCTATGCCTCTGTGATCCTGCTTATGGGCAGATTATTTTATACATTGTCAGATACCTTTTTGTATAACACACAGATGAAAATTTGACATTCCTTTGGCAGGCAGTAAATTTAGGTAGTTCTCAAACTGGTGATATATTAGCTCTATAAAAATGATGCATCCCATCCATTTTGTTACAGTATCTAACCTATGTAGGATGAAGTACCAGTCAGCAGATTTATTTTTTATAGTCACATCTTCTCAGGCTGCCTGCTGATCTTCCATGAGCAGCGACCTTGCATAAATTCATGTCAAAGTGTATCAGATAATCATTTTCACTGAGCAGCAAATAACTGGCCTGGTATTTTTAAAACCACCCTGAATATTTTGTTACTCAGTAGTAACAGCTTAGAAAAAACAAGCTGTTATAATGAAACTGTATTTTGTAGTAAATAAAATAAATAAATAAAAAAGCCTTTAGAAAAAATAACATATGTAATTCTGCAGACTCATCATGGAGATAGCAGTTTCAACAATTTCTTTTTGTTATGTAAGAGGTCCACCCAGTGGTCATAGGGAATAGTTCTTAAAACTAGAACAATCTGGCCTATAATTTGGTATATTTTGCTGCTGCCATCTTTTTTGTATTCGTCACTGGAGTTAAATAAAAAAAAAAAATCAAGTTTTTATTTCTGGAGTTCTTCTTTGAAACAATTCTCTATAGAACTACCTTTTCATTAATGAAATAAGTAGGAAAAGCATAGATGATGATAATCACACATATTTCAGAATAAAGTATGATACATTTTCACTATATTATAATAAAACAAACCAAAAAACGTATCCCGTTACATTAACTGAGGAGCTAAAATCTGTATCATTCTAAACAATTAAAGTGGGGTTCCAACCACAATTAGCATTTTTTAAATGTATGTCCTTTCACCATGCGTTTTTATAATATAAATCCGGTCACTTACTATTTTACAATCCGCCGCCGCTCAGCATAGTTATAAAACTGTTCGCCTCTGAAGAGCTTCTCTTCCAGGCGGCTGTTGTTATTTTGCTTGTGGGAATTGTGAAGCCCCTAAGCATTTACTTCCTGGAAGTCTTGGATGGGGAGTTATAATGGGGGAGCACACTGCATCCTGGGAAATGATGACACACATTTCCCAGGAGCATTAGCATGCTGAGGAGCCGAGGGAGATTATGTCATAATCCTAGGTGATTTCGAAGTCAGATTTTGTGGGACTGCATAGCAACAGGCATTTCCAGATGGGTAAAAAATTATTATTATTTTTATGTCTAATGAGCACAATAATGAAAAAAATATTTGGGAATGGAAACTCCACTTTAAAGCGGTATTTCACCCTAAATATAAGATCTCCCATGCGATCCAGCATACTGGCGCTGACGCACACTTACTGTATTATAGTGGAATTCCTTTTTTGTCCCCCGTGGTGGACGGCACCAGTATAGCGTGTCACATCTTCCTAAAATACCCGATATGGACTCGGGTAATCTCGGCGAAAATGCGGCGCCTGCGCACAGACCTAGGAGCTGACTGCGCAGGCGCCGTATTTCTCCGAGTCCTACGACTATGGCGCGTCACGCCCTCCGAAATAGGACTCGGAGAAATACGGCGCCTGCGCAGTCAGCTCCTAGGTCTGTGCGCAGGCGCCGCATTTTCGCCGAGATTACCCGAGTCCATATCGGGTATTTTAGGAAGATGTGACGAGCAATACTACAGCCGTCCACCGCGGGGGACAAAAAAGGAATTCCACTATAATACAGTAAGTGTGCGATAAAAAAAAAAAAAAAACAGCATACTGGCGCTGACGCCAGTATGCTGGATCACATGAGAGATCTTATATTTAGGGTGAACCTCCGCTTTAAAGACTTTGGCATATCACGTCTTGCCCATGCTTAGATGTTGCTTCCTTTTTTTTTTTTTACTTGCAAATGTGCAACATAACAGAAAGGTGTGAAGGGGTCTTAATGTAATCAGAAATGGAGATATACCCAAGTATACATTGTTCTATTTCAAAGGCACTTCTGCAAACAGCGTGTAGCAAGGTGCCACTTTGGAACTTAGCTCCCTCCAGTGTCCATTTATGATATTGCTGCAATTTGTTTTGTACAGTTATGTTGGAACAATATCTTAGTACAGAGAGACAGAGGCCCAGATTCACAGAGCGATTACGCCTGCGCAACTGCTGTTGCGCGTGCGTAAGTCTAAATGTGCGCGTGCGTATAGTTGGACGCGATTCACAAAACAATATACGCCAGAAATCTACGTTTTTTGGTCCGGCGTAATTGAATTAGACCTTCGCTTGCCTTCGCGCAAAACTGCGCTAGACACACCATTGATTTGCTAGTCAAATATGCTAATGAGGGAGTTACGGGGATTCACAAAAAAACGCAGTTGCTGCGCAGGCTACGCGATGTGCGCAACTGCAAAATGTTCTGTCTAAAGTTAGAGGACCTAAAAGCTGGTCTAAATTTTGAAAAAAAGTCTAATTGTCAGATAAAGCAACACTGTTAGTGAGGAGTTCAGCAGTCACACGTGTTGCCCAACAATCTGTATGCCAACATGCCAGGGGCATCGTCGCGCATAGCTATACTACTGACTTTAGATGAACAAAGAAGGATGAGGGCACGGAGGATGGCACTAAGGAGGGCACGGGAGATGTTTTTTTTTTTTTTTTTTTGGCTTATATCAAATTTACAATTTAATCTAATCTAATACAATATTCTTATCTGATACAAGCCCCTCACTCTTCACTTGATATATCACACACGCATAGACATCTTTGGCATGAGAGATTCTGAGGTGTCTCGCATCTTCAGATTCACCCCTCATGCCATCGTGGAATTACCACAACCTTGCAGGAGGACATCAGCAGCCCAACACATGGCACTACCCATGACACCCATGACAGCTACATATACAATCAGAGCCCCATCCCCACAGATTGCGAACAGAACATGTATGGGGACAGCTGGCTGGTTGGTGAGTGACATGGGAGTCAGGCATGACTATCCCCTCCCATGATGCACACCTCACAAGTGGCACATGCATGACTAACATCCACCTGTCTTTTCCCTTCAAGGTGACTCTGCATATGAACTGGAACCCCATCTCATGACCCCATCTCATGCCAGCTCACATTATGCATCTTTGCACGTTAAACACACACATTAATCATGGCACAATGAGAATGCATGCATGCACACCACTATGGTCCCTAGCACACACACCCCACATCCTCATCAAATTGGATTGGCACCAGTCCACCATGCAAGACTGGTGAGCAGTAACGCCACGTCAAGGCTCCAATTATGTCACTGTACATTCATACACCATTCACACGGACCTGGGAATCACTTCTCCCTGGTCCTGGGGAACCCTTCTCCACCCAAATTGAGGATGACACCCCTTTTCCAGCAGGAATGTCACCCCCACATTCAAACATCATTCACAACCCAAAAAATGCCAAAAATGTCAGCAAAAAAAAAAAAAAAAAAAATGCATAGAAAAAAAAAAAGCAGAGAACAAAAATAAACATGCTTTCAAACCAAAAAAAAGGGGAAAAAAAAATTAATGCCCTCTGCCTGAGCCACGCCTGGGGCGCCCCCGGCCACGGCCCCGGACCCTCAGGGGAGACGCATGGGGGAGGGGAAAAGCCGGGGAAGGAGGAGCAGCCCCTGAGATCTGCCCACCTGGCGGCCTGCCCTCCAAGGCCACGGCTATTCTGTCCAGGGCCGCACCAAGTGTTGCCGTGTTGCCCTGGATAGCCTGGGTAAGGGCCCTCACATCCTGCCCAACGCCTGCTGCTGTAGTTTGCAGGTCATTTAGGCAGGTTGTGGAGGCCCGGGAGTGGGAGTCCAGGTTACCCAGCCTATCGTTGATGGAGGACAGGCTCTGATCCACCCGCCCCATAGTCTGGCAGAGCTGTCTCAGAAGGCGGGTCTGGGTGGCCAGGTTCCTTCTCAGACTGGCGGGCAGGAGATTGGGCGCCCCCCTGGTGCTCTGGGATGACCTCCTGGCTCTTGCTGATGGTTGTGGCCGGGGAGAAGGGGAGGCCCTTGTGAGGGGAGCCATGTTGGGGGAGGGGGGGGGGGGCTCACCCTTAGGAGGGCAGGCTTCTTGCAGCCAGAGGGGAAGAGTCCGCAGAAACCAAACGTCCAGTGCCTGCCATGGACTCCTCCTCCTCATGATTCTCCTCCTCCTCATGATCGTCCTCCGCATGATCCTCCTCCTCCTCTTGTTCCTCCTCCGCGGACTCTGGCCTTGTTGGGGGGGCCTCATTAGGCTGCTGTCCTGGCGTTGGAGCGGTCTGGCCAGATGGCCCTGCACCCTCCTGCACAGCTGTGGATGACACAAACCATTCACAGGTTGGAGGATCCACACACTTGCCACATATTCCCTTTCACCCCCTCCCCCACACATGCTACACACTTGAGAGAAATAAATACCTTACCTGGCACCGCGGGGACCGGACTTGTGTCAAAGCCTGGCAGGCCCTCCACTTCATGCCGGTGAAAGGTCAGGGCCACCACACGCTCCGTCGCTGTAAATCTAACCCGGCATGGTGGGCCCCCTCCTGTGCCCCTGGCATGGGCATTTATTGCGGCCAGTTTTTTTTTCACCTCACGCCGGAGGTCATTTATTTTCTTTTCAATCCCAGAGCGGGTCCGTGTCTCCCCTCCCCCGATGAATTGACCTGCTCCGTGATCATATCCAATATCTCCCTCCTCCTGGCCGGGGTGGTGGTGGCACTCTGCGGGCCGTGGAGAAAACGCCCATAGTCGGTAATGGCCCGGGCAAGAATTCTTTTTTCCCCCACTGTAAAATTCAACTTTCTTTTTCTCTCAGTCATACTCCCAAACAAACTCACTAGCAGTCACCAAAAATCTGTCACAAATACAAGCACAACCAATCAGACAAGAACACACACAAAGAGAAAAAGAACAGGCAAAAATCACACTAGCACTCAGCAAGAAACAGACACAAAAAAATCAAATGAAAAAATAAAGCAAGAAAACAAACGCTCAGAAATCTATCAATCAAACAAACAGTCAAAAAACACTTATCAAAACACACTTTCACAAAACTACCAACAAGCACTAGATCACACAGAACACTAATCTGACAACTACAAAACACACTCTAACGAACAACAGAGCAAAAGCACTTGATTCAATGGGAAGGGACACAAAGGGATGTAACTTTTGCAATGGAAGTGCGTTTGTGTGTGTCTATTTATGCTGTCTGCGTAGTTCACAACATTGCCCTAGTCCATGTCCAATTTCACTGATTGCGCCGCTCCCGAGTTGTGAGCATGCGCACAACGGAGCTGACATGGTTTCCTTCACGCGCGCATGCGCGAGTCGGCCGGCCCTTCATTTGCATGGGGTCACGGCTCATTTCAATGTAACACGCCCACGTCCCTCCCAATTTGTATTACTCCTCCTTACGCCTCCGGAAAAAACCTTACGCTTGCGCAATCTCTTGCGCAAAAGCTTCGTGAATCGCGGGATTACGCGGCTAGATTACGCAAGTCTAACGGAAAAGTGGTGCGCTACGCCGGTCCAATAATGCGCCGATGTACGTGAATCTGGGCCAGAGACTTTTACTGTGGATTTGAAATAGACTACAACTTCCATAGTGCTACTGTGCTACCAAAGTGCATTGCACCACGCACAGCCTTCTGGGAGGATCTATTTAGGGGAGGGAAGGCTTGGTTCCGGCCTGTTGGGATGCCATCTTCAAGCCAGCAGGAAGCCTGTGCTGAGGCCTACTACAAGTGTGCCTAGGCCTGAGAAGCCTCGGCCTATAGTCACCAGAGTGGATCGCCTAGTCAGAAAGGGATCCTTACAGCAGTGATCTTTATCTAAACTCCACAGCAACCGGAGTCACCTAGCCACCAGCATCTTGGGAACGGCTGCGCAGAGGACCCGGGACTACAAGCCGCAGAGAGGCTGCGAACCGAGACATTCCAGATGGAATGTACCGGGGAGGCCTCATTTGGTGAGAGGGCACCTGCCCACCAACATAAATAACTGTGTTTCAGGAAGGTGGTTCCCCTAGACTCACTTGTACTGTACTTTCTGGAAGTTGCAGTGCCCCAAGTATAGGGTGACCAGACATCCCCAGTTTTAGGGGACAGTCCCCTGATTGAGGACACTGTCCCCGGACCAAGTCTGTCCCTGGTTTTGTCCCCAGATTGGATTTAATAAGGGGCAGGGGCAATTTCAAAGACAGTCAGTGCAGAATTAAAATAAAAAAAATTGAATTACATTATCTGTGCCCCTTTCTGATGATCATGTGCTGGTCGGAGCGGAGGGAATATTTCTTAAGTTTCGGGCACATGCCCATTTAGCTCCGCTCACATGTTCTGCTGCCTTGGCTCAAATCCTAGCCAGCCACCTGCCTATCTCCTTGCCTTCCCTGGCGGAGTGATCTTCCTCAGCTCCCCATCCAGTAGTAGCCGGGCCCGAAGAGTAAGACTTGAGAGTCTGTGAGGCGGGTGGCGACGGGCAGAGAGTCACTGATTGTTGCCATTACTAGTAAAGAAAAAATATGTCCACGGGTTTCATTTTAAAAATCTGGTCACCTTACCCAAGTAGGGACACCTTGCACCCAGGAGAGCCATAGCACTTGGGAGGATTAGCGTTTCTATCGCCAACACGTTATATACTTTGAATGTTTGTTTTCTTCATACCTCTCGTTGGAATACAAGTTACTAAAGTGCACCAACGAAAGCGAGAAGAAGACCACTCTAAACCTGAAGGAACAATGATTAGTTCAGACTGATGTTTAAACTGACACAGCAGAACACGTGTCAGTGGAACTGTCTGCTAGAGGGAGCCAAACAGCATACAAACTCATATAATATATATATATATCTATATCTATATATCTATATC